>UESW01003839.1:0-346362 GCA_900491605.1 Calamus simplicifolius | reverse complement strand
TTTAGGCTAAGTGGGAGTTTGTTGGGAATTGTATCCTAAAGCCAATCATTTGATGATTGTGCTAATGTAAATTGTATATAAATTGATATATTAATAAAAGTTATTTGGCAGTTTATTCATTACAAGAACATCTTCTTAATACTCCTGATAGTAATGAAGCCCTTAGGATCTTCCTTCACGATAAAGAAGGATTTATCTTTGAAGGTCCTCAAAAGAGTTCGCGACCAATGATATACTATGACAGGACCATAGTACTATCAATTATAGGACGTTGTATATCATATTTGTTGGTTGTCCTCTTAACCAAGGAGTGTAGAGACACTGGTATGACATACAGGTGAAAGTGTAGGAGTACATTTCACCGAACGTGACTCATTTCCGGATACTCTACTGTCAAGAGTTAATCCGAGAAGATATAGGTATAAGTATCCTTCAGACCTGAAGATCACAACCAGTGGCTTACAAGCAACTCATTGTACTTAGGTGCCGGACCACCTGGATTTCTAATCCAGCTACGAAAGGTTACTGGGTGCAGTCAAGTACTTGTGGTAGTCAGTTGTGGATCAAGATGAATTTGACCTATCCCGTTAAAAGGAGAAATGCTTGTGTTTCAATTTAGCAAGACCTTGGCCAAGGCACTTCATGTGAAAGTCACATGATCACTAAAATTGAAATCACTTTATGGATTTGCTATTTAGAGTTGACAGGCTCTTAAGCCATCCTTAGCATTTGTAGTCAAGAGGATGAATTATACGGTAACTGTTTCTTAGGGTTCTTGGAGTTTGCTCGGCAACTCTTCGACCTATCCGGACGTCGGGTTCCATTGCTAGATGGGCACATCGATTAGTATAGAAAGTTGTTTCTATGCTACCGGCTTAGGTTCGAACCTAGAGAGTCACACGCATAGAAGTTTCCTAGGATGATCTGTTTGCTGATCAACGATTGAGAATCGTATATGATTTAATTAATCAATTTGATTGATTGAATTATCTCAATTGGGTTAAGTACAATTGAATAAGATTCAATTTGGTTTAAGTCTATTAGAAGGACTAGTCAATTTCAAATATTGATTTGAAATTAGACTTGATTTGGATTTAAATAGATTCAGGACTAGCCAAATTTGATTTGGGCTAGGACCATGATCTATGTGGGTTCAGTCCAATAAATTCAGATTAGCTTAAACCAAAAACTAAACCCAAACCTCTCGTATAAGTCTGAGAGATTAAATTCACATATAGAATTTAATGTATTGCATTAATCTTCTCCAAACAATTCCATCGGAATTCTAAAGTGTTAGAATTTATATGGAATAAATGTGCCTCTTTGAATTAACCAAGTGCTACGGATCGACGACTCTTTGGTTTTTACCAAACGTCGGAATTAACCAAGCGCTACGGTTTGGCGTCTCTTTATTTTTCGCCAAACGGTGGAATTCTAAATGTTAGAATTTAATGGGCTGGCTAAAAAGAGACTATAAATAGAGGACATCCCTCACCAGATTACACATAAGAAAAAAAAAAAACAACACACGATATGTCGTGAATTAATTTTCTAAAGAATTAGAATAGAAAATCCTGGTGATTCTGGTGCTAACGGAAGTGTGGAGGATCCTAGAAGAAGAATTCAAGTGGGAGGATTCAAGATCAGCAAAGTCGTTTTCTGCGAGCTAGCACTCCCAGGAATCCGATCATTCGGAGCTTCACGTGGATGATACTAGAGGCCGGACGATTGAACGGCTGCAGAGCATAAAAGGATTTACCAATTGCCTTTAAGGTAAGTGATATGATCCCTAGATCTTAAGGCATGCTTCAAGATAAGAAGTATGACTTCTTGCCTTGAAGATCAAGACATGATCTTGATAGTTTTATTTATATGCATATTTTGGATCAATCGATCCTATATACAAGGCAAAGATATGATCTTGATGCACGTTAGATAGATTAGAATGTAATCTTTAAATTTCTGCATTGATAATTGTTATCATTTTTTTTAAAACATGCATGCCTCGGAGATTGTTTTTCCTTTCAAATGGTATCAGAATGATGGTTTCGTATTGATCTAATTTATTGCATGTAAATTAATGCTCCTATTAATTATGTAATCAAGGCTAAAACAAATCACAGGTCTATTCGGTCAGGATTGAAAATCCAAATTACCCATTCAACGAGGTATTCTGTGATATATTGCCGTGATAATTTAAATTGATCTTTGGCTTCAATACACTGATTACACACACTCTCAAAATATATTTTATTTGATACATATTGATGTTGTATAAAAACATGAAATTTGCATGTTTAGTATAAAACATAGATATGATATATGATGGCATGATGTCTATGTTATTAAACATAAAAATATTTATGAGAGTCTAATTTGAATGTCAAATGTTAATTCATAATCTCTTTAGATATGATCTAAATATAGGAATTATGAGTAGTAACATAATACATATGATGCTTGATTGAAATATATGACATGTAAACATGAAATATATTTAATCCTTTGGGTTAGCTAAATCGGGTCCATAAAGGGTTAGACCCTAAGGTTTAAATCAACTGGACTATAAGAGTATTTGATCAAATCTAATTAGATTAGGTTAAGAATGCTCTAAATCAAACAATAATTGTAGTTGATCATGTCCTTCTCTTTGATTAAACCAAATGGAAGTAGATTAGGCTCCATGGTTGAGCATGAATCTCTTAGATGGTCAAATCAGAATTAGTTAACCATATGATATCAAGGTGAGTTGGCAAGTTACTCTAGGATCAATGATCGAATGGTTTTTAATTGGGAGCTACTCGTATTGATGTGTTTTTAACGAGTTAATGGCATATCCCTCCCATCGATCTCACTCACCTGGTCAATGTAGTGAACCATTTATGATTCAGATCATTTACCTGATTCGGGTTGACCCATGCCTGTAAGGAAATCAGTCTGACTGATTTAGGTGCCACTTAACCTGACTTAATCTTGTTTCATTCTACCGATTTCATAGATTCAGTGGGAGAACTTGATTAGTCAATTTATCTACAGATTATTAAATCCTCTAAAATTATTAGGTCCTTAAAATGAAATAGTTATATGATAACTAAATCATAACCTCCTATTAAGGTGGGTGATAATGAGTCTGATGTCTTGATAATCATTGGAGGCACTCCATGCCTGGTGCTTGTCAACCATCAGAATTATCATTCATTATATGATAAGTCAGCGTAACTATTAAATAGACAGTTAGGTGAGCCGAGCTTCACTCGGGCTTGGTTGTCTATTGATAGGTTACACTGATTATATCATTTAATGGTTGGACCTAACCAGAACTTTTAGTGGAGGCACTTCATGCCTGTTGAAGAGGTATATGGGGCAAAACTGAACACTAAGAATTGTTTGGGGAAACAATTGGTTTTGAACCTACTCTTAGATGCATATGGGTTAGCCAAGCTTCACTTGGGCCTGTATGTAGTTTATGTAGATCTTAGTGCCCGCTAAAGAATTAAGAATAATTCTTCGAATTGGGGTGTAGAGGCTGCCAATTTGAACAAAATAGTGGGAGAATGTTTAGACTAAAGTCCAAGTCTTTAGACTGAATCAATTTATATACTAATAAACTTTAGTTTTTACTTATGTAGAACATGGCCACTAATTTATCATTAAGGTCCCTATTGGATAGTGACAAGTTGAATGGTTCCAATTTCAATAGATGGTTCAGAAAAGTTAAGATCGTCCTTGAGCATGAGAGGATTCTATATATTCTAAATAATCCTGCACCAAAGATACCTGATACAAATACCCAAAGTTCTGAGAGAGACACTTATCAGAAGTGGCTCAATGATAGAACTAGCGTGCGTTGTATCATACTAGCAGCAATGAACGATGAATTCGATCACCGATTCAAGAATGCTCAGCCAGAAGAAATCATTCAAGCGTTGAATGAATCTTTCGGCACACCCGACGATGTTGAAAGGCACAAGACTAGTTGTGCTATTTTCAATGCTCGAATGAGGGATGGATCTCCTATCACTGATCATGTATTGTACATGATCGAGAAGATAGAACTCCTAAGCAAGCTCGGCTTTCCCTTACATGAGCAGTTAGGAAAAGATGTGATCCTGAATTCCTTGCCTCCATCCTTCTGATCTTTCCTTACTCATTTTCGAATGACAAAGCCTGCAGTCAACTACCATGGTTTGTTGGGGTTGTTACAGAACTTTGAGAAGGATAACCAGCTCTCTAAGGGTTTAGTTAATATGGTTGAAGGTTCTAAGGTAGGGCGTAAACCCTTTGGGAAAGGAAAGAAGAAAAAGAATAATAAAAAGGTGCAACATGCTAGGACATCTATAAGGGGTCAGATGCAGAATAAGAAAGTTGATAAAAGTCAAGCTGAATGCTTTCAATGCAAGATGCAAGGGCACTGGAAGAGGAACTGTCCTCTTTACATTGCTACACTTGATCAAAACAGGCCAAAGAAGAAAAAGAAGCAAGATGTTGCTCAACAAGGTATTTATATGATAACACCTTGTAATTTTTCTGTATATGATAATCAGACCTGGGTATTGGATACTGGGAGTCCTTTTAATATTTGAAATTCATTGCAGGGACTACAGGTCACTAGAAGATTTGAGGATAATGAAAGATTCCTTATGTCGGCGATGGAAGAATAGTTCCAGTACTGGCATTAGGAATTCTTGAAATAGTTTTCAATAGAAATGTCATTATACTAAATGATTGTCATTTTTGCCCAACGTTCTTGTTGAACATAATTTCTGTAGGCCTTCTGGCCAAAAGTCATTATGAAATTTTAATAAAGGATGTTACTTTGAATATCATTATGAATAGAGTCACTGTAATGACTGGGCATTATCTAATGGCATTTATATATTATCACAGCCTGTGAATGTAGTATATAATTCAAGTAAGCGCCCTAGAACAACTGATGTCACAGACATTTATCTTTGGCACCATCGGCTGGGTCATATCAATAAGAACATATTAAACAGGTTAACTCAGGAGGGCATCCTTCGAGTTGATGATTGTGAATCATTAACTACATGTGAATCATGTCTTCTTGGTAAAATGACCAAATCATCTTTTACTGGAAAAGGTGAAAGAGCCAAGAGCTATTGAGTCTAGTACATACTGATGTATGTGGACCAATAAGCACTTGTGCCAAAAGTGGATATTACTAATTCATTACTTTTACATACGACCTTTCTAGGTTTGGTTATGTCTATCTTATGAGACATAAATCTGAGTCGTTTGAAATGTTCAAACTATATCATAAAGAAGTAAAAAAACAAACAGAAAAATATATTAAGACCCTTCGATCAGATCGAGGAGGCGAATACATTTCCAATGAATTTGTGATATATTTAAGAGAGAATGGGATTCTCTCCCAATGGACTCCTCATGGAATACCGCAGCATAACGGTGTGTCGGAAAGAAGGAATCGAACTCTGTTAGACATGGTTCGGTCCATGATGTGTTTTGCGAGCTTGCCAATATCATTTTGGGGATACGCATTAGAATCAGCTTGTCATATTCTTAATAAGGTTCCAAGTAAGTCTATTTCTAAAACTCCACATGAGATCCAAATGGTGATGTCCAAATGGTGATGTCCAAGAAATTACGGATGCAAATGTTTGATTTCCTTCCGATGATAATGAAACTGATTCACAATCCGATACGGCATCGGATGTTGAACAACATTTCACGAAACAAATGACACCGATTAAACATAGAGGTTTTTTAAAATTTAACTTTTTTTATAAGTGTTAAATTCTTACATAGTCAATCATTAATCGTAATTTAATTGTGTGAATCTGTAGTATTTTCAGTATGATGGGCAGAGGTAGATCTACCGACGACAGACAGAGTGAGTAGGGACGTAGCCCTGCTACATCAGATCACATGAGCATCGGAGATGGAGAGTTTGGATCTCCAGCAGTGGCACAGCCTTCGATCTCTCCAGCAGTATTACCATCCAGCCGATAGGCACATACCTCCGAGAGTTCTTCCACCATCGGTCGCACTGTACTTCGACTTGATGCTCAGGGGATGTAAGTATATACTAATTAAAAATATATGTTTATGTTTTTAAGTTAATTACTTATAAACATGCATTTTTTTAACATATTTATTGAGCAGCATTATGTATCGAGCCACATCAGCGCTGTATTTCAGAGGCATGCAGATCCCAGTGGCTACGATTGGCGCCACGTATCTCCAGCCACGAGGGAGTTTTATTTTTTTGAGTTTCAGGTAAACTTATTAAATACAATTTATTAGTGATATAAAATTTCTTAAACTTAATAAATTCAGAAACTAACTGTTTATTTTAATGCAGAAAAAGTTTACGTGGGATCCTGCCAGCCATGATGCCATTAGGGCAGCATGGGAGGCTCTGACGGGACACCGATACTCCGACATGCTTCATCGTTGGAGGTCATCGGGTCAGCATCCTGCGCACGTGCCAGAGGGTATTTGGCACGAGTGGCAGCAGGCCTGGCAGTCCGATGGATGGCGCAGGAGGTCTGCATCAGCCAGCACAAACCGCCGATCTAAGAAGGGCGGTCCTGGCATGGGTCTCTCCCGCCATACTTCGGGCTCCATTTCGATTCAGGAGCACAAACGGTGTATGGTAAGAAAACATAAATATTTTAATTACTATTTTAGTTATTTACAAATATTTGTATTAATATCTTTTTTTTGTTATAGTCTGAGCAAGAGGGCGGAGATCCTAGTGAGTTTCGTCTATTCAGGGCGATACACACCAGGAGGGACGGTTCCTGGGTCGACACGCGATCATGGAAGGTTGCGGTAAGAAATTAGATTTATGTAGTATCTATTTAATTTCTAAAATTTTATTTCAAGAAATTTATTAACTCATTTATTTTTGATTTCATAATTTCAAGACACGAGTCGAGGAGCTTCGCTCCTAGGCATCGCAGGTCGACTCTACTGATGGGGAGACGCCCGTCGAACTCTCAGCAGAGGAGAGTCGGTGTGTGTTTTTGGAGACTGTTGGTGCCCAGCCACGAGACCGCAGGGTCTATGGTCTGGGCACTAGAGCTTCTACATATTTTCCCCATCAGGCCTCCAGCTCACGAGTTTCTGGTGATATTCCTCCCGAGCGTTTACACCACCTTCGCAGATCTATTGCAGAGGAGGTTCGCCAGGAGGTCGAGCAGGATTTCGAGGATCGTATGCGAGGCCGGGATCAGGAGATTGCAGACATGCGAGATGAGATGCATTATTTGTGGGATATGGTTAGCCGCTTGTCGCAGAGTCTTCAGCCTCCACAGCCTCCACGTGATCGCCCAGATTCTTGATGTATTTTTCTTTCTTTTTTTATGTTGTAAAAACTTTAAAATTTTAATATATGAATTATTTTTGGAAATTTATTATTATTTGGATTGAGTGAAAAATGTTTCTATCAATATTTAGATTTAACGAAATTATATTAAGCGTTTTAATTTTTAATCTTTTATATTTTTTAAAAAATTTAATTTGCGACGCATTAGCGACTAAAATTGCATCGCTAATATTTTCAAAATATTATTATTAAATATTGCGACGCAATGACCTGGCATCGCAATAATTTAAAAATAAATTTAATAGCGACGCATTAGCGACTAAAATTGCATCGCTATTATATCTAAAATATTTTAATAAATATTGCGACGCAATGATCTTGCATCACAATATTTTAAAAAAATTTTTATTTGCAACGCATTAGCGACTCAAATTGCATCGCTATTATACCAAAAATATTATTATTAAATATTGCAACACAGCTAGATGCGTCGCAATATTGCGACGCAATTTAGTGCGTCACAATATTTAATAATAATTTTAAATATTAAAATTAATTTTAAATTTAGCGATGCATTTGGATGCGTCGCAATATTGCGACGCAATGTTGCATCGCAGAGCATCGCAATATTGCGACGCAATTGCACAAATGGGTATTGCGACGGACATCTGAGCGACGCCGTCATTGCGTCGCTATTGCGTCGCAATAGCATGTTTAGCGACGCAATTGCGACGCATTTGGCGTCGCAATATTTTATTTTTCTTGTATTGTCCCCCTACGCTCCGGCAACCCCCCTCCCCCCTGTTCACTCCGGCAGCCCCCCCGGCTTTCCTCCTTCCCCGTTCGCTCTGGCAAACCCCCTTCCCCCCAGTTTGCTCTGTCAGCCCCTCTTGGCTTTCCCCCTTCCCTATTCGCTCCGGTGGATCCCCCCTAGGTTTGCTCTAGTAGTAGAGGTAGGCACTGGGCCGTGCCGTCCATGGACTGGCACGACCCGGCATGAAATGGGCCATGCCGGCATGGCCCATGACAAGCTTGGGCTGACCCATCGTGCTGGCACGGTGGGCCGGCATGGCATGGCCCATCGTACTGGCCCACATGGGTCTGGCCGTGCCGTCCCACCGGGCCAGCATGGCCCATCAGGGATTAATAAATTTTTAAAAAATATATTTTTAAAATAAATTAGAAAATAAAGCCATAAATTAATATGAAGCCACCTTAATGGTGAAAGGTTTGGCATAGACCCCTATCAGTTTATAAATTTAAAATCAAAATGATATATGAAGGAAGGGGAGTTAGGCCCGACCTCTAGAATACAATAAGAAAGGAGAAAAAATAGAGATGACTCACTTTAATAATTAAATATATATATATATTAGAAGTAAACCTATATTATTAGAAGTCACACCAATTCAAGCCTCAGGAAGATATAAGGCCCATACAAAAGGCCTTGTTAAAGCACACTCTATGCTCCAAGAGTATCAATCTTAGCTTCTCTTATGTTAAAAAAGACTTTGTGCATTGCGCACCGGATGCGCAGTGTTTGCAAGTCTGGTCCTCAGGATTGTCCATAAGGTGATTCCTAGGCCTACTGTGCTCTTTGGCTGGTTTCGCTAAATAAGAGCACGATTAATGTCAAGAGACCAGACTTTCTTGCTTGACTCATTCATGATGCGTAAAGTGCACTGAATGACCTAGTTTTTCTTATAAATTTGAGTCTTCATGAGAATATCTAAACTTATTAGGTTTTGTTCCTTTTTGTTATTTTTTTTCCTTCTAATGTCGTTAAATTATGAATAAATGGACAAAAGCTGGAGAGGGTGACATTCAAACGTGCAGCATGCCTTAAATATAATAATGCAAATGTAACCAAAAAGATATATACTAGTGATGTATTACTACAAATGTGACTCACAAGTTATAGTCAATTACATACAATAGTTAGAACTAGACTTGCAGACTTTAACATAATTAGAAGATTAGACCAGTAGCTCAATGATCCAATAGATGGATCAATGGTTGAATAGTATAAATAATCAAAAAAATAAAACTAAAAAATGATTCGTAAGGATAAATAGAGATACTTTTTTAATAAAATTTAATTAATATGATAGCTAAAAAATTTAAATTCTTAAAATTAAATTATTTAAACCCTAAATATCTCCATCTGGGTCGTGCCTGGCATGGCCCAGCCGTGCCGGGCCAAGAACGGCCCATCTGGGCTGGGCCAGGCCCGACACAGCTTGGCCCGTGGCCCATCTGGGTTGGGCTAGGCTGGAACGGCTTGGGCCCGGCACAACCCATGGCCCACCAAACTTTTTATGAAACGGGCCGTGCCAGGCATGGCCCATTTTCTAGAGCAGCCACGCAGGCCTGGGCCATGCCAGTCCAGGCACAGCCCAGTGCCCACCTCTACTAGCAGCCTCCCTTCGGCTTTTCCCCCCTTCCCTATTCGCTCCGGCGCTTCCCCCCCTCCCCCCTTTCGAGCACCAGGGAAAGGGAAAGTCGGGGAGGAGGGTCGGTGCCTTGGAGGGAGGGGCCACCGGAGCGAACGGGGAAGGAAAAGAAGCCAGGAGGAGGAGGGGCTGTCGGAGCGAACAAGGCAGAGGGGAGGGGGTCGCCGAAGTGAACGGGGAAGGAGTTGAAGCCGGGAGAAGGGGGGCTTCCGGAGCGAAGTGTACGAGAGAGGGGGGGCGAGGGTTTTAAGGGTAGTTTAGGAATTAAATTTTTTTAAAAAAATTGGGGGGTGTACTGAGCAATTTTTGCGATGAAAATAAAAGCTCCCGTAGAGATTATACACTTGTAATACCCTTGACCTTGCGGGCTATTGCTTGGTTGATACCCTACCTATGGGGCTAAAATATTAGTAATACTAATGACTTTGGAGGTTATACCATGATTGCCTATAAAGCAGAAACACTAGCAATATGATTTTAGCATAGCAGAATTAGAAGACATGACATAACAAGAACTCATATTAGATGATATGACATAATGGAAACTAAAAATATGATAACTACATATTTTTTTATGTAATAAATTATATATATTGATATTATATTATATCTTTTATTCTTGGTATTGAGATCCATAGGGATAGATCTCGTGGCTTATTGGAACTCTCTTAAAGAACCTACATTGATCGTGTGCTCAATATGTTTAATATGCAAATTGTAAACTTGGGGATATACCTATTCTAAAAGGTGACAAGTTCAACTTGAACTAATACCCAAAAAATGATCTTCAAAGGGAGTCTATAAAAGATATACCTTAAGCTAATGCAGTTTGCAACTTGATGCATGCATATATAGGGTTTGTATTAGACTAGATATTGCTTTTGCAGCAAGTGCTTTGGGTAGATATCTATCAAATCCTTATTTGGAATATTAAAAAGCTGCTAAGAAATTTATAAGGTATTTATAAAGAATAAAAGATTTTATGCTAGTTTACAGAAAGATGAACAATTTTGACGTAATTGGCTACTCATATTTTGATTTTGTTGATTGCTCAAATGCTATGAAATCTACTTTAACATATATCTTTACCTTAGCTAGAGGAGTTGTATTCCGAAAGTGTTAAGCAAACACTTACATCTTTATCTACAATGCAGGCTGAATTTGTTGCAGAGCTGCAACACGGGCGATATGGTTAAAGAATTATTTCAAGACTTGGTGTTTTTGGTTCCATCTTAAAACTACTAAAAATTTATTATAATAATAGTTATGCTATGTTCTTTTCCAAGAATAACAAAAATACCTTTAGATCTAAGCATGGAAAGATTAAATATCTTATAGTTCGAAAGTTAGTTAGTCGACCCCTTGTAGTTGAGAAAAGGCTTAGATGAGCTGAGTTAGGAAGCTAGTAAAGAAAGGAGATATTATTGTTGAACACATTGACACATATAGCATGGTTGTTAATCCATTGATTAGAAGACTAAGTCCTTATTTTTATGAAACTTGTTGATAACATGGGTATTGTAGGTTTTTTTTTATGTACTTGGTTAGTAGGAGCGGATTGTGTTTATTAAACTCTCACAAGTTAAATTATTGCATATATTATCATGGAACCCATTTTATTTTTTAGGTACATTAATTTGATAATAATGATCATTACTTTTTTTATTAATAGCATATTACTTTTAGTTATATGTGCACACAGTTAATATTTAACATGTTATATTTTTGAAAACTTAAAATTTGGTGTCAGTTTTAAGTGTTAGTTATATATATTTCTTAGTGACACCATAAAAAAAAAAATCTTGAGATATTATATTAAAGACATGCTAGGCATATTACAGGTGTCAAATGAGATTTCTCACACTTTAGTTAAATGTTAATTGGCAAATAATGTTATGTAAACAGGCTGAACTGCATGGCTCCATATTGAGTTATTGGAGCAACGAAAAAATAAAGAAAAATATAACAATGCAAAAAGAGGTCTTCAATTAATAGACGGTGATTAATTAAGTCAGACAACCATTAAACAATAGATACCGAACACATGTTCAGTTAAAAAATAAAAAAAATAAAAATAAAAACAAGAAAAGTAATTTAAAAAAAATAAAGGAATCTGCTTTCGAATCGACCTGGACGAAAGAAACCAACCCAAAAATAAAAAATAAAGCAATGATTGGTCAGACTTCTCCAAACTCAAAATAGCCCATCCCTCGCTTTGGGATTAAAAATGCATGTCTAAAGGCCTGCTTCCCAAATGATATTGACTTCGTGTCCATGATATACGCAATCTTTTCAGTGACTCCACCAAGTAAGGGAAACAACGTTCGATCCCATCTGTCTGGGTGATAATGGACCTGGATCAAAATATGTTCAAATTTCAGCAACCTCGAAAAAAAAAAAAAAATCAAATTGCTGTTGGTGACTGATCACATTGCTTCAAAATATAACATTTGATGTCAAGTCCACTAGAAAGAGAAATCACTGTTGAAATGCAGCCATTAATGGCCATTAAGAGCAAGAACATGCAGTCTTAGCAAAATTGTGGAACAGCGATTTAAAAGCAAAACTCAAAAAATTAAGTAGGCATTGAATGTTAATAAATTTATGGTATGTCGGGAAAAAAAATTGTAAATTTTCATAAAAATGGATCTGATATGTGTAACACTGAACTTAATAGCATTTTATATTCAATTGCTTTAATTTTTCAAGTCAACAAGAATACAAAAGACACGTTTCTTGTATAAAGAATGTCATAAAAATCACCACAGAGAGCTTTTATTTCCAACTAAAATTATGCTTTCTGAATGAAAATGAATGAATCAACAACTCTGGTTTCACTTTACAAATATGTGAATAAACAAAAGGAACAGCTATATCAACTGCATTATCTTTTATGTGGAAATTTTTTCAGATGTTCTTCCTGAGAAAGAAATTTTAATATGTAACATACATTCCATCTGTATCTTTTAATTATGAGGAAAATTTTTCAGATGTTCTTCTTGAGAAAGAAATTTTAATATGTAACATATATTTCTACAAAGCTTATCATATCATACGGAAGATTGGTGATGGAAGCTTTTCTTGTCCACCACTAGAATATGTTCATCTTCACTAAGACAAAGGAAAGCAAGTAAAAGAAGTAGAATGAGCATGCAAACCTCTCCATCATCAGTCCAAACTAAGCGACCCATAGCTAAGGTTGTTGCACCCCCTAATGGGAAGACATCCCCAGAATCCATGACCACGAAAGTGCTATACACGCCTGCTACAACGGATACAGACTTACAGAACCACCACAGATGTGATACAACCCTGGGAACAACCTGGTGGAATATATTTCCACTACCATAGCCGAAACAGCCATGGTCAACCAAGCCCCATATGCATACCCGCCCATCTCGTCCCACAACGGCAGCATGCCAGGCACCTGCTGCAAGGCACACAGGCTGGAGGTTCAAAGCGTTAAGATGCTCAGTCTGAATGCGGTGGTAATTTATTGCAGCATTCAGTACTTCTCCCCGTCCCATTCCTGCCACAGGAATGCCCACAGTGTGCACAGTCCTGTATTGCAATGAAAAGTCTGGATGAGTTTTGAGAAAAATGGGCAAAGTGATGCTTGCTTTTTGAGTGCAAGCAACAACCTGGATGCTTCCTAATAATGTTCCTGGTTTAAAAATAAATAAATAAATAAACAAAACAATGAATAAATTTCTACCAAAGTTCCTTCAGTGAAAATATAAATTTTGAGAAAATCAGGTAATAAAAGTCTTCAAGTGCAAAAGGTTAGCCATTCTAAATGCTCTCATGATGCAAAAAGTTCCGTTCAAATGCTTGTTTATTAAACAGTTTCAGCAGAGCCGAAGAGATGATCAAGTTTTCTACATACTGATATCTAAGAATGATCAGCTCTTTACAAGCACACTGCATAGCATGACAACTGTGAAGGAATTTGAATGCCAATGTGTTTTAAATTCACCTTAATTATAAGAAAACTTTGCTCCATAGTATTTTTCTTCTTATATCTAAAGTTAGAAGCATATTAACTTTTAAGAAAACTTACAAGCCATGAGGTTGGAAAACAAGTGCAGCAAGGTAGGAATTGCTAGCACCAATCTGAACTACTAGTAGATTCTCAAGGGGACCCAGGAAAGGGCGGCGCTCTGTGTCATTAAAATTACCACGGTATGGTAAAAAATAAACCTTTCCTTCTCTAGAGAGAACAGCAGCGAAGTGGTAGCCCATTGTTGCCTGAACAACAAATATATCTTTCAAAGATTCCACTAGCTGAGGTTCTGTAACAAGCTTCGGATCATCACCTCCCAAAACTGAACTTTCTTGAAAATTATCCCTCCCCAATGCATAAACTCGTCCATCATTGCTGACCAGCATTGCCCTCTCTACTCCTGCTGCTGCTTGAATGATTCGAATGCCTTGAAGTGATCTGTAAAGCACCAAACGTTATGTTCTCTATAATCTCTTTCTACCTTCATGTGTTCATAAACCAACAGGAAATTAAATTTTACAAGCACCTGATTAGCTGCAGCCGTACTGTTCCATTCTCTAGAGTATTGTCATTGACACAAAGGTGTAGACCTCTCCCTTCGAGGTCATGACGGCAATGCTGTTACAAGGGCCTGCAATGGCCTGAGGCTTCCCCCTACGTGTAGAAAATTCACCTGCCAGCAAAAACTTGAGGACTAGCTTCCAAGAACCCCCACAGCGCTGCTTGAGTGCTTCCCTCTCCTCTTCAGCCATCGACTTAAAGATGTCTCTTTTGAGGCACATATCCAACGCAGCAACCTCAGGCAGGGATAAACTGGAGTCAGGTGCAAAGTTTGCAGGCCGCTTGAAGGAGGAGCATGTGGCCTGTGGTGGCAATTACAGAGGAGGCTGGTCAGCAGGGGTGGCATAGCCTATTAATTCCAACGTAGAGAAATATAAAGGATGGTTAATTACTTGCCTCAAGTCTAGCAAGATCCTGCGGATCAAATTTATAAGAAGTAAACATATGGAGGAGAATGGATGGGTAGGCTGCCAAGGGAAAGTCTCCAAGCGTGGCATTGTCTGAGGAACGGCGCTCTGAAAGGGAAGTCTCCATGCTCGGTGAAACTGCATTCAGAAGAATAATAAAAATTTTATAAATCGTAATTAGATAATATTCATCAACCAAACCAAGAATCAAAAAATAGCAGAAAATAAAACATTGCACAATCAAATATCTTGGACGCGGAATCAAATACCACGTCAGGCAAATTAATCATAGTTTCCAAGTAAAGATATATCATATTGGCAAATATTGATACCACGAATTACTACTCATAGTAATTTACTAACTCAATCAGAGTACTTCGTTTTTGGATTGATCAACTTACCGTACGTTATTCACCAACTATATCTTCTGTGAAAGATTTCCGCAATGCTGGAGCAATGCTGGAGAGTCGAACCCATACGAACAAGAAGAAGTTAACGTACGTCTCAAAAAAAAAAAAGCACAGAGTTGACGAAGATTAAATATAACCTTTGAAATGAGAAAATATAAAATAGAGACCTAAACAGGCTGTTCTCCTCCTTTGAAAAAAAAATATAGACAAATCGAGAGTTTAGGAAAATTAGATATGACCTTTGAAATGAGAAAATGATGAAGAAACCGAGACCCAAACGCCCCTTCTGTTTCCTTTTTCTGTTTGTTAGAACAAAAAAATCACGCAGAGTTGAGGAAGATTAGAAATGATCTTTCTAACAAGAAAAAGAGCCAATAGATTAGAGACCGAAACAAACTTTTCTTATCTTATTCTAATATATATATATATATATATATATATATATATATATATGATAGTGCTGACCATCTCCTCTGTGCAGTGTTATAACCTCTTGTACGATTTTGGAGAAATGACGTGACAACTAATCCCAAAGATGGAATCTTAGCTCCGGCCTCCCGTGATGGCTCCGGTCTTTGGCTCCGGCCTTTAGCTCCGGCCTTTAGCTCCGGCCTCCAGCAATGGCTCCGGCCTTTGGCTCCGGCCTCCAGCGACGGCTCCGGCCTTTAGATCCGGCCTTTGGCTCCGGCCTCCAGCGACGGCTCCGGCCTTTGGCTCCGGCCTCTAGCAATGGCTCCAGCCTTTGGCTCCGGCCTCCAGCGACGGCTCCGATCTTTGGCTCCGGCCTCCAGCGATGGCTCCGGCCTTTGGCTCCGGCTCTAACTTGGTGCCTTTCCTGCATATACTATGACCCACTTCAGGTAACAGATCCCGAGATCACGGGCAAGTGCTAGCGCGCCCAGCAGTTACCGCCACAAGCGGCCCCCATCCAGCAACGGCTTACCCACTTGCCGTTCGAAGGAGCTTATCCTAACAAGGAAGATTCGACGGTTCAAAACAGAACGAAAAGAAAGGAACCTCCCAGACATGTATAAAAGGACCCCGAGCTCAATAAAAAAGGGAGATCTCTCTCTCTCTCTCTCAAAAAAGATAGACACTACACTCCTATTCGACAAGTTCACTAACTGAGCATCGGAAGGTTCCCGCTGAGAATACCAGCCTGAGGACTTCTTGCAGGTTTTCAGAGGAGGAAGACGACCTCTCCACCCCATTTGGAGGCCCACAATAGATCTCAGCATGCCCGGTGCTCATCACCGGTGACTTGTCCGCATTATATTGGCGCGCCAGGTATGGGACTCGCACGCGGGGAAGGCGAAAGTTCTCCCTGTGACCCCACCGATTCTGCAAGGAAGACAATGGTGACAACACAAGCACAGGAGGCTTCCACCAGTGAGGCCGCGGAGCGCATCCCGCGGGCTGAGCAATCGGAGGCCAACCTCCGTGTTCCGCCCCCTGCACAGATGAGCCAGCCTGACCAGCTTGAGGTTCTGGCTCACCAAGTCCAGGACTTGATGATAATGGTACGGGGACTGCAGGAACGCTGCTTTGCTGCTGCACCTCAACACCCTCCGCCTGGTGAAGGGGTGCGGGGGATAATTCAATCTCATCAAGGCGGGACCCCACCCAAGGTCTTCCATCACTCACCTCCTGAACCTCATCACCGAGAGGCCTCAAAGCGACGACGGTCCCTCTCCCATCACTCCGGTCGTTCCAACCAACGACCGGACGAGAAAGAATCCAGACGGGTGCGCTCCTTACGCCGGCGGTCTTCTTCGGCTTCCTCTTCTAACTCATCTAAAGACGGCGCCCTCAGGAAGACTACCCATCGGGCCGAGCAACGGCTCGATAAGTATCACCGACGGTTGGATGAGCTTAGCCACCGGATCGCTAACCCTCATGGGACGGACAATGAGTATCGCCCCCCGCTTTCCTGGCGCATCATGGAGGAGCCGGTCCTGCCCCGTTTCTGTCTCCCCCAGCTGGACCCGTACGATGGCACGACGGACCCACTGGACCACCTGGAGAGCTACAAGGTCCTCATGCAGATCCAGGAAGCGACGGACTCCATTCTATGTGTTGCCTTTCTGGCCACCCTTCGCAAGGCGGCACGTGCATGGTATTCTCGCCTGCCACCGCGCAGCATCAATTCATTTCGACAGCTTGAGCGATCTTTCCTGGTCCACTTTGATGCATGCCGAAAGATCCCACGAGTGGCTGATAGCTTATTTGCTGTCCAGTAAAGAAGTGGCGAGACCCTGAAGGACTTTGTCGCTCGGTTCAAGGAGGCTGCATTGGAGGTATATAACCTGGATGATTCTGTAGCCACTTTGGCATTAAAGTGAGGACTTCGTCCTTCTAGGTTTGCCTATTCCCTAGACAAGAAGCCTCAGAGTTCTTATGCCGAGCTTCTGAGCCGAGCGTAGAAATACATTCGTGCTGACGAGGCAGATTCTTCCAGGAGGGAAGCTGATAAGAATCCCAGCAAGAAACCAGCGCCCACTGAGCATGCCGAGCACGACCCCGGAAGCCTGAGCCTCCTCACCACCCAAATCACCGATCCCAGACACTTATTCCTAAGGAGCAATTCACTCCCCTCATGGCTCCGATATCTCACATCCTACTAGAAATCGAGGAGGAGCCTTACTTCAAGCGTCCGACCCCCATGAAGTCTGGGACCCCCCGCAATAAGGAACTTTACTGCTGGTACCATCGAGATTATGGTCATGACACCGAGGACTGCCACCATCTGAAGAAGGCCATTGAAGAGCTTGTCCAGCAGGGTCACTTGGGCAAGTTCGTTCGAAGGGGAAACCTTCCTACTCCAGGTTCATCGGTGCCTCCGACACTTCAGACCGGCGTGGACAATGTTCCTATGGAGAAGACCATAGCTATGATTTCCTGGGGAACAAGTGGTGGTTCAAAAAGACAGCGAGAGGGAATAGACTCTGTAATTTCTTTCTTTGGAAAGGATTTAGATGGGGTAGTTAATAAGCATGACGATAGCGTCGTTGTGTCCATGACCATAGCCAAACATCCTATAAAAAGAATTTTGATTGATAGTGGGAGTTCGGTGGATGTTTTGAGCTACGAAGCTTTTGTTCGGATGAACCTGTCAAAGTCTTCCCTCCGACCGGTCACCATGCCTTTAATGGGCTTTACTGGGGACTCTGTGGGCATTGAAGGGGAGATTGCCCACCCTGTCATGGCTAGAACCCCTCCGTGTCAAAGCATGATGGTCATAAATTTTTTGGTGGTTCGAATCCCGCTGGCTTATAACACTATCTTGGGGAGACCGGGATTGAATTTGCTAGATGCCATGATCTCCACTAAGATATTATTGGTAAGATTCCCCACCGACGAAGGAGTCGGAGAAATGAAAGGAGAGCAAAGCCTGCCACCGCTTTGCTATCACTTGTCTCCCAATCCACTAGAGGCGGCGTCGGCGATAACCTCTTAGCCGTTTGACCCCCGAGAGCTGGGAAGGAGGGGAGAACCAGCCGAGCACCTCCTGACCCTCCCCTTGGGGATGACCCAGCAAGGACCATCTAGGTTGGGGCATTACTTCCGGAGGAGGCACGCGATCAACTTCTCACTTTCCTGTGTGCCAACACCAACGTCTTTGCATGGTCATCCTCAGACATGCCGGGCATCCTTGAGGAGGTGATCACCCATCGGCTCAACCTCAGGCTAGAGTGTCGGCCGGTCCGACAGAAGAAAAGGAGCTTCGCTCCGGACAGACAAAAAGCTATCGACAAGGAAGTTTGCAAGTTGACGGCTACAGGCTATATTCGGAAAGTTCATTACCCCGAATGGTTGGCCAACGTGGTTATGGTCCGTAAGACTAATGGAAGCTGGAGGATGTGCGTGGACATCACCGATCTTAACAAAGCATGCCCCAAGGACAGCTTTCCCCTGCCCCGGATCGATCAACTGGTGGATGCTATATCCGGCCATGAGGTCTATTGGTCCAGATAGCAACCCAAGAGGGGGGGTGAATTGGGTTTTTTAAAAAATTAAACTCTTTTGAAAGATAACCCCCAGCGGAAATAAAAATTTAGATTCACAGGTTTAAAACTAAGCAACTATAAATAGAGAGTTGAAGATAAAGAGACAATCACGGCAAACACAAGAGATTTTATAGTGGTTCGGTGTACCTACACCTACGTCCACTCCCAAGTACCTCTTGGGTCCACACTATAATCAAACTGATTACAGCAGAGTTATTTTGTAAGCTCACAACTCAAACTTGTTGTTTTCTTGGGTGCACAATGAACCCAGCTGATTTTCAAGGCTCACCAGCACAAAACCTAATACCACAAGCTAATGCTTGCTCAAGGCTAACAGCCTCAACTGAATCAATCACCAGATTGACCCAGCAAACAGTATTTGATTTTACAAAAGCAAACTGCTCCTTCAATGAGCAAATATACAATAATGAAACAATAAAAAGAGATTAGGAACCAAAGCCTGATTCGAAGATCTTGGTGGCTTCTTCCTTCTCTTCCTTTGAATGGATCTTCCTTTGAATATGCTCTTGAGACTTAGAAGATCAGAAAAACTAGGGCTTCTTCCTTCTCTTAAGATTTCTTCCAAATAGAACAGCAAAGGCTTGGAATCTCTCTCTTCTTTTGGGGAATGAGTATGATCTTTCCTTACAAGTTTTCCCTCTTTTCTTTTCTGATAGATCTCAAAGATTTTCTCTATTCTTTTCTTTTTGCCTCTTTCCTCTCTTCTTTTGGGATGCAATCAACCCTCTTCTTATAGATCTGATTAATCCATAAATAGTGTGAAACTATCCGTTAGAAGCAAGTGTAAAAAATGATTAGATCCATAAATAACAATAGCCGTTGGGATTAAAATAGATAAAGATAAAGTTTAGAGTCGTTCTGACAGTTCTGGAGCCGTGTCTGACATTCTGGAGTTGGCTCTAACTTTTCTGGAGTCGGCTCTAACTCGAAATTATTTAATCCGCTCGATCTGGAGTCGTCTCTGACTTTTCTGGGGTCGACACAAAATTCTTCTGGAGTCGACTCTAACAGTCTGGGAGTCGACTCTAAGTCGTGGCCTGAAAATCCATCGTTCTGTTATTTCTGATAGAGTCGGCTCTCACAGTCCCGGAGTCGACTCTAAGTCTGTGCCATTTTCCGGAGTCGGCTCTGTGATTCCATGTGTCGACTCTAATGTCTGCAGTCTTACCTTGACATTAGATTCAAACCAGAACTTGATTTCCTTCTTGATTTTGATCATCAAATAGACTTATAATCTGAAAAACTTAATCAAAATCATTAGTAACATCAAATGTTATACTCAAATAGTTTTGTTAATCATCAAAATCCTCAATTGGGTCAACAATCTCCCCCTTTTTGATGATGACAAAAACTTTGAGTATATGCATTAAAAAATTCATTTGAATTAAGAATTATAGACATTGTTAAAGCTTAGAGACTTTCTAATAGAGAATTTGATGCCAATATTCAAAATGAATAAAAATAAACAAAACTTGACATCAATCAAAATGATTTAACTTTTATATGGAGAAATTTATTAAGCTCCCCCTGCATTGAATAGCTCCCCCTATGTAGATAAACTGAATTCTTTCTAAAAAATTCTCTCTTTCTTTTTATTCTCAGAATTGTTCTTCATTTTCTTTCTCTCTCTTATATATGTCTTTCTTTTATGCATATACACTTATCTCTCCCCCTTTTTTGTTATCAACAATAAGGTGAATTTAAAAGCAATAAGAATGTTATTAAAGCGAGAATGTTGGTTTGAATAAACATAAGGATAGGAAACTTATTCATTGACATTCAAGATAAATTTGTAATAAAAGTATAATATTCATTCAAATATTTGTATTCCAAAGCAAGATCCATTACATGTATTCTAAAATGACAGATTTAAGTATGTAAATCCTAGATACATGCTAAGAAAGAAAGCAAGAAATCCTAAGATACAACCTAGGATTGAATATCAAAATCAAATATGCTTATACACAATTTTCTTTAAATGTCCAATCATTTCCATAACATCATCTTTTTGGGTCTTCTTAAAACTTTCAAGACAAGCTTCAATTTGAGAGACGGCGAGGTCGATATCTTTCTTCAGTTGACTGGTAGCATGAAGATAAGTTCCAGAACCGTCTGCAATGCCTTCCATCCTTTCAAAAATTTTATGAAGATCAGTGCTAAAGGATTCGACGGAATTGCTAATTGAAAAAGAAATCATGTCAAGTCTTGAATTAATCTCATCCTTTAATTGATTGAACTCCTCTCTTAATTTACACATATCATTTGTCTTTGACTGTCATACTCAGCCAGTAAAGCTCTGAGCTGACCTATTTGCTCCTCAGAAAATCTTTCAGATGCCAATGCTGACTGATGTGGAAGTTGAGAGCTAGGTCCAGCTTCTGAGGGTCCAGCAGATGGTCCAGCAGAAGGAGGTCCAGCAGATGGTTCAGGAATGTCTTTCCTCTGACTTCCTCAACTCTAACCTCTTCAGCTCTGGCCTCATGTCCTCTTTTAATCCAGTTTCCATTTTCTTTTCTAAAGCCCATTCGGTGAATTGTAGAGACACTATAGTAATCTGTATGTCTTAATTTTCTTAGTGGCTCATTATCCATTATAAGTACACCTTGGCTTCTGAATACCAATGTTAAAACATACCATATGGCAATGTAGATCTCTTCTTAGTAGCTGCCTCCGCCATATAGCCTATCATCATTTCAGCAAGATTTAAGGTCTACCAGTGAGTATGCAGTCCATCAATAAGACGTCTCGCTCCGAGACATATTCAAACCTTCCGATTTTAGGAAATAGAATCCTTCCACAGATATTGTGAAGTAATCTGAGTTCCAAATTAAGTTGATTTGCCAAGATTTCCTCAAACTCAGAAACTTCTCTCCCTAACATCCTTGATAGTGCTCCTCCTCTATCTTCATGATGATATTCAACAAGGCCAACGGTAGGCATTTCCAATAGATTACCAAGGGATTCGGCTGTGATGATTACCTTTGTTCCTCTTACAACACTCACTAAGCCTCCCTCTCCTCTACATAAATCATTATAAAACTCTCTTACTAGGGCAGGGTAAGTAGGGATATCCAAAGAACAAACCTTCTCCCATCCCATTTCTTTCAACAACCGCCCAATAGCAAAGCCCTCCGAAATAAAAAAGTTAAAATCAACTTTTCTTCCGGTAGTAATGGCCTTACCAGCTAATTGGTCGACTCGAGGAGAAGATGGTGAGGGTGGAGAGTCATCTTGAGTGGCAGATGAAGAAGATGACGAAGGTTGCCTCCGATTTGAACGGCGCTTCGTCGGAACAGTCGAACCACCAATGATAGCACGCCTTTTGGGAGCCATGGGATTCGATTGGAATGAGTAATCAAGGGTTTTGAGGGATTTGGAGGGTTGGAATCAGTTTGGAACAGCTTGAAAATGGTTTAGGAGACGATAGAAATCGTTTGGGGTCGACTCCGCCCTTTTTATTTTGACCTAGTTCCACTTAGAGTCGACTCCCGAAAATGAGGTGTCGGCTCCGAACCAGAGAATCTGTCAGCGCCCGAATTAGAGTCGGCTCTACAGAAGCCAGAGTCGGCTCTAATTGCCCAGACAGAACATCAAAATAAGAAGGTGTCGACTCCACAAACTGCAGGTGTCGACTCCACAATAGTTTCAGAGAAAAATCAAATTTCAAGGATCTGAAACTGATCAAATTAATCATCAAACTCTAGATAAGTGTTCCTTAATAATTGGGGAAACAATGAATCAAATTTCTAGATAGATTTCCTTATTGGACAAAGAGATTTTCAAGAAATTATTGAAGTCTAGATAGTTGTTGTCCTTAAGAGTTTCAGAAAATTATTCTAAAGGATCACAAACTCCTAATTCTCCTCTAAGATAGCAAAATCTCTCCTCACTCAAAGGTTTGGTAAAAATATCAGCTAATTGATCATTAGTATTAACATATTCAAGACAAACATCTTTGTTAGTTACATGTTCTCTAATAAAGTGATGTCTAATTTCAATGTGTTTAGTTCTTGAATGTTGAATTGGATTTTTAGTTAGATTGATAGCACTAGTATTATCACATTTAATAGGTATTTTATCAAGTGTGATACCATAATCTTCAAGTTGTCGCTTAATCCAAAGGATTTGAGCACAGCAACTTCCAGCTGCAACATACTCTGCCTCAGCAGTGGATAATGCAACCGAATTTTGCTTCTTGCTAAACCAAGAGATTAAGTTACTTCCTAAAAGTTGGCATACCCCACTTGTACTCTTTCTATCTAATTTACAACCAGCATAGTCAGAATCAGAATAAGCAATCAATTTTAAGGTTGAGTCTCTAGAATACCATAATCCTACATTTTTAGTTCCATTTAAGTATCTAAAGATTCTTTTAACAGCAAGTAAATGTGATTCCTTAGGATTAGATTGATATCTTGCACATAAGCAGACAGAAAACATGATATCTGGCCTACTTGCAGTTAGATAAAGAAGTGATCCAATCATACCTCTGTAATGCTTCTGATCTACTTTCTTACCTACTTCATCCTTGTCCAGCTTGCATGAGGGACTCATTGGCGTACCAAGAGGTTTAGCAGATTCCATACCAAATTTCTTGAGTATTTCCTTTGTATACTTTGTTTGGTTAATGAAAATTCCCGCTTTCTCTTGTTTGATTTGAAGTCCAAGGAAGAAGTTTAGTTCTCCCATCATGCTCATCTCGAATTCTCCCTGCATTAGCTTAGCAAATTCTTGACAAAGGAGATTGTTAGTAGCACCAAATATAATGTCATCAACATAAATTTGAACGATTAATAAATCCTTTCCTTTTCTTTTCAAAAACAAGGTTTTATCAACATTTCCTCTAGAAAAGTCATTTTCAATTAAAAATTTACTTAATCTATCATACCAAGCTCTAGGTGCTTGCTTTAAACCATAAAGTGCTTTGTGTAGTTTGAAGACGTGGTTTGAAAATTCATGATCTTCAAAACCAGGAGGTTGTTCAACATAAACTTCCTCATTTATAAAACCATTTAGAAATGCACTTTTAACATCCATTTGAAATAAGTTGAAATTCATATGACATGCAAATGCAAGTAGTAGCCTAATGGCTTCTAATCTAGCAACAGGTGCAAAAGTTTCATCAAAATCTATACCTTCTTCTTGATTATATCCTTTTGCAACTAGTCTAGCTTTGTTTCTAATTACTATGCCATTTTCATCTAATTTATTTCTAAATACCCATTTAGATCCTATTATAGGGTGATTTTTAGGTCTTTCAACTAGGGTCCAGACTTGATTTCTAGTGAATTGGTTTAACTCTTCCTGCATTGCTAACATCCAATAACTATCTTTCTCGGCTTCCTCTATAGTCTTAGGTTCTATATGAGATACAAATGCAAGATGATTATTGATATCTCTCATTGATGATCTAGTCCTTACACCTTGAGATGGATCACCTATGATTAGGTCCTTAGGATGACCATAAGCATATCTCCAATCTCTAGGTAGATCTTGATCATTTTGAACAGTATCAATACCATCATCCTTAGGTGAGTCATCATCCTTAACTTCAGGTTCTTGATCTGAAGATACATTTAATTTTTCAATATCTCTTTCAATCAAAGATGTATCTTCCTCATCATCAATTTTATCTGAACTTGATGCTAAAGACTCATCAAACACTATATGAATGGATTCTTCTACAACTAAGCTTTTCTTATTAAATACTCTATATGCTTTGCTAGATGTAGAATATCCTAGGAAGATACCTTCATCAGACTTTGCGTCAAACTTCCCAAGATTATCCTTACCATTGTTATGAATAAAACATTTACAACCAAATGCATGAAAATAACTTAAATTTGGTTTCCTATTGATCCAAAGTTCATAGGGAGTTTTCTTAAGGATAGGTCTAATTAGGGCTCTATTTAGAATGTAACAAGCTGTGTTTATAGCTTCCGCCCAAAAATATTTTGGAAGTTGGCTTTCACATAGCATGGTACGGGCCATGTCTTCTAAAGTCCTATTCTTCCTTTCTACAACTCCATTTTGTTGTGGTGTTCTAGGTGCAGAGAAGTTATGATGTATGCCTTTTTCAAAACAGAATTTTTCAAATAAGTGATTTTCAAATTCAGTTCCATGATCACTTCTAATAGACACTATGGTAGTGTTTTTCTCATTAGTGACTTTCTTAACAAATTTCATGAATATTGAGAAAGTCTCATCTTTGTGAGCCAAAAACATTACCCAAGTGAATCTAGAGTAATCATCTACTATCACTAGACCATATTTCTTTCCTCCTAGACTTGTGGTTCTAGTAGGTCCAAAAAGGTCCATGTGTAGTAGCTCTAGTGGCCTAGTAGTTGAAACAACATTCTTAGATTTGAAAGAAGTTCTTGTTTGTTTTCCAAATTGACATGCATCACATATTCGATTATTTTCAAAATTTAGACTAGGAATACCTTTAACTAAATCCATTTTCAATAATTTGGAAATTAGGTGTGTGCTTGCATGACCTAATCTACGATGCCATAGCCAACCAATCTCATTCATTTTAGCATTATCAGCAACTAAGCAATGATTACTTGGAGATAAATTACTCAAATCAATTAAGTACACATTGCCATAGCGTTTACCAACAAGAATAATGCTATTATCAATGGGATTAGTAACAGTGCAAACAGAAGCTTCAAAGGAAACCTTGAAACCTTTGTCACACAGTTGGCTAATACTTATTAGATTATGTTTAAGTCCATCAACATATAAAACATTATCAATATGAGTAGATGGAGTAATTTGAATCTTACCAATACCCATGATATGGCCTTGACCATTATCACCAAAAGTAACTACTCCACCTCTTTTTGATTCAAGGGTGATGAATTGATCTTTGTCACCCGTCATGTGTCTTGAGCAACCACTGTCCAGGTACCATTTTCTTTTCAGTCTGATGGCTGCAAGACACTCCTGCAAAACATTTATGTCTTAATTTTAGGTACCCAAGCCTTCTTGGGTCCTTCATGGTTAGATGCATTAAACATTGTTCCTTTGGGAACCCAAATCATCTTTTTCTTTTTATGTGAAGATTTACACATATATGATTTATGTCCTTTGTTTCCACATTTAAAACAAGTAATGTTTAATGATTTTTCAGCATGTACAAAAATGTTCTTCAAAGATTTTTGCTTTTTAAGTGGATTATATCCTAATCCAGCTTTATCAAAAAGCCTTTTGATTTTCCAAAATCATATTAAGTTTGATAGAGCTTAGAGTAAATTTATCAACTATAGGCTTAAGTCTATCAACTTCATTTTTCAAACTTTCTTTTTCTTTTATCAAAAGTTCTTTATCAACAACATGCTTTTCATTTTCTAATGATAGTTTTTGCATTTGAGTTTTCAAATCTTTGTTCTTTGAACTTAGGTTTGCAAAATCATCCATTAATTCATAAAAAGCACTATGCAATTCATCAAAAGTGAAGTCATCAAGAAAACTCGGACTTACCTCATCATTGTCCGCCATGAAGCATAGATTGGCCATTTCACTCTTTTCTTCTTCTTCGGAACTTGTGCTTTCCGAATCGCTCCATGTGGCCATCATTGCCTTCTTTTTGAACCTCCGGGTGCCTTTCTTTAGTTGAGGGCATTCAGATTTAAAGTGACCCGGCTTCTTGCATTCAAAGCAAATAACTTCCTTTTCTTTGCCCTTGTCCTCATCTTTTCTTGCAAAGGGCTTTTTCTTTTCAAACTTCTTCTTCTTCATGAATCTTTTAAATTTTCTTGTGATGAGTGCCATGTCCTCATCATCACTTTCATCTTCGGATTCATGAGGCTCTTCCATATATTCAGAAATCTTAAGAGCCATATTTCTCTTCTTCTTTGACTCATCATCATCAACATGTTGCTTGATTTGAAGCTCATGAGTCATTAAGGATCCCAACAGTTCTTCTAGGGGTAGTGTACTTAGATCCTTTGCCTCTTGTATTGCCGTCACCTTAGCTTCCCAAGTCCTAGGCAAGGAACGCAAGACCTTTCTCACAAGATCAGAATTATCATAAGATTTACCAAGACTTTTTAAACCATTAACTATGTCAGTAAATCTTGTAAACATATCAGCAATAGATTCACATGCATCCATTTTAAACAATTCATATTTATGAACTAGCATGTTAATCTTGGATTCCTTGACTTGATTTGTTCCCTCATGGGTAACCTCAAGTCTATCCCAGATTTCCTTAGCAGAAATGCAAATAGATATGCGATTGAATTCATTTGCATCTAATGAGCAGTATAAGACATTCATTGCTTTGGCATTGAGTTGTGCCAATTTTCTATCATGTTCATCCCATTCCGTTTCCGGTTTAGGAATCTCCATGCCATTAACTCTAGCAGTGGGTGTGTGTGGTCCATTGACTATAATACTCCATAGATCATAGTCAAGTGCTTGAATGAATATTTTCATTCTAGCTTTCCAATAACCATAGTTAGAACCATTAAATAAGGGTGGTCTATTAGTAGATTGACCTTCGGAAAAAGATGAACCAGCTTGAGTTGCCATGTGGATCTTTGACTCTTGATCGTTAGATCAAATCAAATGAGCACTAGCTCTGATACCAATTGTTGGTCCAGATAGCAACCCAAGAGGGGGGGTGAATTGGGTTTTTCAAAAAATTAAACTCTTTTGAAAGATAACCCCCAGCGGAAATAAAAACTTAGATTCACAGGTTTAAAACTAAGCAACTATAAATAGAGAGTTGAAGATAAAGAGACAATCACGGCAAACACAAGAGATTTTATAGTGGTTCGGTGTACCTACACCTACGTCCACTCCCAAGTACCTCTTGGGTCCACACTATAATCAAACTGATTACAGCAGAGTTGTTTTGCAAGCTCACAACTCAAACTTGTTGTTTTCCCGGGTGCACAACGAACCCAGCTGGTTTTCAAGGCTCACCAGCACAAAACCTAATACCACAAGCTAATGCTTGCTCAAGGCTAACAGCCTCAACTGAATCAATCACCAGATTGACCCAGCAAACAGTATTTGATTTTACAAAAGCAAACTACTCCTTCAATGAGCAAATATACAATAATGAAACAATAAAAAGAGATTAGGAACCAAAGCCTGATTCGAAGATCTTGGTGGCTTCTTCCTTCTCTTCCTTTGAATGGATCTTCCTTTGAATATGCTCTTGAGACTCAGAAGATCAGAAAAACTAGGGCTTCTTCCTTCTCTTGAGATTTCTTCAAATAGAACAGCAAAGGCTTGGAATCTCTCTCTTCTTTTGGGAAATGAGTATGATCTTTCCTTACAAGTTTTCCCTCTTTTCTTTTCTGATAGATCTCAAAGATTTTCTCTATTCTTTTCTTTTTGCCTCTTTCCTCTCTTCTTTTGGGATGCAATCAACCCTCTTCTTATAGATCCGATTAATCCACAAATAGTGTGAAACTATCCGTTAGAAGCAAGTGTAAAAAGGATTAGATCCATAAATAACAATAGCCGTTGGGATTAAAATAGATAAAGATAAAGTTTAGAGTCGTTCTGACAGTTCTGGAGCCGTGTCTGACATTCTGGAGTCGGCTCTAACTTTTTTGGAGTCGGCTCTAACTCGAAATTATTTAATCCGCTCGATCTGGAGTCGTCTCTGACTTTTCTGGGGTCGACACAAAATTCTTCTGGAGTCGACTCTAACAGTCTGGGAGTCGACTCTAAGTCGTGGCCTGAAAATCCATCGTTCTGTTATTTCTGATAGAGTCGGCTCTCACAGTCCCGGAGTCGACTCTAAGTCTGTGCCATTTTCCGGAGTCGGCTCTGTGATTCCATGTGTCGACTCTAATGTCTGCAGTCTTACCTTGACATTAGATTCAAACCAGAACTTGATTTCCTTCTTGATTTTGATCATCAAATAGACTTATAATCTGAAAAACTTAATCAAAATCATTAGTAACATCAAATGTTATACTCAAATAGTTTTGTTAATCATCAAAATCCTTAATTGGGTCAACAAGATCCTTAGCTTCATGGATGCTTTCTCTGGGTACAACCAGATTAGGATGAACCTGGTGGATGAGGAAGCTACCTCCTTCATAACTGAGAAGGGGTTGTACTGCTACAAGGTAATGCCATTTGGGCTAAAAAATGTGGGAGCCACCTACCAAAGGTTAATGAATAAAGTCTTCGAAGATCAGATAGGATGCAACATGGAGGTGTACGTGGATGACATACTGACAAAAAGTGTCCATGCCACCGATCATATCACCGACCTAACAGAAACTTTTGACAACCTTCGTCGATACCAGATGAGGCTGAACCCATGCAAGTGTGCATTTGGGGTGACAGCCAGAAAGTTCTTGGGTTTCATGGTGACCCGGCGGGGGATCGAGGCAAACCCAGAAAAGTTCAAGCCATCCTGGACATGAGGTCTCCCACCAGCAAGAAGGAAATACAGCGCCTGATGGGAAGGGTGGCCGCCTTGAGCCGTTTCCTATCCAAGTCCGCTGAGAGATGCCTACCTTTCTTCAAGGTGCTCCGCAAGGCCAATGGATTCGAATAGTCGAAAGAATGTCAGCATTCGAGGGGCTAAAGGAATTCTTATCTACCCTGCCACTGCTATCCAAGCCAACAGGTGGAGAAGAACTCCTTCTGTACCTCGCAGCTTCTCCCGAGGTCGTTAGTTCTATGCTGGTCCGCGTGGACACCAATGGCATGCAAAAGGTGTATTACACAAGCAAGGTGCTCCACGATGCGGAGACCAGGTACTCGAAGATTGAGAAGACTATCTTCGCATTAATCGTATCCACCTAGCGCCTGCGGCCATACTTTCAAGCCCACCCGATCGCGGTGATCACAGACCAACCTCTAAAGATAATTCTCACTCGCCCGGATACTTCGGGTCGATTGGCAAGGTGGGCACTCAAGTTGGGGGAATTTGATCTATCTTTCTGCCCTCGGTCGGTCATGAAATCCCAAGTCCTGGTGGATTTTTTGGTCGAGTGCACCTGGGGAGAGGAGCAACCCGAAGAGCCCTCTGCAAACCCCTTGCCTCTCGGAACCAGAGATGATGAATGGGTCCTTCATGTAAACGGGGCGTCAAATTGTCAAGGGAGCGGAGCATGCCTCATCCTGGCCAACTCGGATGGAGTTGTAACCGAGTGTGCACTCCGCTTCCTCTTTTAGCCACTAATAATCTGACAGAATATGAAGCTCTGTTGTCTGGGATAAATTAGCTCGAGAGCTCGGGGTAAAGCGCCTTAGGGCGTTCACTGACTCCCAGCTGGTCACTAGCCAAATCGCAGGGGAGTATGAAGCAAGGGATCCCATCATGTCCCGCTACTTAAGTATGGTGCAGTCGCAAGCTTCTCTCTTAGCTTATTTTAATATTAGCTATATCCCTCGAGGGGAAAATGCTAGAGCCGACGCTTTGTCCCATCTTTCCACCTCAACTGATGGGATGTTGGGAAGAGCTTATGTAGAGCACCTAGAAGCCCCGAGTATTGACGTAACAAGAGAAACTCTGCCAGTTGAGCAGGAGCCTTCCTGGATGGACGCTTATGTCCGGTACTTTACCAATGGTACTCTCCCAGAAGACCCTGCCGAGGCCAAAAAACTCAAAAGACGAACCCCAAAGTTTTTCATAATGGAGGGAAAACTCTATCGAAGGTCGTTCTCATACCCGGTTCTTAGATGTGTTGGCCCCACAAAAGCAGATTATATCCTGCATGAGATACATGAAGGTATATGTGGAAGCCATCTGGGGGGCAGAGCTCTCATACAAAGCCCTACGGCAGGGATATTACTGGCTGACAATGAAGGAGGATGCATCCGAACTTGTTAAGAAGTGTGACAGCTGCCAGCGCCATGCTAATATTCAACATCAACCGGCATCCCAGCTGACCCCCCTGGCCGCACCCTGGCCCTTCGCCCAGTGGGGCATGGACATCCTGGGACCATTCCCTCCAGCCTCCGGACAACGCAAGTTCTTAGTGGTAGCAATTGACCATTTCACCAAGTGGATCGAGGCTGAGGCTCTTGCCAAGATCACCGAAGGCAAAGTAAGATCTTTCTTCTAGAAGTCTGTCATGTGCCGGTTCGAGCTGCCACACACCCTCATTACTGATAATGGCCGACAGTTTGACAACACGGCCTTCCAGAAATTCAGCCTCGGTCTGGGCATTTATCAACGATTCACCTCTGTGGGGCACCCCCAGACCAATGGCGCAGCCGAGGTGACCAACCGCATTATCCTTCAAGGGCTCATGGCCTGGCTAGATGGCTGCAAAGGGCGTTGGGTGGAGGAACTCCGTAGTGTATTGTGGGCATAACACACGACGCCACGAGCCCCCACCAGGGAAACTCCTTTCAGCTTGGTCTTTGGGACCGAGGCAGTCATTCTGATGGAGATAGGTGTCCCCAATCCCCGAACAGAGTTATACCACGAAGAGAGCAACCCAAATCAGCTGCGGGCCGATCTTGATTTAGTGGAAGAATTGCGATACCAGGCGTAACTTCGCATGGCGGCTTTCCGTCAGCAAGCGGCCAGATACTACAATGCTCGAGTACGGTCCAAGATGTTCCACCCTGGAGATCTCGTTCTGCGACGAGCTGAAGTATCAAAGCTGACGGAGGGAGGCAAGCTGGCACCAAAATGGGAAGGACCATACCGTGTCAAGGAGGTACTTCATCACGGGGCATACAAAGTTGAAGAGCTAGATGGGAAACCACTCCCTCGCACTTGGAACACTGACAATTTACGCCGGTATTATCAGTAATGTGCTAACTTCATTAATTTGAACATGCTTGACAGATTGTTGTTCAAAATATTTTCATTGCTTTTCGAGTGATCATGCTTTGCACTAAAGACCAGCTCCGCATTGGCAATTAAGCCCGGCTCCGCATCGGCACCAAAGCCTGGCTCCGCGTTGGCACCAAAGACCGGCTCCGCATCGGCAATTAAGCTCGACTCCGCGTCGGCACCAAAGACCGGCTCCGCGTCGGCACCAAAGAGCGGCTCCGCATCGGCACCAAAGACCGGCTCCGCGTCGGCACCAAAGACCGGCTCCGCGTCGGCACCAAAGCCCAACTCCATGTCGGCACCAAAGACCGGCTCTGCATCGGCAATTAAGCCCGGCTCCGCATCGGCACCAAAGCCCAGCTCCGCATCGGCACCAAAGACCGGCTCCGCGTCAGCACTAAAGACCGGCTCCGCATCAGCACCAAAGCCTGGCTCGCATCGGCACCAAAGACCAGCTCCGTGTCGGCAATTAAGCCCGGTTCTGTGTCGGCACCAAAGCTTGGCCCCATGTCGGCACTTAAGGACAACTTCATGTTGGTGCACATAGTCCAATTCTACGTGGTATATCTAACGAGGCATTAGGCATTCCACGACTCCGCGCCAGCACGAGCGGGGTCTTATACTATCTATAGTTCAACTTTCGTCTCTGCAACTGAAATTGATCCCGCATCAGTTTCCTAACTGAAAGAAATCGTTCTTTTCAGCCATTGGTTGTTGATTCGCGACAACTCATACTAGCAAAGCTAATTATGACCAAAGACAAGTGTTGAGAATCGAAATATTCATTGATGGCTAAAAGTTTACAAAATTGCCGATCTGAGTCGGACTTGAAGTAATACAATAAAAAAAACTAAGGGTCACTTGGGGCTGGGTCGTCATCTTCAGGGACTTCATCTGGCTCCAACCCTTCAATCCCCTCGAGGTCGTAGAGTTTCTGAATTTTTTCCTTGCAGTCCTGGAAGCCGGCTTCGTAAGCAAATATCGTCGATTCGGCTAATTCCTTACTTAAGGCTCTAGACTTCCTGAAATTCTCTACGGCCTCTGCAGCTCTTTTCTCTGCCTCAAAGGTTTTCTGCTCGGCCTCCGCGACCTTCTCTTCGACCTCCGTGACCTTTTTATCGGCCTCAGCGGCCTCCCTCTTGGCTTCAGTCACCGCCGCCTCCAAGTCGGCAATCTTGGCGTCGGACTGGCGGGCGACCTCTTTGGCCACATCTATTTCAATGGAGGCGGAATGTAATCGGTTCTTCAAAATGCGCATTTCTGATTCCGCCACCTCCAATCTCTCCTCGGCCATTCTTTGCTTTTCTTCAGCTGCCTGGGCGTTGTCCAGCTCGTTGGCCGCCCGACGCTGGGCAATTTCCAGCGCATACTCTACCTTCTCGGCTCTTAGCCGGATGGCTTCGACTTCGCCCTTTAAAGTGGCCCGGGTATCCTCCAGGGCCATCTCTTCCTTTTTTGGCCTAGCTTGGAGTGATAGCATCTCCTCCCACGACTGATCAAGGGCAGCATCACTCAGGGCCCAAAGGTCCCTCATGGCAATCAGAGAGTTCAGCGCTTGGATGGAGTGTCAATGTAAAAAAAAAAAAAAAACACGAAGGCGAAAAGGATAATAGGGCAAAGCTCACCCAAAGGTGTGCCACGGACGCCTCGTGGAAGAAGGTAGCCCTTCCCTAATGCCGGAGAAACTCCTGCACCTCAACCACAGATGCTTCGTCCAATGCTCGCTCGGCCCAGCGGCTGTGGTTTGCCAAAAGTAATTGGAAGGAAGGGTCGACGCCCTTTTTCCACAGACACGGGGGCCATGTGGGATGACTCCGCCTCCGACTCTGCTGCCTCCGGCCCTTAGCTGGTGGAGGCACTTCGGTTGTTGCCCCTTTGGGGGGCATAGTAACGCTGGAGTCGGCTATGTAGTTGCAAGAACCGGCTCCGTCTCCACGGCTTCGGACGGGGGTGACGGTGCTTTTGTGACCCGCTTCGGAGAAGGATCGAGCAGAATGACAGGAGGGGGAGCCGGTACTGAAGGCGATTTTTTTCCTCTTGCTTGGCTCCGCCCAACTTCCTCGCTGGCCTCGGCCCTTACCGTGTCTTTCCTCGCGGGCTCGTCAGCTTGGGCTCTGGCCACCTCACGCCCGTGCAAGGGATCCACAACTTTGGCCCTTCCAGCATCGGCTCCCCCAGCGTCGGTCCTTCCAGCGTCGGCTCTCTTCGAAACCTTAGCGCGTAGGAGCTCCACAACTCTGGCCCCTCCAGCGTCGGCCCTCCCCGCATTGGCCCTTCTTGGAATCTTGGCGACGGCCCTCCTTTCAGCGGGGGGCCCATTCCCCGTTGCCTTCCTCTTCTTAGTAACCGCTTGCCTGAGCTCGCGAAGCGATGGCATCATCCCTATAAAAAAAAAAGGAGATGAGTAAAAAAAAGAAAAGAAAGAAAAAAGAGAAGAGGAAAGAAGGAAAAAGGTGAGTAATCAAGTACTCACCACCAGAAGGGATTAGCCGGCGAGACAAAGGTTTTCATCAACCAGAAGCTTATTACATCGAGGGACATCTGTAGTCAGAAGCTACCCAAATGACATTCGATCCCTTGGGAGGATAGAGAATCCCTATTGGCGTTGGTGTTGGGTGTCCCCCAGCTTCCACTCACCCCCTCAGCAAAAAAGAACTTATCCTTCCACCCTTTAACGGAGGTGGGAAGGTACAATTTAAGGATCCTAGTTGGTCTAGGAGTAAGGACCACCAACCTGACTGCTTGCGAAGGATATAAAAACTGCGGAATAAGGAGATACTGGCCTCTATGCCTTGCAGGTGACAGAGAACCAGAAAGCCAACGATAGTTCGGATCGAGTTAGGGACTAGTTGGGAAGGTGTTAAAGAATATTGGTCTAGAAGGTTAAGGATGAAAGGGTGGATAGGTAATCGAAGTCCTGCCTTAAAGAAGGCTCCGTACAAGGCAACTCTTCCAGGACGGGAAGAAGTTACCCTGTCATCAGGAGCGGGGTAGGACAGACGTAGGTTTGGTGGAAAACTATACTTGGCTCTTAGGTTTACTATGTCTTGAGCAGACATAGTGGAAGCAGTCCCCTCGGGGGACTCCTTGACAGCGCTGGAAGGATCAACAGCTATCGGACGGTGCCGGGTGGAGGTCCGTCCGACGGTCGGACGACTCCCGGCTGTGGGGCGTCTGACCGGCCGCCGCTCCGGCGAGGAGTGGTCAGAGGATGGGGTGGACCATTGGCTTGGTAAGGAAGCGGAAGGTTGAGAAGGAGTGGGGGAACGACCCCGGAATCAAAAATAGAACAGGAGGGCGAGGAAGCCATGGAAACTAACCTGGAAAGCTTGAACTAAGATCGAAGGAGCACGAGGAGAGGAACAGACACGGGAGGCGGACGGACGCTTGCAGACTCAGGGGAGGTAGCTGTAACGTAAGAGAAAGGGAATGGGAAGATAAGGATGATTTTTCTTTTTATAGCCCCATTTCAAATCATCCCACGCCGTCCGATCTGGCCATGTGTCTACCTTCAAATGGAAGCTGCTTCGGCGGCCTACCGGCGCGAAAAACACGAAAAGAATCACCAATAGAAAGATGGCGGTGGCTTTACCGCAATGATGACGCTCGCCTTTTTACGGCTCATTACTCGAGGAAAATCTTCCCCAATCCCAACAGCCCGAACGGACGAAATGATGGCACGGAAGTCAGCCGCCCAGTGGATATTAACACCCCTTTCGCTGGTGATTGTGCGCTCACTCATCTCAGGGGCGGGGGGGCATCTGATACGGCTGACCATCTCCTCTGTGTGGTGTTATAACCTCTTGCACGATTTCCAGAGATAATGATGTGACAGCTAATCCCAGAGATGGAATCTTGGCTCCGGCCTTTGGCTCTGGCCTTTGGCTCTGGCCTCCGGCGACGGCTCCGGTCTTTGGCTCCGGCCTTTAGCTCTGGCCTCCAGCAATGGCTCCGGCCTCCAGCAACGGCTCCGATCTTTGGCTCCGGCCTTTGGCTCCGGCCTCCAGCGATGGCTCCGGCCTTTGGCTCCGGCTCTAACTTGGTGCCTTTCCTGCATACACTATGACCCACTTCAGGTAACAGATCCCGAGATTCGAGATCTGTTACCGTATACCTCGCTCATCGAAATCACGGGCAAGTGCTAGCACGCCCAGCAGTTACCGCCATAAGCGGCCCCCATCCAGCAATGGCTTACCCACTTGCCGTTCGAAGGAGCTTATCCTAACAAGGAAGATTCACGGTTCAAAACAGAACGAAAAGAAAGGAACCTCCCAAACAGGTATAAAAGGACCCCGAGCTCAACAAAAAGGGGATCTCTCTCTCTCAAAAAAGATAGACACTACACTCCTGTTCGACAAGTTCACTAACTTGAGCATCGAGAGTCCTCGCCGGGAATACCGGCCCAGGGACTTCTTGCAGGTTTCAGAGGAGGAAGACGACCTCTCCACCCCATTTGAAAGCCCACAATAGATCTCAGCATGCCCGGCGCTCATCATCGGTGACTTGTCCGCATCATATATATATATATATATATGTTGACCCAATTGTTGATTTTGATGATTAACAAAACTATTTGAGTATAACATTTGAAGTTACTAATGATTTTGATTAAGTTTTTTGGTGTATGATTTGATTTATTAATCAAAATTACAAGACAAATCAAGTTCTAGTTCGAATCTAATGTCAAGGTAAGAATTGCAGACATTAGAGTCGACACATGGAATCGCAGAGTCGACTCAGGAAAACGGCACAGAATTAGAGTCGACTCCCGGACTGTTAGAGCCGACTCCAATAGAAAAGATAGAACGATGGTTTTTTGGCCACGACTTAGAGTCAACTCTGGGACTGTTAGAGTCGACTCCAGAAGTTTTTTGTGTCGACCCCAGAAAAGTCAGAGACCACTCTAGTTCAAGCATTTGGGGATTTTCAATTTAGAGCCGATTCCAGAAAAGTTAGAGCCGACTCCAGAATGTCAGACGCGACTTCAGAACTGTCAGAATGACTCTAAACTTTACTTTTATCTTTTTAATTCCAACGGCTATTGCTATTTATGGATCTAATCCTTCTTACACTTGTTTCTAACGGATAGTTTTAAACTATTTATGGATTATACTGATCTATAAGAAGAAGGTTTGCTGCATCCAAAAATAAGAGAGGCAAAAAGAAAAGAATAGAGACAAATCTTTGAAATCCATCAGAAAAGAAAAGAGGAAGATTCGAGAGGAAAGATCATACTGATTCCCCAAAAGAAAAGAGAGAGATTCCAAGCTTTCATAGCTTCACTTCGAAGAAATCTCAAGAAAAGAAGGAAGCTCTAGTTTTCTGATCTTCGGAGCTTCAAGAGCATTCTAAAGGAAGATCCACCCAAGAGAAGAGAAGAAGCAAGCCACCAAGATCTGCAAAATAGGCTTTGATTCCTATCTCTTTATTTCGTATTTTATCATTGTATATTTGCTCATTGGAGCTTTTGTTTTGTAAAAATGATTATTGTTTACTGGGTCAATCGGAGATTGATTCCATTGAGGCTGTTAGCCTTATGCAAGCAGGTTGCTTGTGGTGTAAGGTTTTGTGCTGGTGAGCCTTGAAAATTAGTTGGGTTCGTTGTGCACCCGGAAAAATAACAAGTTCGAGTTGTGAGCTTGCAAAACAACTCTGCTGTAATCAGATTGATTATAGTGTGGACCCAAGAGATACTTGGGAGTGGACGTAGGTGTAGGTACACCAAACTACTATAAAATCTTCTGTGTTTGCCGTGATTGATTGTTTTAATCTGTACGAATCTAAGTTTTATTTCGCTGGGGTTTATTTTCAAAAGAGTTTAAATTTTTGAAAAACCTAATTCACCCCCCTCTTGGGTTGCTATATGGACCTATATATATATATATATATATATATGTGTGCGCAGAATTGAAGAAGATTAGATATGATCTTTGAAACGAGTCCCAATGGATAAGAAAAACTGTAAAATAGAGAGTCAAACAAACTTTTTCTCTTTCTTTTTTTTATTTAAAATATGCGTAGGCCGTAGAGTTGAAGAAAATTAAATATGACCTTTGAAACTTGAAAAAGACTTCTGACGAAGAAAACTGTAAAATAGAGACCCAGTATATTACATAATGTGGTGAAATAATTTCTATTAAGATAGATGACATTAACCAAGAAAAAAAATAATATTTATATATTTATAAGAAGAATAAAAAGGGATTTAAATATTTATAATATATAATTATGCATTGTAACAGAATTTTCTAATTTTAAAATCTTTTTAAATATATATAGATTCTCTTGATTTAGAGATCTAACTAAACTTCTAATTTTAGTTAATAATTTATTTTTTGATCTTAATTAATGATTTATTTTCTAATTAGTCATCAATTAGTTGCATCAAACGATTTTTTTTACATAATTATATTAGACTCGTTTTGAATAATTAGGATTTTAATTCTAAAAATATAAACAGTAATGGTTAAGGAATTTTTTTATATAATTATGTTAGATTTCTTTAAAAATAATTGGTATTTCAATCTGTTATGATTTTTTATTGATGAATAATATTATTGATTTCTTTTTTCAACTTTAAATTCTCTGTTTATTTGTTTATCAATCATTCCTAACCCGTGATTCGTCAAAGCAATTATAATTATTTCAATTTTCTAATTCTCTAATGTACACCATTGAAAGAAGCCTATATGGATAGCGAGGGCAGTACGCGGGACCATAAAAATCAATTGAAAACCTATCCAAAAGGGCCATCTTTATTTCAAAAATAAATCTTATCTCTATATCTCGGCTTCTCTAATATATTAGAATCCCTTACCGTTATAGCTACCACGCTTCTTTAGATGCTCTCCCCCTCTCACTCCTCACCTCAACTAACCTCTCACTCCTCGCCTCAACTATAAACTCAATATTTCAAAGGGTTCGATGGGTTTTAGAGAATACACCGTAGATAGGATGGTCCTTTGGGATGTTACTTCAATGAAAAAAATATTCTAGAATTTCTTGGGGTTTTTTTGAAGAAATTAATATCCTACTAAAAAGTAAGAAGTTTATTTGTTTTGGGAGATTGATTTTTTAAAGAGTAGGAAACCTATTTGTCTTATAAGTTAAAAATCTACTTTAACAAAAAAAATTAATGGATATTTATCTTATTGTTTTTCTTAAAGAATCAATATCCTACTAAAATTAAAAAATTATTTATTTTACTATATTAGTAAGAGTAAGAGAACTATTTTCTTTGAAAAATCTTCTTATAAATAAGGCTCAATGGAGGTCTTTAATTTGATATCAAATTAATAGTTTAAAAGGATGAAGAAGATGAATATAAAAAATCAAGAAGGATGATGGAGCCCTTGAGCCTAAAATATATCATATTTTTAAATAAATAAATATTTAACATCTAATGATGCTTATTTTATAAATATTGTATGCTTGGATATTGATCATGGCTGCTATAATTATAATTGATATTGATTATTTATTACTAATGATAAATTGATAAAGATGTTAAATTGATCACGAATAAGATTTAATAGAAGATAATGAAATTGAATTAAAGATTCCAAATCCGATTATGCTAGATGATTTGGATACCTTACTAGTGGAGCAATATATTGTGCTGCATTAAATTCTTAATTTTGAATTACCTAATATGTAACACCTTGGAGAGGCTTTGTATCTTGAATCATAGGAAAGCTTAATTTTGAATTACCTAATATGTAACACCTCGGAGAGGCTTTGTCTCTGGAATCATAAGGAAAGACTATTTCTATCAAGAATAGTCTAACATCGGATGGAAAAGATGTGTTATATGCTTATATCTAAAGTTTACCTGCACTAACAAGTTAATTGGGCTTGAGCTTTTGGACCATGTGGTTTTGGTCTACTAACAAATTAATTGGGCTAGAGGTTTTGAAAAAAATGATATCAGAGCAATCTAAGGGTATAAAAGTTTCTGGGTATAAGGAAAAGACTACTTATGGACGATAGCACAGTATTTAAATACAGTTTTGGTAGCATTACATCAATACTTTTCAGAAGTAATTGTTCAGTGCTCCTTAACGATATGTCATGAAATAGAAATTAACAATGATGATCTTGATTGTAAGAATTGTCTAGCAGCAGACTAGCATTAATACTAAAACACAGTTGACACTGGAATAACAATCATGAAGAAAAATGACCAGAAATCCCCGTTGTTCAATTTCAGATTTCAAAAGACAGAAAATAAAGCAAAATTTGTGATTCTTTTGGCATTCAAGCACAAGGCGGTTGCTGTTGTAAAGTTTTCTCTGTAAGCCGTGTCACCTGGTCTAATAGAGTTTGAAGCATCAGAGTTGTGTTCATAGTCTAAAATGCAGTGTCTCGCACTAGTGATCAACCAAACCATAGTAATAACGAACATGGAGCACAAAGTTTATACCCTTCCCTGTTTCACGGATAGAAAATTTACATTTAAAACTTCAGTCACAGAGTATGAACTAACCAGCCAGCCTAGAAAATTGCAAAGAATGAACAAAACGCCTAGTATCTGAGAACTTGGGAACTAATTGAGATCTATGTGAACCTTTTCTGGGAGAGCTTTGGTTCTTGACTGCCCAGAGAGCTCAATGCCTAGCTGACCCGTGTCTCCTGAACCAAATGCATAAAGCCTCCCTGATTCTGTGAGTGCAAGTGTATGTCTAATGAGATTGATCCCAGGTGCTGAGTTTGTGTCGCTGACCTGCACAATCTTTTCAGTGACTCCACTGGGCATGATGGTCCCTGGCTTCGTTATGTTTGGGTGATAATAAGCCTGGATTAAAAATGTTCAAATTTCAGCAACCTCTAAAAAAACCAAATTTGGTGTTTGTGACTGCTTACATTGCTTCCAAACATAACATTTGATGCCAAGTCCCGCTAGGGAAATCAATGATCATGTATATGTGAATGATGAATTCTGCGTGCTTATAGCTGCTGAAATGCAGGTTATAATAGCCATTAAGGGCAAGAAAATGCAGTCTAAGCAAAATTGTGGAACAATAAAAAAGTTCGGCATGGATTCAAAGCCAAAATGCAAAAAAAGTGCATGTTGAATGTCAATATATTTATGACATTCTGCAAAAAAAATTGTAAAATTTTATAAAAAATGGATTTGGCATGCACAACATTGAACTTAATAGCATCTTACAAGCCAATTAATGCTGTAATTTTTCAAGGAAAAAAAAGTACAGAACACATATTTCTTGTATAAAGAATGCGATAAAAATCAGCACAAGGCTTAAGACCATCTCAATAACAGTTGATACTCTTCTTGTTACTAACCGATTTATCATTGATGATTCTTAATGAAAAAGCACACATTGAATGTCAATATATTTACGACATTCCACAAAATAAAAAATTTGTAGATTTTCACAAAAAATGGATCTGACATGCACAACATTGAACTTAATAGCATCTTACAAGAAAATGCTTTTTCAAGTCAAAAAGAATATAGAACACATAATTCTTGCATAAAGACTGTGATAAAAATCACCACAGGGCCTAGGATCAATAATGGTGAAGGAGCAAGAGTGAGAAAAAGGCTGTAGAGTTCTATTTGGATCTTTGAACCCTAAAAGTCCCGTAATTTTTTTTTCTTTCCTAGTTGGTTGAGTCCAATCTGTTACTGAGTTGTGCGGGCACCAGGATCAAGCAGAGGATTCTTAATCCTCTGTGGATATCTGATTAGTTATGAATCAAGTCTTGAGTTGGGAAATAAAGTTTAGTTTATTTTGAGTCTTGTTCAGTTCATTTTATTCTAAATTGAGTCATATCCAGTTCAGTTTATTTTAATGTGAGTCCTGTAGTAAGTTCATCAACTTACAAGAAGAGACATCAGTATTGGAGCAGAAGACAAGGCCATCACAGTCAGATAGAGCAGCTGCTAAATTCAAGTTGGTGCCATACCTACTTCAAGCAGCCCACATGCCACCTAGCAGAGCAAGCAACCTCCCGATCTGGATGATCATTTTCCTCATCTGGATGCCACCGATTTCATGCCGAATCCAGCTGTCACTGATTGCATCTAGAAGATCACCTTCCTCATCTGGACGCTGTAGATTTCATGCCAAATTAAGCTGCCACTGATTGCATCTCAATCATATCTAGAAGATCACCTGCCTCATCTGGACGCCACAGATTTCATGACGAATCCAGCTGCCGTTGATTGCATCTAGAAGATCACCTTCCTCATCTGGATGTTGCAGATTTCATGCCAAATTTGATTAGGGCGCCTTTTTTTCTTTTCTCTCTTTCCATATCTGTATTTTCTTGGGCCCCAAGTCTCTTGCTCTATAAAAGAGACCCTCTTGTATGAATGATGTATCTTTTATTATTAATCAATCAATCCAAGTTTTGAGTTATTGTGATTTTTGTTAATTGGTTCTCTGGTCCTCTTGTTTTCCTCCTCCTGCGTGTGCCAACATCCCAAGTCTCCAGGAGAAACTTTGGCCGCCACCTTTGTCTTCCAATAGTGGACGCCCAAGAGCCCTTGGCCGGCCTCCCCTTTTTTCTACTCCTTCCTTGTCTCTTTGCCTCTATTCTAAATTTTCTTTATTATTCTTTAACCCTTGTATGGTGATCTTGCAAATCCCACAGTAGCCACGAATCCAAGATTCAAGGTGATCGTCATCCAGGTCAGCGGATACTTGGCTGCAGATCCGTCGGCTCAAGGCTTGATCATCTAGGGCGCATCCGCCAGGCAGAGCAACCCCTTCAACACTTTGATCTTCTCCCTCTTGCCAGGTACACCCTTCTAATCTACTAGTAACTTTATTGTAGGAGAGCAAGTCCTACCGAGGCTTCTTAGCCTCGGCGGTCCTTCTTCCTTATTTTTTAGGAACTGTTTCGCGTGCGGATTTACTATAAATTTTTTTAAATCCCTCTTAGGCTATTACTTTGGAAGAATAATCAACTGCAATTATTAATCATTAAAAAAATTTACTTGCATGTGAATCGGTCCTGCATCAGTTTGGTATCAGAGCATAGTTAGGGCTTAATTTTAATTCACGTTATTATCAGTATATCATCTGTTAATTGAATTGTTTTTGCCTGCATACACATCATAAAATTATGAAATTTATTTCTTTAGATTCGTTATAATTTAAAGTATTTTTTGTTATTTTTTGAGAACTTAATTCGATTTGTGAAAAAAAATTCTGAGATTTATTGCTATTTATAGATTTCTGGATTAGGGTTTGTGTTTTACATGTCATTCATTTGCATTAAATTACTCTTAAGGGCTTTCATTGATGTCAGATAAGGAGGGATTGAGACCCCTTTCTTGGCCCAAAATAGCCACTCGTGCATTCCGATCCCAAGACTCTAATCTAAAACTAAGTAGTAACTTAATTGACATTTGCCCTAGAGGGCTAGGGACACCAACAGTCGGTTTAGTGTACTAGAGGAGACTAGTACAAATCAATCTGGCGTGTGCTCTGAAATTGGTGTCTAGAAGGGAGATCAAATGTCAAACGACTTAAGCGGAGTATTGGGGTTATTCTAATTAGGCATCTGTAATTTGCAGGACGAGCCTCCCCCCTTCCACCTATCCCAACTAGCCAATTGAAGAGTTACTGTTAGATTGGCTTGCATTAAGCCAAATCCTTTACTCTAGATGACTAGGTCTAGCATACCGTAGTCTGAGTTAGTCTGAGTCTTGTATGCTTGATTGTGCTTGCATGTGCATTAGATCAGGAGCATCTTTTTGCCCGTCACCACCTCCATTACAGGCTGAACCCATGGCTAATCAAAGCATTGAGGATCACTTAAGGATCATCATTGAAAAACTAGTCCGAATGAACCAAGACATCAAGCAATCTGAGGCTAGATTAGGGTCCAGGTTTGATCAAGTCGAAACTAGGTTGGGCATCCTAGAAGAAGCCCATGAGCCCCACACTGAGTCTGATCATGAGACCCCACCTCATCCTAGGAGAGCCCAACAGCCTGACCTCTACATAAGGCCAAACCCTAGGAGATCACTTTGATCTGATCCAGTCCTAGATGTCCTCCCTAGGAGACCCAATCATGAGGCAGTAGACCAAGAAGAAAGAGCCCTTAGAAGTGTCAGACTTGAAGCACCTACTTTCGATGGCTCTATGGACCCTAAGGACTACCTAGATTAGGAGTAAGGGATGGACCAGTACTTTGACTGGTACGACATGTCTGAAGAGCGTAAGTTTAAGTTTGCCAAGCTCAAGTTAGTACGACAGGCTAGGTTATACTGGGCCACTTTAGAGCGAAGGCAATTATTAAAGGGAAGAGAACCCATAGTCACCTGGCACGCCATGAAAACTAGACTTAGGTCCAATTATGTCCCCACATCATATGAACAGAGCCTATTGGACCAGTGGCAAGGATTAATTCGGGGTAGTAAAACTGTGAATGAATACATTGCTATATTCCAAGAGTATACCATGAGGTGTAATATCGTTCAGTCTGAGAAAGTCACCCTATCCAAGTTTAGGTATGGCATGAGAGCAGATATTCAAAGAGAACTTTACCTAAGAAGGGTACACGATTTAGAAGAAGCTTACCAAGTTGCTAGGGATTATGAACGTTTTCAGAGAGGGCCACCCTATCGTAGATCAGAGGCTACCAAGAGCCCTAGCCCATATCCAGGATCTAGCCAGGCCTATCCTAATCATCCCAGACCTACCAAGTACTCAGACCCCCGCTAGACTTTTTCAAGTCGACCCAACACTAGCCGATCCAATACAAACCGAACTGAGTCGAGTCGACCCCAGAATAGTACCCCTATACTCCAGAGAGAGGATAAGGGCAAATCTATAGAGGTCCAAAGAAATTTTAACCCCTAGATCAAATGCTTTAGATGCAACAAGCCGGGACATATGATCAGCCAGTGCCCAGTCAGATCCCTTCATATAGATGAGTTACCTAAGACTGAATCCGAGTCCCTAGTTGAGCCTGAGGGAGAGGTCTATGAGGCTGATACCCATCTAAAAGATGAGTACGATGGATAGGAGGAAACATTTGAGTCTGAAGACCTACTAGGAGTGGTTAGATGTATCTTGACCCAGACTCAAACTAAGGACTAGGAAGATTGGCGTAGGACTAACATCCTACAGACTTTTGTTAAGATAGGGGATAAGGTGCTCAAGATCATAGTGGATAGCCGGAGTTGTGTCAATGCCGTCTCTACCAATATAGTTAAGTCATTAGGATTGACCACAGTTCCCCATCCTAGTCCCTATAAGGTCTCGTGGGTAGATTCCACCTCTATCTCAATCAAGTCAGATGCCAAATACTAATCAAATTGCAAAATTATGAGGAAAAGGTATGGTGTGATGCAATTCCTATGGGTGTTAGTAGTATTATATTAGGTCAACCTTGGCTTTACGATCACGATGCCACCTTGTTTGGTCGATCCAACATCTGCTCTTTTAAACACAATGGGAACAAGTATGTGATACATCCAACTCCACCTAGGGACCCAATCAAAAAAGGATCTAGCAACCTTAAGGATAGCAAGCCAAGAGTTAATCTGATTAAAGCTAAGGAATTAGAAAAGGACATCACTGAGAGTAATCCTCTTTGGATTTTGACCACTAAAGAGATCTATGAATTAGTCCAAAAGGAACAACCCCCAGAAGTAATTGAGATCCTAGAGGAGTTTAAGGATGTCTTTCCTGAAGAATTGTGTTGATCCATTTATTGATTTTGATGATTAATAAAGGAATTGAGTATATTGTTTGACTACTAATGGATTTTATAAGTGTTTCAGGACTTAAATTTATTTGATCAATTTAAAGAAATTAAGAAATGAATTTTGAATCAAATACAAATCAGAGATTTCAAAGTTTCAGAGCTTGGAGTCGACACTTAGAAAGTCTGGAGCCGACCCCATGGCCAATTCAATTTTAATCTGATTTCTAATACAATCCGGAGCCGACACCTAGAGTTTCGGAGTCGACACTTACAGTGTCTGGAGCCGACTCCGATGCGGGGACAGAACGTTGATTTTTTGAGCATTCTGGAGTCGACACCTACAGTTTTGGGAGCCGACACCTGACGATGGCGAGCCAACACTTACTTTATCAAAGCCGACTCCTCAATGAACTCGAAAATTTTTATTTTGGTAAAACGATCTGGAGCCGACACCTGAAAAGTTGGAGCCGACTCCAACCTGACTGGGACAAAAATTTAAAATGCCAGATCAGCTCTAACGGTAATATTTCCATTTTACCTAATTTCTAATGGATATATTTTATTTCCAGGTACACTCCAACGGCTAGTTTCATCCCAAAAATGGATTAAGGAAAATCTATAAAAAGGGGGAAGAACACCCATTTGAAAAAGAGGAAAAATAGAATGAAAAAGAGAAATAGTTCAAATCAAAAATCCAAAAAACCCTGAGCCTAAAATCCAAGAGAAAATCCTTCAAACTCAAATCCTTCCACTCCAAAAAGCTCAAAGAGGAATCCAAGGCATCTCAAATCAAAAATCAGTGGATTTCCCAAATTGAAGAAAAAGCTCCATTTCTTCCATTCCCAATCTTCTCAACTGCAACAACTGTGAGGGATTAAAGCTGAGGCTTGATTCATCATTCCAAAGGGAGGAGAGGAAAAGAAGAAAAGCTCAAAGCCAAACAACTTCAAATCAGGCTTTTCTAAACTTGTTTATTATTCTTGAATATTTGCTCATTAAGGAGCTGTGTATCTTTGAAAAACTATATTCTTCTTGTTTGTGCCTAGTTCAATCAAGGGGATTGAACTAGTGGAGGTTGTTAACCTCGGGTCAAGCTAGAATAGCTTGAGTTTAGGGTTGTGTGCTGGTGAGCCCGAAAAACGGCTGGGTTCGTTGTGATCCCGGGTAAAACAACAAGTTTGGGTTGTGAGCTTGTAAAACAACTCGGCTGTAATCGAGGAGATTATAGTGTGGACCCAAGTGGATCTTGGGAGTGGACGTAGGTGTTGGATACACCGAACCACTATAAAATCTTTGTGTTTGCCGTGCTTCTATTGTCTCTATCTCTATCTCATTGATTGTGCTTTATATTTGCATTGCATTTACTTTCATTCATCTTAAGCAAACAATTTTTCAAAAGGGGATAAATTTTTAAAGAACCCAATTCACCCCCCCCCCCTCTTGGGTGTCATCTGGGCCAACAATTGGTATCAGAGCAGTGCTCATTAGATTTTGATCACACGATCAAGAGCTAAAGATCCAAATGGCAGCTCATGTTGGATCATTTGCCGAAGGTCATTCTACGAATAGACCTCCCCTATTTAATGGTTCCAACTATTCATATTGGAAAGCAAGAATGAGGATATTCATTCAAGCTTCTGATTATGAATTGTGGGGTGTTATAACTAATGGACCTAGTACACCCACACACATTGTTGATGGCACTATTGTTCCTAAACCCGAAAGGGATTGGAATGATAATGATAGGAAAATGGCACAGCTCAATGCTAAGGCCATGAATGTCTTGTATTGCTCTTTAGATGCTAATGAATTTAATAGAATCTCCACATGTAATTCCGCAAAGGAGATTTGGGATAGATTAGAGGTTACCCATGAGGGTACCAATCAAGTTAAAGAATCTAAGATCAACATTCTAGTGCACAAATATGAATTATTTAGCATGGAACAAACTGAAACTATAGCATGCATGTACACTAGATTTACTGATATTGTAAATGGTTTGAAAAGTTTAGGCAAAACATATTCTAACTCTGAACTTGTTCGTAAAATTCTCAGGTCACTTCCAAGAACGTGGGAAGCGAAGGTGACAGCAATCCAAGAAGCAAAGGACCTCAATACCTTACCCTTAGAGGAGCTTCTAGGATCCCTAATGACCCATGAATTGACCATGAAGCAGCACATAGAAGAGGATGTGAAAAAGAAAAAGACCATAGCTCTTAAGGCTGCTGAAAGTGAGGAGAGCTGTAGTGAAAATGATGATGATGATGATGATACAGCTCTTCTAGCAAGAAAATTCAAAAATTCATGAGGAGAAAGAAACCCTTCCACAAAAAGAAATTTGGAGCTAAGATGGAAGGAGAAAAAGAAAAAGATAAGGACAAGGACAAAGAGAAAGAGCCCTTGATTTGCTATGAATGTAAGAAACCGGGCATTATAGATATGATTGTCCTCAACTGAAAAAGACTTTAAGAAGAAGAAGAAAGCCTATGTTGCAACCTGGAGTGATAGTGATGAATCTTCTTCAGAGGAAGATCAAAAGGAAGTTGCAAACATTTGCTTTATGGCAAACGACGACAATGAGGTAAGTTCCGAAAATCCTTGTGATGACTTTGCTTTTGATGAATGTTTGATGCTTTTAATGAACTTGTTGGTGATTTCAAAGTTTTGAAAAAGAAATATAAGTTTTTGAAAAATGAAAATTTAACTTTCATTAAAGAAAAGGAAAATCTTAATAATGAAACTAAAGTGCTGAAATCTGAAAATGAAATCTATTAAAAAAAAAGAATCAATTTCAAATGAAAATGATAAACTAAAGAAGGAAGTTGATAAATATAAAAATATTATTGATAAATTCACTTATAGTTCTGAAAAACTTAATTTATTGTTAAGTAATCAAAGAGCTATATATGATAAGGCTGGTTAGGTTATAGACCTAACTTAAAGCAAAAATTTGTCAAAAACTTTTTTAGAAAGGAACAAAACAATGATAATGTTACATGTCATTATTGTAACAAGAAGGGACACAAAGTTTTTGAATGCAATTTTAAGAAAATTAACAAGAAGTTAAATAATAAAGGAAAGAAGATATGGGTTCCCAAAGGAACAGTCTTTTATGCTACTAACCATGAAGGACCCAAGAAGGCTTGGGTACCTAAATATAAGACTTAATTATTTTTGCAGGAGTGTCTTGCGGCCAAAAGATCAAAGAAAAAGTGGTATCTCGATAGCGGCTGCTCAAGGCACATGACGGGTGACAAGGATCAATTCATCACCCTTGAAAGCAAAAGAGGAGGAGTAGTTACATTTGGTGATAATGGCAAAGGCCAAATCTTGGGGTTTGGTAACATTCAAATAACTCCCTCCACATATATTGAAAATGTCTTATATGTTAATGGTTTAAACATAATTTAATTAGCATTAGTCAATTATGTGATAAAGGTTTTAAAGTATCATTTGAATCTTCTATATGCACAGTTTCTAATCCCATTGATAATAGCATTGTTTTTATTGGAAATAGAAATGGCAATGTATACTGATTGATTTAGACAATTTGTCTACTAGTAATCATTGCTTAGTTGCTAATAATGCTAATATGAATGAGATTGGTTGGTGTGGCATCGTAGATTAGGTCATGCAAGCACACACCTTATTTCAAAATTAATTAGAATGGATTTAGTAAAAGGACTTCCACAACTAGATTTTGAAAATAATAAAATTTGTGATGCATGTCAATTTGGAAAACAAACTAGAAATTCTTTCAAAACTAAAAATATTGTTTCCACTTCTAGGCCACTTGAACTACTTCACATGGATCTTTTTGGACCTACTAGAACCACAAGTCTAGGAGGAAAGAAATATGGTCTTGTGATTGTAGATGATTATTCTAGATACACTTGGGTATTGTTTTTAGCTCATAAGGATGAGACCTTTCCATTATTCTGAAATTCTTCAAGAAGGTCACAAATGAGAAAAACAACACCATAGTGTCTCTAAGAAGTGATCATGGCACTGAATTTGAAAATCATTTATTTGAAAACTTTTGCATAGAAAATGGCATTCATCATAATTTTTCTGCACCTAGAACACCGCAACAAAATGGAGTAGTTGAAAGAAAAAATAGAACCTTAGAAGACATGGCCCGTACCATGCTATGTGAAAGCAACCTACCAAAATACTTTTGGGCGAAGCTATAAACACGGCATGCTACATTCTTAATAGAGCTCTAATTAGGCCAATCATTAAGAAAACACCTTATGAACTATGGAATAATAGAAAACCAAACATAAGTTATTTTCATGCATTTGGTTGTAAGTGTTTCATTCATAATAATGGCAAAGATAATCTAGGAAAATTTGATGCAAAATCTGATGAAGGCATTTTCTTAGGATATTCAACATCTAGTAAAGCCTATAGAGTATTTAACAAGAGAAACTTAATTGTAGAAGAATCTATTCATGTAATCTTTGATGAATCTTTAGCATCAAGTTCTGAAAAGATTGATGATGAGGAAGATACAAACATTCTAGAAAGAGATATTGAAAAATTAAATATAGATGTATCTTCAGATCATGAACAAGAAGCTAAAGATAATGATTCTCCTAGTGTTGATGTTGTTGATGGAAATCATAATGATATAGATCTACCTAGAGATTGGAGATATGCCTATGGTCATCCAAGAGAATTAATTATAGGTGATCCATCTCAAGGAGTAAGAACTAGATCATCAATGAGAAACATCAATAATCATCTTGCATTTGTATCTCAAATTGAACCTAAAACTATTGAAGAAGCAGAAAAAGATAATAATTGGATGTTAGCTATGCAAGAAGAATTAAATCAATTTACTAGGAATAATGTTTGGACTCTTGTAGATAGACCTAAAGATCATTCTGTTATAGGATCAAAATGGGTATTTAGAAATAAATTAGACGAAAATGGCATAGTAATTAGAAACAAAGCTAGATTAGTTGCAAAAGGATATAATCAAGAAGAAGGAATTGATTTTGATGAAACTTTTGCACCTGTAGCTAGACTTGAAGCAATTAGATTATTACTTGCATTTGCATGTCATATGCATATCAATTTATTTCAATGGATGTTAAAAGTGCATTTTTAAACGGATTTATAAATGAGGAAGTGTTTGTTGAACAACCACCTGGTTTTGAAGATCATGAATTTCAAATCATGTTTTTAAATTACACAAAGCACTATATGGTTTGAAACAGGCACCTAGAGCTTGGTATGAAAGATTAAGTAAATTTTTAATTGAAAATGATTTTGTAAGAGGAAATGTTGATAAAATATTATTTTTGAAAAGAAAAGATAAATATTTATTAGTAGTACAAATATATGTCGATGATATTGTATTCGGTGCTACTAACAACTTGTTATATCAAGAATTTGCTAAGTTGATGCAGGGTGAGTTTGAAATGAGTATGATGGGAGAACTCAACTTCTTCCTAGGACTTCAAATCAAACAAAGCAAAGAAGGAATCTTCATCAATCAAGCCAAATACACAAAAGAACTGCTCAAGAAGTTTGGAATGGAGTCAATCAAGCCACTTGGAACTCCTATGAGTCCTTCGTGCAAATTGGACAAAGATGAAGATGGTAAGAAAGTAGATCAAAAACATTATAGAGGTATGATTGGATCTCTTCTTTACTTAACAGCTAGTAGACCAGATATTATGTTTGCAGTATGTTTATGTGCTAGATTTCAATCTGAACCTAAAGAATCTCACTTAATTGCTGTAAAAAGAATTTTAAGATATTTAAGTGGAACTAAAAATGTAGGTTTATGGTACTCTAGAGACTCAACTTTAAATTTAATTGCATATTCTGATTCTGACTATGCTGGATGTAAATTAGATAGAAAAAGCACAAGTGGTGCATGTCAATTCTTAGGATGTAACTTAATCTCTTGGTTTAGCAAAAAGCAAAATTCGGTTGCATTATCTACTGCTGAAGCAGAGTATGTTGCAGCTGGAAGTTGCTGTGCTCAAATCCTTTGGATTAAGAGGCAACTTGAAGATTATGGCATAACCCTTGATAAAACACCAATTAGATGTGATAACACGAGTGCAATAAATTTGACTAAAAATCCAATTCAACATTCAAGAACAAAACACATTGAAATTAGATATCATTTCATAAGAGAACATGTAGCTAATAATGAAATCTGTCTTGAATATGTTAATACAGAGGAACAATTAGCTGACATATTTACAAAACCCTTGAGTGAAGAGAGATTTTGTTATCTTAGAGGTGAATTAGGAATTTGTGATCCTTTAGAGTGATTTGAAACCCTAAGGAATGAGAATCTAGATTTCTATAAATTTCTTGAAAATCCTCTTACAATTTTAAGGACAAATTATCTAGTCATTTGAGCTATTTGATCCTTGATATTTCAAAGATTTTTTGAAATTTTTATTGAACTCTTTTTAACGAGTTTCAGTCATTTGAATTTTAACTTTTTTTTCTGAAACTGTCTTTGGAGTCGACACCTCAGAATGAGGAGTCGACACCTCTGACTGTGTCGCTCTCGGTCCCTGACCTTGGAGCCGACACCGTATAAGTGGAGCCGACTCCAGTTCGAGCGCTGACTGTGTTAGCGATTTGGAGTCGACACCCGACTTTGCGGGAGTCGACACCTGGGATTCCAAAATTGATTTATTAGGGCAGAGTCGACACCTCATCATTTCATAACTTCTCAAATCCTAACCAAACTCTTCCAAAATTCTTCCAAAACTTCCCCACCTCAAATTCCATCCAAATCGAATCTTTCCAAAGATCCAATGGCACCCAAAAGGAGGGAATCAGTGATTGGAGCGCCGGTGACCACGGAAAACGGTCGCGCGTCATCCCATTCGTGAGCCAACTCCAAGCAGTGATTCATCCACGGATTCAGACAACCCCAACACCTCTTCCACTCAGGTAGATACCTTAGCCGGGAGGGTTATCACAATGGAGAAAAATTGATTTTGATCTGTTTGAAACCGAGGGCTTTTCAATCGGTAGACAATTAAAGGAAATGGGCTGGGATAAGCTCTGTTCTCTAGACGTTCCCACTTATCCAGCCTTGGTAAAAGAATTTTATTTTAATTTGGCTAGAGGTGATGGCGGTTTAGTTAGCTCAGTAAGAAATAAGAGGATTCACCTAACTTTTCAAAAGCTTGGAAACCTCCTTAGCATCCAATTACCGGTTTAGCAGCTGACATGCACAGTGATAGGTCAGCAGCTCTTTCAAGGATGTTAGGAAGGGAAGTGACAGAGTTTGAGGAGATAAGAGCTAATCAATTACCTTTGGAATTGAGATTATTACACAACATTTGCAGTAGGATCTTGTTTCCGAAGACTGGTCGGTTTGAGTATGTCTCGGAGCGAGACATTGTTATGGATAGTGTTTTGACTGGACAGCCAATCAATCTAGCAGCTATGATGATTTTTTATATGGCAGAAGCTGGAGGGAGGAGAAGATCATCCCTACCGTATGGCATGGTGCTTACTATGGTTTTCAAGAGCCAAGGGGTTGTAATTCAAGAGAATGAACCATCTAAAAACCTGAGGCACACCGACTACTATAGCTTGGCAACATTGCATCGGATGGGTTTTGCTAAGGTGAATGGACAGTGGGATAGGAAAGGACACCTTGATGAGAGAGCCCCTGTGCCGAGAGTTTCTGAGCCTTGCGAGGCTGGACCATCAGTTAGGGTTCCTTCTTCACAGCCTAGGAGTCCCATTCCTGCTCCTGCACCTGCACATGTTAATGATCAACCATCCACTTCTCTGCTGGATTCTCAGACCTTCAAATGGAGCAATTAAAAAATTTTTTCTGCTCAGAAGGATGAGTTTGACAATCAATTCATGAATATAAAAGAATCACTTTATTCACTTGATGATCGGATTACAAAAATTGAATCAACTCTCAACTCCTCTGCAGAATCTTTAAGTGGTGATTTAAAGAATATCTTTGAAGAACTTAAAGAGATTTGTGGAGATAGTGAAACTTATTCAAGGTGCAACGCAAGCTTCAAGACAAAATCTCAACAGCTTGCACATTTGTTGATGAGAGACTTAAAGACTATGTTAAGCTTCAATGTGATGGAATGAAAAATATTGTAGATCATTTAACAAGAATAGTGAGGAAGAACTTTTGATGTAATGAATGCTTAATGTTGATGTAATGAATGTTTAAATGTAATGAATGTTTAATTTTGATTTACATTTTGATGTAATGAAGTTATGAGTTGATGTAATGAAGGATATATTTTAATGAATGAGTATTTTGATGTAATACTTGACTTTTGTTAAAATGAAATTATCTTTTGATGCAATGAAAATTATCTTTTGATGCAATGAAAATCATCTTTTGATGCATTATGAAATACTCTTTACCTTTTTGTTGATTACAAAAAAGGGGGAGAGAATTATGGTTGTATATGCATTAAGAGGGAGAAAGTTAAATTGTTAATTGCATTAAAGGGGGAGAACATTATGTTGCATTAATTGTTTAATATGAAAAATTAAGTTATTAATATGAAAACATTAATAAAGTCAATTGATTGATGATATTGAGTTATTTACTGTGGATTATAAACAAATTGATTTGACTATGCATAAAGAAATCTTAAGTACCAAATATGTAAAGTAAGAGGAAGAATAATTTGAACTTCATAGGGGGAGCTACCTTATTCAGGGGGAGCTTACTCGTAAAGATCACTTCCTTGATAATTTTTTAATTTAAGAATTCTATGCATATACTCAATGTTTTTATAATCATCAAAAAGGGGAAGATTGTTGATCCATTTATTGATTTTGATGATTAATAAAGGAATTGAGTATATTTGTTTGATTACTAATGGATTTTATAAGTGTTTCAGGACTTAAATTTATTTGATCAATTTAAAGGAATTAAGAAATGAATTTTGAATCAAATACAAATCAGAGATTTCAAAGTTTCAGAGCTTGGAGTCGACACCTAGAAAGTCTGGAGCCGACCCCATGGCCAATTCAATTTTAATCTGATTTTGATACAATCCGGAGCCGACACCTAGAGTTTCGGAGCCGACACCTAGAGTTTCGGAGTCGACACTTACAGTGTCTGGAGCCGACTCCGATGCGGGGACAGAACGTTGATTTTTTGAGCATCTGGAGTCTACACCTATAGTTTTCGGGAGCCGACACCTGACGATGGTGAGCCGACACTTACTTTATCGGAGCCGACTCCTCAACGAACTCGTAAATTTTTATTTTTGGTAAAACGATATGGAGCCGACACCTGAAAAGTTGGAGCCGACTCCAACCTGACTGGGACGAAATTTTAAAATGCCAGATCAGCTCTAACGGTAATATTTCCATTTTACCTAATTTCTAACGGATATATTTTGTTTCCAGGTACACTCCAACGGCTAGTTTCATCCCAAAAATGGATTGAGGAAAATCTATAAAAAGGGGGAAGAACACCCGTTTGAAAAAGAGGAAAATAGAACGGAAAAGAGAAATAGTTCAAATCAAAAATCCAAAAAACCCTGAGCCTGAAATCCAAGAGAAAATCCTTCAAACTCAAATCCTTCCACTCCAAAAAGCTCAAAGAGGAATCCAAGGCATCTCAAATCAAAAATCAGTGGATTTCCCAATTGAAGAAAAAGCTCTGTTTCTTCCATTTCCAATCTTCTCAACTGCAACAATTGTGAGGGATTAAAGCTGAGGCTTGATTCATCATTCCAAAGGGAGAAGAGGAAAAGAAGAAAAGCTCAAAGCCAAACAACTTCAAATCAGGCTTTTCTAAACTTGTTTTATTATTCTTGAATATTTGCTCATTAAGGAGCTGTGTATCTTTGAAAAACTATATTCTTCTTGTTTGTGCCTAGTTCAATCAAGGGGATTGAACTAGTGGAGGTTGTTAACCTCGGGTCAAGCTAGAATAGCTTGAGTTTAGGGTTGTGTGCTGGTGAGCCCGAAAAACCGGCTGGGTTCGTTGTGATCCCGGGTAAAATAACAAGTTTGGGTTGTGAGCTTGTAAAACAACTCGGCTGTAATCGAGGAGATTATAGTGTGGACCCAAGTGGATCTTGGGAGTGGACGTAGGTGTTGGATACACCGAACCACTATAAAATCTTTGTGTTTGCCGTGCTTCTATTGTCTCTATCTCTATCTCATTTATTGTGCTTTATATTTGCATTGCATTTACTTTCATTCATCTTAAGCAAAAAAATTTTCAAAAGGGGATAAATTTTTAAAGAACCCAATTCACCCCCCCCCCCTCTTAGGCTGTCATCTGGGCCAACAAATTGCCTGATCAGTTACCACCCCTGAGAAACATCCAACATGCCATTGACCTGATCCCAGGATCCACCCTCCCAAACCTTCCCCATTATAGGATGAACCCCATTGAGCATCAATAACTACAAAAATAAGTGGGAGAATTACTTAGGAAAGGTTTCATTAGGGAGAGCTTAAGTCCTTGTGTAGTTCCTGCACTATTAACCCCTAAGAAGGATGGTACCTGAAGAATGTGCATGGATAGTAGGGCCATCAATAAAATCACTATCAAGTATAGGTTCCCTATCCCCAGACTAGATGACATGTTAGACATGATGGTGGGTGCCACTATCTTTTCCAAAATAGACCTTAAGAGTGGCTACCATTAGGTTAGAATTAGATCATGGGATGAGTGGAAGACTGCATTTAAGACTAGAGATGGTCTGTTTGAGTGGGTCATGATGCCTTTTGGGCTGTCAAATGCACCTAGCACATTCATTAGAATCATGACCCAGGTCCTGAAAGAGTACATAAAAAAATTCTTAGTGGTCTATTTTGATGATATATTAATTTATAGCAAGACCAAAGAGGACCATCTTAACCATCTTAGATTAATCTGTCAGACCCTTAGAGAGAATAGCATATATGCAAACCTTAATAAGTGTAATTTTATGACGCATAGGGTTATCTTTCTAGGTTTTGTGGTAACCCCAGAAGGTGTTTTAGCGGATCCTAAAAAGGTTAGGTCGATCGTAGAGTGGCCGGTACCCATAAACGTCCACGATGTCCGTAGCTTCCATGGCCTAGCAACCTTTTACAGGAGATTCATTAGGTGATTTAGCACCATCGTCGCACCCATCATTGATTGTATTAGGAAGGGTAATTTTGAGTGGACTAAGTCAGCTAATAAGGCCTTCCTAGAGCTTAAGGATAGGATGACTCATGCACCCATACTTAGACTTCCAGACTTTTCTAAGGTGTTTGAGGTTGCGTGCAACGCGTCAGGAGTAGGCATAGGTGGAGTGTTAAGCCAAGAAAATCACCCCATAGCTTTCTTTAGTAAAAAACTAAATGAAGCTAAACTTAGATATTCCACCTATGATAAGGAATTCTATGCGGTAGTACAAGTCCTTAAGTATTGGAGACATTACTTACTACTGCAGGAGTTTGTCTTATTTTCTGATCATGAGGCACTCCGATTTTTGAACTCCGAAAAGAAGCTAAATTCTAGGCACGAAAAATGGGTTGAATACATTCAGGCATACACTTTTGTCCTGAAACACCGTGCCAGTATAGAAAATAAGGTAGTAGATGCCCTAAGCCGTAAGTCTTTGTTGTTGAGTACTGTTAGCACCGAAGTTATAGGATTCGATCGGATAAAAGATGAGTATGAGACCTGTCATGACTTTGGTGAAATTTATAAGATCCTTCAGCTAGGGCCATCCAGTACCAGTGGAGATTATACCATCCAGGATGGTTACCTTTTTAGGGGCAATAGACTTTGTATCCCTAGGACGTCACTTAGAGAATTCCTAGTCTGGTAAACACATGCTGGGGGATTAGCTGGTTATTTTGGACGAGATAAGACTATTCTAGCGATAGAGGACCAATTTTACTGGCCAGGATTAAAAAGGCTTGTTGCCCTGATAATAGCCCGATGTTGAACTTGTGCCATTACAAAATAGCAGAAGCAGAACACCGGTCTATATACTCCTTTGCCAGTGCCTGATTGTCCTTGGCAAGACCTCAGTATGGACTTCATTCTAGGATTACCTAAAACCTAGAAGAAGCATGACTCCATCTTTGTAATGGTCGATGGGTTCTGTAAGATGGCTCGTTTCATCCCTTGTTCGCAAACCTTTGACGCGTCTAGGGTAGCCCGACTTTTCTTAGACAGCGTGGTCAAGCTCCATGGCCTACCTAAGACCATTGTTTCTGATAGGAATGTTAGGTTTACCAGCTACTTTTGAAAAATGCTATGGCATCTGTTAGGGACCAAACTTAATTTTTTCACAGCCTTTCACTCCCAAACGGATGGGCAAACTGAAGTGGTGAACCGTAGTCTAGGAAACCTTCTTAGGTTCCTTGTAGGCGAACACCTAGGAACATGGGATTTATTATTGTCTCGTGTAGAGTTCGCCTAAAATAGCTTAGTGAACAGGTCCACGGGCAAGAGTCCATTTGAGATAGTCCATGGGTACAAGCCTAATCGTCCACTTGATGTAATTCCTTTACCCCTCCACACACGAGTCTCAAAGTCCGCACAAGCATTTGCACAGCATATCAAAGACTTACATAAGGACATTAGCCAGAAAATAAATCTAAGTAATGAAACTTATAAAAGACTGGCTAACTCCCGAAGAAGAGCCAAAGAGTTCGGTGTAGGAGATTATGTCATGGTTAGGCTTAGGCCTGAACGGTTCCCACCAGGTACCATTAAGAAACTTCATGCTCGCAGAGCTGGTCCCTTTAAAATAATAGAGAAGGTAGGACCCAATGCCTATGTGCTAGATCTGCCCTCGGATTAGGGAATTAGCTCTACCTTTAATATTGCAAACCTAGTAGAATATAGGGAACCGACAGCAATTCCTAGTGAGTATTTTGGACCTAACCCTCCTTTCATGAGCGAACCTGCCCAAGAGTGTCCACCACCAATTTTACCTGAGCGAGGAGAGTGGATCGAGCATTTATCAATGCTACCTGGTCCGATGGCAGGGTTTCCCTGAATCTGACGATTCATGGATTACTCAAGAGGACTTGCAACACCTCGACCCAGACCTACTAGAGAGATACCAGAGCCAGAATGACCCATACTCGACGGGGTCGAGTTCTTCCCACCCTGGGAGAATTGGTGTGGGCACCAGGATCAAGCAGAGGATTCTTAACCCTCTGTGGATATCTGATTAGTTATGATTCAAGTCTTGAGTTGGAAAATAAAGTTTAGTTTATTTTGAGTCCCATCCAGTTCATTTTATTCTAAATTGAGTCATGTCCAGTTCAGTTTATTTTAATGTGAGTCCTGTAGTAAGCTCATCAGCTTACAAGAGGAGACATCAGTATTGGAGCAGAAGACAAGGCCATCACAGTCAGATAGAGCAGCTGCTAAATTCAAGTTGGTGCTACACCTACTTCAAGCAGCCCACATGCCACCTAGTAGAGCAAGCAACCTTCCCAATCTGGATGATCATTTTCCTTATCTAGATGCCACAGATTTCATGCCGAACCCAGCTGCCGCTGATTGCATCTAGAAGATCACCTTCCTTATCTGGATGCTGCAAATTTTATGCCAAATTAAGCTGCCACTAATTGCATCTCAATCATATCTAGAAGATCACCTGCCTCATCTGGACACCACAGATTTCATGACGAATCCAGCTGCCATTGATTGCATCTAGAAGATCACCTTCCTCATCTGGACGCTGCAGATTTCATGCCAAATTTGATTAGGGCGCCTTTTTTTTCTTTTCTCTCTTTCCATATCTGTATTTTCTTGGGCCCCAAGTCTCTTGCTCTATAAAAGAGACCCTCTTGTATGAATGATGTATCTTTTATTATTAATCAATCAATCCAAGTTTTGAGTTATTGTAATTTTTGTTAATTGGTTCTCTAGTGCTCTTGTTTCCCTCCTCCTGTGTGTGCCAACATCCCAAGTCTCCAGAAGAAACCCTGGCCGCCACCTTTGTCTTCCAATAGTGGATGCCCAAGAGCCCTTGGCTGGCCTCCCCTTTTTTCAACTCCTTCCTTGTCTTTTTGCTGCTATTCTAAATTTTCTTTATTATTCTTTAACCCTTGTATGGTGATCTTGCAGATCCCTCAGTAGCCACGAATTCAGGATTCAAGGTGATCATCATCCAGGTCAGCGGATACTTGGCCGCAGATCCATGGGCTCAAGGCTTGGTCATCTAGGGCGCATCCACCAGGCAGAGCAACCCCTTTAATACTTTGATCTTCCCCCTCTTGCTAGGTAAATCCCTCTAATCTACTAGTAACTTTATTGTAGGAGAGCAAGCCCTACCAGAGCTTCTTAGCCTCGGCGGTCCTTCTTCCTTATTTTTTAGGAATTGTTTCGCGTGTGGATTTACTGTGAATTTTTCTGAATCCCTCTTAGGCTATTATTTTGGGAGAATAATCAATTGCAATTATTAATCATTAAAAAAATACTTGCATGCGAATCGGTCCTGCATCATTGAGTCAGTCAAGTTTGGTTTAGTCCAATATCGAGGTCATGCATTTTTTTTAATCTGAACCCTAGAAGTCCTGTAATTTTTTTCTTTCTTTCCTAGTTGGTTGAGTCCAGTCTGTTACTGAGTTAGTCAAGTTTGGTTTAGTCCAATGTCTAGGTCATGCATTTTTATTTTATTCGAGTCCTGTAATAATTCAAGAAAAGTGTATTATTCTTGTTGAAACCATGCTGAAGATATTCAGAAGAAGCCCCCCAAATTAGGCAGTATTGGACAACCATCCAATCTTTTCCAACCTTATTTCCTTGAAGCTCTGCATGGATTGGATCCACCTAAACCAGGATTGATGATGTGGAATCAATCTTCTCCCTCCATTGGATCCGTCTTCATCCGAATTGATGACGTGGAATCAATATCCCTCCATGTTGCCACCTACAATGTTGGCAAACTTAAGCAAAAAAAATTCGGTGGTCCCCTGCTATACTTTATTGAAAATAAAAATTAACATCTCAACCATTATGGAAAGGATCTTGCACTCCATATAGACCTTGTTGACAAAAGAAAAGAAAGAAGGATGTCACTCCAAAGCTTCCTTCTTTGCTTGTGGTCCCTTGCCTCCAATTGGAATTATATATTGCTGTTGCTATTTTGGTTAAATCAAATGAAGGAAAGAAGATTTTTGCTTTGCAATTCTACCATATTTTGTAATCCCTATCATTTATTACTCTAATTGTTGCACTTACCTTGTAATGGCATAAAAAGTCTATAAAACCCTTTTCTTGAAATGATGAAAGAACAGAATATGAATATATAAAAATTTATTTTTCTCAAGTTCTATCTCCTTTGTCCTGAGCAATGATCCTTCGTGAGGGAGTTAGGCGTGAGGCCAAATTTTTGTTGCCTTGAGCAATTAATCCTCCGTGAAGGAGTTAGGTATAAGGCTGAATTTTTGTTGCCTTGAGTAATTGATCCTCCATGAGAAAGTTAGGCGTGAGGCCAAAGTACCAAACCCTAGTCTAGTCCATCTCCTCAACCAAGCTGTTGAAAATTATGTCCTAAAGCCAATCAACTAACATATAGATGATTGTGTAAATTATAAATATATATGAATTATTAATTAATAAAATATTTATTTGGTGGTTCATCACATTGCTTCTTTCTGAAATAAATTCTTTTGTGATGGAGTCCTTAAAACCATAATATCGATTCAATAAAGAGAGGGTTTATTGAGTGGTTCTTAAAATAGTCACGACCAAATGATATATAGTTATAGGACAACTATGTATCAAGTAAAGAACGTTGTATGTCATATGGGTTAATTGTCCTCTTTACCAAGGAGTGTGATGATACTGATATGACATGCAAGTGAGGTATATGAACATGACCAATCTGCAGAACACTCTTATGCCAAGTGTTCGTGAAAGTATATAGATATAAGTATCTAAAATTTCAAAGTGTTTTAACTTAATTTTTAAACTTTTTTAATTTTTAATTAATTTTTATATTTTATTATTAAATTAAAAAAATTATAATATTATTTGATTCTAAAATTAATTTATTAGATTGAATTGATTGATTCATGGTTCAAAATGTTAAGCCAATTCGTAGTCAGATCCTATTTTCAAAACATTTACACAGAAGGTCACGAAATACTACCTCTTTATATATATATATATATATATATATATATAATATTTTTTTCTCATCATTTCTTTTTCAAAAGGAGGGAGATAGAGCTATTCTTTCCGTATCTCCAACATCTCTCTCTCATGCTCCCTGCCACCCTTCCGTGAGCAAGAGACAGGACCAGTCGAATTCTATTGGAGACGGGGGGCAGAGAGAGTGAGCTGTTCAAAATTCGAAAGCAAACAACAAAAATTAAAAGGAACTAATAATCTCTCACCTTCCTACAAAGAATCCAATGGTAATTCCCTAGAAATGTGATTTTAACTTGTTTTTTCTACTGTAGAGGAACTGAAACCCAAATCCATAAAAAAAATAATATTATTTTTTCATGTATAATAACAATAATAACAACGTATCAATTTCCATGTCGACAGTACTCAAACATAACCCAAAATAATATTATTTTGAACTTAGAAAAAAAAAAAGAGAGAGAAATGGGGAAGAAGAGAAAGGAGAGAAGATATCGAGGGGGGAGAAGGAGGAGGACCGAGCCCTAACGCCGGCACTGGGTGATTCTGGAGCAGACGCGGGAGTAGGGGTTGGCGTGGGCGCCGGGGCGGCAGTTGTAGTAGGAGGCGCCACGGCGAGAGCAAGGGACGCTGCCGCGCTTCAGCGCAGCGTAGCTGATGTAGCGCGAGGAGGCCAGGATCCGACGACTGATCTCGGAGTCGAGCTCGAACTCGTCGCCGGCGATGCACTCCGCGATCGTCCCCAGGCACGCCGTCCGGCTCGGGATCCAGCCCAGCTCCGCCGCCCCGCCGGCGATGAGCCCGGTGCCGGAGGCGGAGATCGCCTCGGAAGTGGCGGCGAGCAGAGCGATGCAGGCGGCGGGGAGGAGGAATAAATGGGAAATATCGCATATGTTTCAAATTTTACCAAAAATACTTAAAAGCTTTACTTAAAAATTCAAAATTTCTCTTAAAAGTTCTACTTGCTAAATATTGAGATGCTATTTTCATTAAATTTAAAAATCACAGATTATAAGAACAAGAACATTTAATATTATAATATAATATTACTAATAATATTATTATTATTATATTTTATAAAATATAATATAATTATTATAATTACATGAAAATAGTATTATAATTGTAACATATTGTTGGTGTAAAATAAGAGAATACAATAATATTATAAAATGCTATAATATAGTATGCAAATATAATATTATTATAGTATATTAGGCTATAGTTTTATTTTGTTACTATAATAATATCATTATTTATATAATAATGATCATAATTTTGATGAAAGCCACAATTCATCCAAAGTAAATTATGATAGTAAATTTTGATGAAAGCCACAATAATATAAAGCCACAATTACTATAATAATATCTTTATAATATAAATTATGATAAATTATTTTTGGTAATATTTATCAATCAAACTAAAAATCAGAAAATAATATAAATCATTAAAAATTAAATAATTATTATTTATATAATATCGATAAAAAAATAAGAAAATAATATATTGCAGAATCAAATATCTTGGAGTAGAATCAAATACTCAAATTAATCATAGTTTCCAATGTAAAGATATAACATATTGGCAATTATTGATACCAAATGACTATTCTTGTTAGAGTACTTCGTTTTTGGATTTATCAACTTACTATACGTTATTCACCAACTATATCTTCTGTGAAAGATTTCCGCAACCCATACGAACAAGAAGAAGTTAACGTACGTGCCAAAAAAAAATGCGCAGAGTTGAGGAAGATTAAATATAACCTTTGAAATGAGAAAACTATAAAATAGAGACCTAAACAGGCTGTTCTCCTCCTTTGAAAAAAAAAATATAGACAGATCGAGAGTTTAGGAAAATTAGATATATATAACCTTTGAAATGAGAAAATGATGAAGAAACCGAGACCCAAACACCCTCTTCTGTTTCCTTTTTCTGTTTGTTAGAACAAAAAATCACGCAGAGTTGAGGAAGATTAGAAATGATCTTTCTAACAAGAAAAATATATATATTTTTTTAAAAAAATATATTAGAGACCCAAACAAACTTTTTTAATATATATATATATATATATATATATATATATATATGCGCAGAATTGAAGAAGATTAGATATGATCTTTGAAACGAGTCCAAATGGATAAGAAAAACTATAAAATAGAGACCCAAACAAACTTTTTCTCTTTCTTTTTTTTTTAAAAAAAAATATGCGTAGAGTTGAAGAAAATTAAATATGACCTTTGAAACTGTAAAAAAAGTTCTGAGTTCTGACAAAGAAAACTGTAAAATAGAGACCCAGTATATTACATAATGTGGTGAAATAATTTCTGTTAAGATAGATGACATTAATCAAGAAAAAATATAAGATTTACATATTAATAAGAAGAATAAAAAAGGTATTTAAATTTTTATCATAATTATGCACTGTAATAGAATTTTCTAATTTTAAAAATCTTTTTAAATATATAAGATTCTCTTGATTTAGAGATCTAAAACTTCTAATTTTAGTTAATAATTTATTTTTTGATCCTAATTAATGATTTATTTTCTAATTGGTCATCAATTAGTTACATCAAACGATTTTTTTTACATAATTATATTTTAGACTCTTTTTGAATAATTAGGATTTTAATTCTAAAAATATATAAACAGTAATGGTTAAGGAATTTTTTTATATAATTATGTTAGATTTCTTTAAAAGTAATAGGATTTCAATCTGTTATGAATTTTTATTGATGAATAATATTATTGATTTCTTTTTTCAACTTTAAATTCTCTGTTTATTTGTTTATCAATCATTCCTAATCCGTGATTCGTCAAAAGCAATTATAATTATTTTCAATTCTCTATTGTACACTATTTGGTAGAGAAAAAACTAAGACTAGGTATATAGTTATAAGGGGAGTAATTAGCAACAAGCCTCACTAAATATACTGTATAAGAGGAGTATTTGAAAAGAAGCCTATATGGATAGCGAGGGCAGTACGCTATGGGACCATAAAAATCAATTGAAAATCTATCCAAAAGGGCTATCTTTATTTCAAAAATAAATCTTATCTCTATATCTCGGCTTCCCTAATATATTAGAATCTCTCACTCCTCACCTCAACTACCCTCTCACTCCTCGCCTCAACTATAAACTCAATATTTCAAAGGTTCGATGGGTTTTAGAGAATACACCGTAAATAGGATGGTCCTTTGGGATGTTACTTCAATGAAAAAATATTCTAGAATTTCAAATTTTCGATTTTTAGATTGCGCAAGAAATTTTGCAGAAAAAAACAATCTGTAATTAAATTTAACTTTTATGAATAATTTATTTTAAGTACACGTGAGACGAGTGCTATAACGACAAGGAGTTAAATGATGTCTTCTTGATTAGCTAAATGAGATTGTAACAACGCATGCATTATAAATTAATTATTTGCTACTAATCGTTACAAAAATAATTATAAATAGTTAAATGTTAAAAAATAGTTACTATAACAAAGTGTTAGCGGCTGATTGCTACAACTAGTCAATAAAAACTCGTATATATATATATATATATATATATATATTGACAACTAGTTGCATGAAAAATAAGCCAGCCGTTAGTGAAAACATTTGCCAATTTATTTATATTTCTCATCTCCTTTTACAAATACATCATCTTTTGTTCTGATAACCATCCCCACTTTCTATTCCAAATTTAAATAGATCTTGATTGTTGGTGAAGTACAAACATATATAAGAATATGATAAGGCAAAACATAGTACCTGTTAATAACCTTAAGGGAAAAAAAAAAAGAATTCTTTACGAGAGTAGAAGGTCAAATGGAAGAGCTTCTGAATCGAATCATAAGACCGAACCAGCTCCACCTCCCTTGAACCGAGTCTACCAGGCAAATTCTTGCTATCTGCTCGCCCCACGAAAAGTGGAGCCACGATTCAAACTCAACTTCTCTTAGCGAACTGAAATTCAAATGAAAGATAATTAATAATCAATAAATTTAAGTTATAGGTATTGTTGCCACGGAAATCCATATTTCGACTCGGGTGCGCTCTAGCTCCAAGTCCAAACGCCGATCTCGACGCCCGGAATGGAACCTGCAAGATAGTCCACGCGCAGAGTATTTTCTTGAGGTTGTCCTCCGCGGGGGGACCCTCCAACGCCCAAGTCAGTGGAGATACACAGCAAGCAGATGTGAGAAGAAGACTCTCACAGAAGAGTTCCCTCATATGGGTTTTTCTTCCGGGAGCTCCGAGCTCCGTGGAAGCTTCAATGGAGTTTTTCAGTATGAGAGTCAGTGAATGGATGTGTACCTAAGAGATTTGAGGGCCGTGGTATTTATAGTCGATCACCTGGTTCCTTGGGCGTGTTGCAAGGGGTTTGAAGGATGTTGAGATTCGAAACGGATTCGAAACAAGTTCGTTACGAGGCCAGTAAGGTCCGTATCTTGTCAGTTAGAGGATCGATGGTCAGGAGAGCTGGTTGATGCCTTGAGATTCAGTGATTGTGTAGGTTCTAGGCTACCCCTATGGCCCTTAGGCCACTTTGGGACATGATTCTCCGTTTTGGAATCTTATTTAGTTGTCGCGAATTCAAACTCTCCCACGCCAGATTCTGCGAAGGTATTCGGGGCCTCAGTCCGGCCGAGGCAAGGAATAATTTAGTTTTCTAAGGTACAAGATGACTCGGGCTGCTAAGGTATGAAAATAGCTCGGGCTACCGAAGTATGAAGATGACTCGGGCTGCTGAGGTATGAAGATAGCTCGGACTGCCGAGGTATGAAGATAGCTCGGGTCATTGGGGCGACCTGACGCCGCTGAGGGCGATTGGGCTTTGCTGCTTGGGGGATGTGACAGCTGACCGACAGGACGTTGGGATTAGACTTGACCCAATTGTCGACGTGTATGGGCATTGATGCAATAATAATTTTACCCCTCATCACATGCCCCCCACTCCCTAGTCCGAAGTGTAAATTCGGATGTAGGGAGTAGAGTTTCGGAATAATCTTATTTGGGAGATTCGAAAAGGCAGGCACTGATAATCTTGTAGATGACGGGCCACCGTTTAATCATTATTTTTTGCCGCAACACGAGGAGGAAACACCTCGTTTCCAGCAGGCCATGATTACAGGTGTCGCACATGGCAGGGCTCTTGCATTTTTGGTGCATGTATCGGAAGTTTTATCGCCTAGGGCTTTCTTTTTGGGGCACTATTTAAAGAGGGCTAGGGCGGCGTTCTTTCTATAACGCCTTCTCGCCCCTGCTATAGAGATTTTCCATTCTTCCCCGAGCCCTTGCTTTCTTGTTCGTGTTTCGCCCCTTATTCAGCTAATATGAAGGGTCCAGATGATGTTGCCTCAAAGGTAACCCTTGATGACCTGGATAGAATCCGTCGCCATTATAGGGTTCCTCGGGATGTATCGCTATGGGTGCCGAAGGCCGAGCATAGGGTATCGACGGAGTTAAGCCGTTGAATCTTTTTCTACGAGGAAAGCCTCAGGGCACGTCTCCGGTTCCCTCTTCACCCGTTGGTGCAGGAGGTGATGAGGTTCTATAATATATGCCCAACAATAGTGGCCCCGAATAGCTGGCACAATCTCATTGGGTTCATCTCTATGTGTAGCTGCGTTGGGGTGACTACGACTCTTCCCATATTTCGAGTTTGTTACAACTTGGTTTCCGGGAGAAGCTCTAAGTGGCCCTATATCGGCTCTCGGAAGTCATTCAAAATGATTTCAGATAATCCATCCTCGATAAAGGAGTGGAAGTCCCGATTTTTCATTATCAACGGGAACATTGGTTCGGATTTTCTAGGGAGATGGGCGACCTATGTGAAAGATCTGGAGGCGCACCTAGAGTTGTCTGAGCAGGAAAAGAGGGACCTAGTAACCCTTTGCGGTGGTCGGGTGCTATCGGCCAACGCTCTTTTATTTGAGGATGCCCTTTTCGCCATCGGGCTTAGTTCCATTGACCCCCAAGATAAGTTTATGCTCTGGTGGTCGATATGTTTAAGTAACTCCGTTACTATTTAACTAAATGTTTGCTGTGTTTTCAGCCGAGAGATCGGCATTTGTGGGCCAAGTGAGGAAGGAACTGGGCAAGCACCATAGGGGCTCCAGTTCTGGGGACATGCATAGGTCTGAGAGAAAGTCTCGTCCTTCTGGGCCTCGTCCGAAGGAGTCGAAGAAGGATATTGCCGGTCGCCATTCTCCCCTCCCAAAGAGAGAGGAAGTGGGAGCGCTAGCTATGGTCGATGAAACTTCCCTGCCGGAGGGAGGCAAGGTAGCAGAGGGAGTCGTTAGGGGGAGTTTGGAGGGAGCTGTTGAGGTTTTTCCTCTCCAAATAGTAGTCATATCGGATGATGCTGAGGAGATAGTACCGGAAGCCGGTAGCCCCATAACACCACGGGCTAACGAGGAAGGAACCCTCGTTTTGGTCGAGGGGTTAGAAGAGGCAGTCACGGCTTCTGAAGTTCACACGGAGCCGTCGGTGGAAAGGTCAGTGGAGGCCGAGGTGCCTCCTGCTAAAGGGCTCTCCCTTGTTATTTCAGAGGGTGTCATGGAGGAAGCCGGAGTTTGTGTAGAGTCCACTGGGGACGAAGCGTTGCCTACAGAGGAGGAGGAGGAAGAAGAAGAATAGGAAGGATCACCGAGCGGGGGGGATGCTCGGGCTAAGGCTCCTTCAGTCGGGGCCGAAGTATCCGGGGCCCCACAGGCTAGAGCTCTAGTGGAGGAGGCCGAACGGATGGCGGCCCCTCAGGTCGAAGCCCTTCAGGCCGGTTCTTCGGCCATGGGCTCCATTATTTCTGGTCCATAGGTGGAGGACATGTTTTCCGCCTTAATGCGGCCTGCGCTACATAGGAGAGAGGGTTCCTTGGTGGGCGAGCCTGCCGTAGAAGATATTGTTGATGCGGCTTTTGGGCGGTTCGGGGTGCTGAAGGATGTTTTCCTTCTCCCCGAGATCAGTAGCCCTGCTCTCGTGATGATCGCTGCAAACTACGCCTCCCGAGTAAGTTGTTGTACCCGAGTGATAATTCTTGGTCAGTTGGCTCGGCCGCATTGTCTAACTCATAATCTCTCTGCAGAATGCATTAATTACAAGGGCACTAAGTGGGCGCCTAAATCTGGCCATGGGGGCCTATGCCCAGGCAAGGAGGGAGGCCGCTGATCTCCGAACGAGGGTAGATTCAACTAGCAGACTTTCCTGGGCCCTGTCATCTATCCAGGAGGACCTCAATAAAATGAGCAGGTCCTACCAAGCCGCTGTCAAGAGGTCCTCTCGACTCGAGGCTCAAGTCAAAGAGCTCCAAGGCTTTCGCGAGCAATCGGACAAGGCTTATTTGGAGCTATCACAAATCAAGTCAAAGCATGCTGACGAGGTCAGTGCCATGCAGCTGTATTTTGACAAGAGGTGGGATCAGCTGAAGAACAGCCATGCCGAAGAGAAGAATAACTGGAGCAAGAGGCTCGAGGAGGAGTAGCGCAGGCACCGGCGACAGCAAGATCAGCTTGCCGGCCTGAATAAGAAACTCATCGATAGGGAAGATCGGCTGAAATGGCAGCAAGATCAGATTGCCAAACTCACCGCTGATCTCAACCAATATCGGCGAGAAATCGAGGATAAACAATCCCGGATCAGCGACCTCAAGGAAGGTCTTCAGCAGAGTAAAGCGGCCAAATCGAAGGCCCTTGAAAAGCTTTACGAGCTTAGCGATAAAATGGCTCGGCGGAAGGAAGAGGTATTGCTTCTTCTCATCTATTAGTATCTTTTCTAGTATCTTTTCTTTCGGTCATTGTCTCAGGCGATCCGCTGTTTGCATATAGATAGGATCGGGCTCGAGGCCCAGAACCAAATCGAGGCTTTGAAAGCGGAGTTGGCCTCAAGCCGTCAAACGAATTCCGAACTTGGGGCTCGACTAGCTGAGGCTAATAGGAGAATCTCCTCAGCAGTGGATGAATATAAAAGTTCTGCTCAATTCTCCGAGGAGCACAAAATGGCCTGCACCAACGCATTTTGGTTTGGCAAGGAGGAGACTCAGTCGAAGATCTCCCAATATATCTCGAGTTAGACCTGTCTTTTCTTGAGGCCGAGCTATTTGACACCCGTACCCCGGGGGCCGAAGAAGCCGAGTATGATGATATTTCGAACGTCGACCTCGAAACTATTCTAGGCACTAATGAAGCCTCAGCTCCAGGGGGTTGTCTCCAGCCCAGTGCTGAGGAATCTGAAGTTCCTTCATCGACCGTATTTGAAGAGGGTGGACCCAGTCAACTTCCTCCGAATGTCATCGATTCAAATCCTGACCCTAAGGGTTGTTTATGTATCTTTTCTTTTTCAACTTGTAACTTGATTGAAATTTCAATGAATGAATCTTTTGTCTCCTTTTGTTCGTCTTATTGCTTTGGTCATCGTCTTTGAATGACCTTTTTAGTTAGAAGTTCTTTTTCTAATAGCAAATGAATCATATGCGATTCATATTTTAAGGTCGGATTGCTCTCAGGGGTTCCGAACTGGGTACTTTGTTTAATCGAGGCTAGAGAGACTTGTCAAGCTGATGTATGAAGCTGTTTAGTTATACCATAGAATATCATCCCGGTTCCGCCCGAAGGAAATCGGGGTGGCCAATGTATGAAATGCGTAAGTCAGCTCGGTTTGTCAAGGCATAGGATAGCTCGGCTAGAACTTACGGCAACACCTCGGTCGGGGCCGAGGTTAAGCAAATAGTTTGGTCTATCCAAATTAAGAAGTCGGTTTGCTTTTCGCCCAGGTAGATGAAACGGTCTCGCCGCTTGCCGAAGGACGCTTTGTTTTTTGCTTAAGGCATTTATCCTATTGGCCCTTTTCCAATGCTAGTCCCTTTAGCGTATATGTTAAGTACTCAACTGCCATTGGACGGCGTCGCTTTCGAAGAGGGATATCCCAGGTCTGCCCATATCTTAAGGACCTGTGGGAGGTTTCCTGCATTTAAGGCTCTTGATTCGAGATCAGAAGAAAATCTTCGTCTTCCGTCATGGCCTGGGAGGCATGTTCGGCGCGCTTCGAATGCACCCTTTTCTTTTAATCTTCCACATGGCAGCGCGGCCAAGGTATTTCGAATTCCGAGGCTCCCTTCTTTAATGGTTGCTCCAAGTTTGTTTGTCTATAAAAATGGGGAGAGCGGACCATGTTGGGTCATCTCCCAAGACCTTCTCTTTTCGTGAGTTATAAGGGCTTTCATGGCGCCTGTTTCATTGAGAGCAGAGAGATCAAGCTTCCCTTTCGAGAGCTGGCTCATCCCAGATAGCTGGGGTGATGGAGTAGCTACTGAAGAGCAAGTAATCCTCAAGGAAGGAATCTCGGAGGTCATATGGAGAGCGCATGAGGAGGCACACAGAGGTCATATGGGGAGCGCATCTGTGCACTTCCTGTGTGGCCTTTGTCACTTGCCATGGGGACCACAGGAAATACAAAGCATACATATTCCCATGGTTGACATGGAACTCACCTCCTTCCTCAATTTGGATCTCTCAGTTCATTTGCCTGAGAGGTCTTTTCTTGAGTGAGGAGGGAGGAGAGTGGTGTTGGTCTGCTGGTCCCCTATCCATGTTGCTGGGCAGCGGCTAGCAGCCTAGCATCCTGCTTGGGGGAGGAAGCATCTTCGGCATCAGCATCCACAGGTCTTTGGCCTGGTTAGGATCCCTCAACGCGTCTGTCCTAGGGATCCGTGGATGGCCTACTTTGCTCTTTGGCATTAACCAGTGGTTCAATGGAGCCGATCGGTTTTTTGATTCCTTGGGTCGGATGCAAAAATATCGTTATCGACCGGAGCTGCTCAGCCGAGCTTTTTATTTTATTTGTCTTTATTTTCTATGCTATGATGCACTTGTAATGCCTCTCAGGAGGTTGTAATTTTTCGCTAATAAAGAAAGTTCTTACCCTTTCTTCTTCGACTACTTATTTCTTTTTCCAGCGTGGTTGTGCTGAGAGTTGTCTTACTCATATTGTGCTATCGCAGCATAGTTTACTAGTTTAGCAGCGTTTTTGCTATTCGTTTTTGTTGGGCATTTCAGCGATGTTCATCTCTGTTTAAGTCAGAGAGAGGCCTGGGCGGCCCTGTTAATTTGTGAGGTAGACATGATCCTACTCAGGGGGGCGGAGTAGGTTTTCTTTGAAAAGAAATAACTCATATAATCTTGCTGGTGAGTGGAGAAAGGTTACTTACCTCTGCTGAAGTATGATAGGGCACCTTAGTCACATTAGAGTGTCTAAGAAATCACCCGACTAGGCCGAGGCTTTAGATGGTATTCAAAAATATATTGCTCGGTTTGGCCGAGGCTTCAGAGATTATTCAGAAATATATCACTCGGTTCGGCCGTGGCTTCAGAGATTATTCAGAAATACATCACTCGGTTCGGCCGAGGCTTCAAAGATTATTCAGAAATATATCACTCGATTTGGCCAAGGCTTCAGAGATTATTCAGAAATATATCACTCGGTTCGGCCGAGGCTTCAGAGATTATTCAGAACATATCACTCGGTTCGACCGAGGCTTCAGAGATTGTTCAGAAATATATCACTCGGTTTGGCCGAGGCTTCAAGATTATATTTTAATTGGAGCGGCCAAGGTACGGAGACATCACTCGGCTCGACCGAGGCTTCAAGATTATATTTTACTTGGCGCGGCCAAGGTACGGAGACATCACTCGGCTTGGCCGAGGCTTCAAGATTATATTTTACTTGGCGCGACCAAGGTACAGAGACATCACTCAACTTAGCCGAGGCTTCAACTTATATTTTACTTGGTATGGCCAAGGTACGGAGACATCACTCGGCTCGGCCGAGGCTTCAAGATTATATTTTACTTGGCGCGGTCAAGGTACGAAGACATTATTCGGCTTGGCCAAGGCTTCAAGATTATATTTTACTTGGCACGGCCATGGTACGGAGATCACTCAGTCCGATCGAGGATTTAAAAAGATTATATTTTACTTGGCGCGGCCAAGGTACGGAGACATCACTCGGCTCGACCGAGGCTTCAAGATTATATTTTACTTGGTGCGATCAAGGTACGAAGACATTATTCGGCTCGGCCGAGGCTTCAAGATTATATTTTACTTGGTGCGGCCAAGGTACGGATATCGCTTGGCCCAGCCAAGGATTTAAAAAGATTATATTTTACTTGGCACGGCCAAAGTACAGAGATCGCTCGGTCCGGCCAAGGATTTAAAAAGATTATATTTTACTTGGCACGGCTAAGGTACGGAGATCGCTCAGCCCGGCCGAGGATTTAAAAAGATTATATTTTACTTGCGTGGCCAAGGTATGGAGACATCACTCGGCTCGGCCGAGGCTTTAAGATTATATTTTACTTGGCACGGCCAAGGTACGGAGATATCACTCGGCTCGGCCGAGGTTTCAATATGTAGCCAAACCTGCTTCTCATTGCAGCTTTCAAGGAAAGTCATAAAAATAGAAACTTTGCAAGTCTTTGAAAGTTAAACTTAACTTAAATGGACAAAGCAAGTTTAACGAGGGCGTACTCTTATTGATGATAGGCTCGGAGATTATCCGAGTTCCATGTCAAGGGTATATATTTCCCATTCAAATCCTGAAGTTTGTAGGTGCCAGGCCTGATTACCTCCGTAACTTGGTAGGGACCTTCCCAATTTGGGGACAATTTTCCTTACTCCAATGGCTTTGAGACGGATGCCTTCCGAAGCACTAGATCGCCTGAGAGGAAAGACTTATCTTTGACTCTGACGGAGTGATAATGGGCTACCCTTTGCTGGTAGGCAGCCATTCAGATTCGGGCCTTCTCCTTGACTTCTTCTATTAAGTCAAGATTAGTTCGGAGTTGCTCATCATTGGATTCGTCCGAGTAACCTTCCACACGAGGAGAGGGGAGTCCGACCTCCACAGGTATGACAGCTTCTATGCCAAAAGCCATCTTGAATGGGGTTTGCTCCGTGGGTACCCTTTCAGTAGTTCGGTATGCCCACAACACATGGTGGAGCTCTTCGGCCCATCTGTCTCGTGCCCGGTTGAGCCAAGCTTTGATTCTCTGCAGGAGAGTTTGGTTGGTTACATCGGCCTCTCCATTGGCTTGAGGATGTCCGACCGATGTCAAACGATGAAGAATGCCATGATCCTCACAAAATTTCTGGAGCTTAGGATTGTCAAACTGCTTCTCATTGTCAGTGATGATGGTGTAGGGAAGATCGAAGCGGCAGCTGATGGACCTCCACACGAAGTCTTTAGCTCAAGCTTCGATTATCTGGGTGACTGCTTTGGCTTCAACCCACTTGGTGAAATAATCAATCGCGATAAACAAAAATTTCCTTTTCCACGTTGCAAGGGGGAAAGGGCCAAGGATATCCATCCCCCATTTGGCGAAAGGCCAGGGGGATGATATGGAAGTTAGGTGCGCAGAAGGGTGCCTCTGGATATTTGAGTGCCTCTGGCACGAATCACAGGCTTGGACGAGGTCGATGGCATCTTTCTACATCGTCGGCCAATAATATCCTTGGTGAAGCACCTTATGGCACAGGGCTCGACCGCCAAGATGATTGCCACAGATGCCTTCATGAACTTCCCGAAGGGCATAATCGGCCTCCGATGGTCGGAGGCATTTGAGCAATGGCATGGAGAAGGATCGCTTATATAGTCGATTATCAATCAGAACATAATGAGATGACTGTATTTTCAGCTTCCTTGCTTCCTTTCTATTAGTGGGAAGCAGTCCTTCTTTAAGGTACTTGTGTAGAGGATCAATCCAGGACGGTTCAGTGTCTACCTGCATCATCTAGTCAGCATCGGCAATGCTGGATTTCTCCAGGACTTCCAAGTGAAATCTCCGTTCGAGATCCATTGACTCCGTAGTCGCCAGGTGGGACAGAAGGTCGATGCGCATGTTTTTAGCCCTTGGGATCTGGATAATTTTAAATTCATCAAAATAGGAGGATAAATCGTGCACCTTTTGGAGATACCGAATCATATTCGACTCTCGAGCCTCAAATTCTCCTTGCACCTAACCAGCCACCAACTAAGAGTTGGTGTATGCAATTAGTTTTTTGACCTTAAGCTCGTGGGCGATTCGAGTCCGGCGAGCAGGGCTTCATACTCCGCTTCATTGTTTGAAGCCGGAAAGGAGAAGCAGATGCCATATTCGAAAGTTGTACCCTTCAGATTAGTGAGGACCAGGCCAGCACCAGAACCGCCTGCACTGGAGGATCCATCGGCGTGAAGTAACCATGGGGCGCTGGCTTTGGTTGTCCAAGGGCATCCGAAGCAAAGCCATCTTCGGGTATGGTGCATTCAAGGAGGAAATCCACCAAAACCTGGGCTTTAATGGCTGGATGAGACTGATACTAAATGTCGTGCTCGCTCAGCTTGGCAGCCCATTTGGTCATTCTCTCCGATGCTTTCAGGCGATGGATAATCGCCTTGATGGGTTGGTCAGTTAGGACGGTGACATTATCTGCTTGGAAATATGGCTGTAGCTTTCGGACCGATGTTACTAGAGCCAGGACCATTTTTTCAACCCGAGTATACCTTGTTTCAGTCTTTGAGTAGTTTGCTAACATAATAAATAGGTTTTTGGACTTTGTTCTCCTCTCTGATTAGCACCGAGCCAACAGCGTTTTCAGAGACTGTCAAGTATAGATTCAGCACTTTCCCTGGCTTCGGGCTACTGAGGAGAGGTGGTGAGCTGAGGTATTTCTTGAGATCTTCAAAGGAATTCTGACAATCTGAGGTCCATTGAAAGTTCTTGGCTGATCAAAGTGCTTTGAAGAAGGGGAGGCACTTTTTGGCTGACCGAGCAAAGAAGCGGCTGAGGGACACTATTCTTCTGGTAAGGCATTGTACATCCTTGACCGATCCCAGAGGGGCCATTTGCCGTAGGGCTTGGATTTTCTGGGGATTCGCTTCGATGCCTCACTGAGAGACCATGAAGCCTAGGAATTTCCCAGAATTGACCCCGAAGGTGCATTTGGTGGGGTTGAGCTTCATCTGGTACTTTCAAAGTGTGGTGAAGCTCTTCGCAAGGTCCTCGATGTGTCGGGATGCCTCCTTGCTTTTCACCAGCATATCGTCAACATACACGTCCATGTTTCGACCGATTTGCTCTTTGAAGGCTTTATTGACCAGCCTTTGTTAGGTGGCACCTGCATTTTTTAAACCAAAGGGCATAACTCGGTAACAATAAATACCTCGATCGGTGATGAAGGCAGTTTTCTCCTCATCTTTGGGCGCCATTCAAATCTGGTTGTAGCCCGAATAGGCATCCATGAAAGTCAGCATTTGATGGTTTGAAGTTGAATCTACGAGTTGGTCGATCCGCGGAAGAGGGAAGCTATCTTTTGGGCAGGCCTTGTTAAGGTCGGTGAAGTCGATGCAGATCCTCCATTTGCCATTCAACTTTTTGACCATCACTACATTCGTCAGTCAGTCGAAATAATTGACCTCCCGGATGAATTTGGCTTTGATAAGCTTGTCCACCTCCTCTTCAATGGCTTTTTGGCGCTCGGGGGCGAAGCTCCTCTTCTTCTGCTTAATTGGCTAGAATGTCTCGTCCATGCTGAGGCGGTGGATCAGGACGTCTGGGTTGATTCCAGGCATATCTGATGTGGACTAGGCGAAGACGTCAGCATTCTTCCGAAGGAATTCAATTAATTCTTGCCAAAGCTTTTCCACCAGCTGCGACCCGACCCTTATAGTTCAGTCAGGATGAGCTTCGTCAAGTGGTACTTCTTCTAATTCTTCGGCTGGCTCTCCCCGCTGCTCGACAAAATCTTTCTGAGCATCTAGCCCGTCCACCTCAGGCTTTATGGACTGGAAGTTGGTGACAAAGCAATGCCGAGCTATGATCTGACTTCCCCGGACAACCCCCACTCCCCATTCAGTGGGGAACTTCATGGCGAGATGGGGAATGGAAATGATGGCTTTAAGAGATATCTGCCCCGGCCTGCCGAGGATGGCATTGTAAGGAGACCGGAGCTTGGTCACGAGGAAATCCATGAGCACTGTAGCCACGCGGGGCCAACTGCCGGCTCAGACTGTCAGAGTAATAACTCCCTTAGGGACTATGGAGTCACCTGTGAAGCCCACCAGGGCAATTCCATGGCTCGAAGGCTCCTGAAGGTCTTCATTAGAGAAAGTGAGCTCATCAACTCGAGTTTTCTTTGGCGGGTTTTCCTCCTCGCCTAGCCAAGAAGATGGGGAATCGGCCCCCGCTATCACATTAACATTGCCGATGACCGGGGGATTTGGTGGAGGAAGCTGGCGAGGCTCGGGTTGGCGATTCTCCTTATTGTTCAGCTCAGGGGGTCCTTTGAACCGATCCAGTCTATCCCATCGGATTAATCGCTCGATTTCATTCTGGAGCTACCAACAGTCCTCAGTGTCGTACCCATAATCTCGATGGAAACGACAGTATTTGGTCGGGTCCCTTCAAGTCGCATTGCCTCGAAGAGGAGGAGGCCGGGAAATTTACCGCTCGATCTCCATCAGGATTTGCGCTCTTGGCACGGTGAGGGGAGTGTAGCGGTCGAACCTTCGAGCTAGAATCCGGGTTTGGTCTCGAGGCGACGGTGGAGGAGCTCTGTGGTGGCGAGGCGAGCTTGCACGGTGGTAGGCTCGTTGCTTATCTGAGCCCTTTGCCTCCTTTTTCTTCAGCTGCTCGACTCAAGTTGATCTCCTTGATTCTTCGACCCTGGCATACTTATCCACAAAGACATCATGTTCGAAAGGCTCTTCGAGTAATTAACTTCTAGGGCCAAGTAGAAGTCTCCCTCCATCGATACTCCTCCTGCCAAGGCAGACATGGCTACCTCGTGGTTGAGATGGTCAACTTCTAGGAGGGCCATATTAAAACGACTAAGATAGTTCTTCAGGGATTCCTCCTCTCTCTGCTTGACCTCATAGAGGGAATCGGATCTCCGTCGCTGACAACAGTTGCTGACGAACTGGCTGATGAGCAAACAGCTCAGTTCGTTGAAAGAATCAACGGAACCTAGCTTCAAGCTGTTGAACCAGATTTAGGCAGATCCCCTTAGAGTGGACGGAAAGGCTTGACACAGGATCGCATCCGATGCTCCATGGAACATCATGATGGATCTAAAGCTGCTCAGGTGATCATCGGGATCGGTGGATCCATGGTATGGCTCGATGGTAGGGAGCTTGACATGAAGGGTGTCACTTTCCTCATGATCCTCTCGGAGAAGGGGATACCCTGCTTCACTTTCGGCTGGAAAGGGGGGGCTTGTTTGGCGATGTCTAACTCCTGACGCCATTCTCAATGCAACTCCTACATATGTTGCCTGATCCCTTCATCCGGAGTGGTAGGAGGGATCGGGCGATGGGAAGACGGCAGCGGTGTCGAGTCCTAGGAAGACACCGGAGAGGGGGAACGAACCCGCCTAGATCTGAGCGGGCTCTTCCCTCCAGCTCGCTGTGGCGCTGGCTTTGCCTTCGCGGGCTGATGATGATAATCCACTACTTCCGACGGATTGGAAGAAGAGATCGCTGGCCGAGCAGGGGCAGCGGCCTCTTCATGAAGCTGAGGAGCAGGGACGGTAGGGCCAAGAATTATCTGAAACCCCTGGACCAACTGGGTCAATGCTTGAACCTGCTAGACCAGAGTGGCGAACTGGTCCAGTGTCACCACCGTTGCTAGCGGCGAAGGAGTTTCAGCTGGCAGTGTGGTGGAGGTGCCACACCGCTGATTGGATCAGGCCTTTGAGAGGTGGTCTGATGCTGAGCCTCGAACGTGGCTCTTCTTCGATTGGCCATTAGAGGATACTTCTTCTAGTTTTTTTTGAGTCTTGTCTCCTAGGTTATAAGTTTATGGGACTTGAGGCCCTTCCTCTAGCGCAAATCTATTGCCGTGGAAATCCATTCTCCGACTCGGGTGCGCTCTGGCTCCGGGTCCAAACACCAATCTTGACGCCCAGGGTAGAACCTACAAGACAATCCATGCGCAGAGGATTTTCTTGGAGTTGTCCTCCGTGGGGGACCCTCCGATGCCCAAGTCAGTGGAGATACACAGCAAGCAGATGTAAGGAGAAGACTCTCACAGAAGAGTTTCCTTAGATGGGTTTTTCTTTCGGGAGCTCCGAACTCTGTGGGAGCTTCAATGGAGTTTTTCAGTATGAGAGCCAGTGAATGGATGCGTACCTGAGAGATTTGAGGGCTATGGTATTTATAGGCGATCACTGGTTCCTTGGGCATGTTGCGGGGGTTCTGAAGGCTGTTGAGATTCGAAATGGATTCGAATCAAGTTCGTTACGAAGTCAGTAAGGTCCGTATCTTGTCAGTTAGAGGATCGACGGTCAGGAGAGCTGGTTGATGCCTTGAGATTCAGTGATTGTGTAGGTTATAGGCTACCCCTATGGCCCTTAGGCCACTTTGGGACATGATTCTTCATTTTGGAATCTTATTTAGTTATCGTGAATTCAAACTCTCCCGCACGGATTCAGCGGAGGTATTGGGGGCCTCAGTCCGGCCGAGGCAAAGAATAATTTAGTTTTCCGAGGTACAGGTTGACTCGGGCTGCTGAGGTATGAAAATAGATCGGGCTACCGAAGTATGAAGATGACTCGGGCTGCTGAGGTATGAAGATAGCTCGGGCTGCCGAGGTATGAAGATAGCTCAGGCCATCGGGGCGACCCAACGCCGCTGAGGGCGATTGGGCTTTGCTGCTTGGTGGATGTGACAGCTAGCCGACAGGACATTGGGATTGGACTTGACCCAATTGTCGACGTGTGCGAGCATTAATGCAATGATAATTTTACCCCTCATTGGGTATTACTATTTTTTTCATCCATTATAAAATTATCTTTAAATATTATAATCTTTTTTGTAATATAACATTGTCATCGTATATTATAAGCTAGCTAGAATCTACTATCTATCGAATAAGGTTGTTGATACTTCTTGTTCTATGGATAGTCCTTTCTTCGTTGGCACCCAATGGAATCCTCGACTCAATGAGCCCAATCTCCCATATGAGGCTTTGTTGGTGGCTTAGCCCGGCCAAGTAGGATCTCCAAGTCAAGCGGAGAGACTAATTAATCTCTTGTGGCATCAGAGTTCTTTCACTAAATTCTTCTCTGGCACGGAATGAAGAATCCCAAGCGAAAGAGTAGCATGCCATCCCCACTTCCAGTTCGAAGCAGCTAAACCTACCCTCTCTCGTGTCCTCCCATTATTCTGAATCGGGAGACGAGCTTGCTAATAGCTTGGCTGGCTCCTTCATTGATGGAGAGGCATACTCTCGATTTTGCCTGGCCCCCCTGCCCTTTATAGATCAAATTTTGTGGAGCTTTTTGGAAAAGGAATTGAGGGGTTGGCCTCCTCTCGACACCGGCTCCTTGGACGATGGAGGAGTGAGCCAGCCTGGAATCGGACGAGCCGGTCAATCACTCCGCTGAAACACTGAAGGCTCTGGGTTCTGTGAAAGCAATAACAACCAAATTAATGTGTCATGAGACTGATTGAATTTATATTCATAATATTCGGTATTGAATTAACTTTCTACTATATTTTAAATCAGTCAAAATCAAAGTTCGATTAAGGTTACATTTTGTGCATAACCAAGTAATCTTGAATAGTAATATGGATTGCCTACCACTTATAGATTACCAGTGATATTGATTTGGTATACTCAGGTAATGCTACAGTAATATTGATTATTCTATTTGGTATGACAAATAGATTACCAGTCATATAATATCAAAATTTTAAAATATTTCTAAATTAATTTTGTTAAAAATTTATATATTATATATATTTGATTTAAAAAATTATATTTTTAAATAATAATTTTAAAAATATATATTTATAAATGATATTCGAAGCAACTGCTGAGGATGCCAGAGGCCACTGATTGAAAGAAGTTTCACGGCAGGGCCATGGGGTTGCGGATCTACATCGACAGTGTAGAAGGGGGTAATCTGGATTACCTCTCATAAGGTAATCCAGATTAATTACCACTACGCGGATCTACACCGATACCGTAGAAGGGGGTAATCTAAATTATCTCTTATGAGGTAATCCAGATTAATTATCATAGATTGCCATTCAAAATACGTACCAAACATAATTATCTGATGAGCCTCTTTTAAATTATCGATAGTTTGGATAGATTATCGGCTACCAAACATAATCTAAAAATATTATGATCAATTTAATTAATAATAATTAAAAAATAATTTATATTTATGATGTTCGATATTGAGTTAGCTTTCTGCTATATTTTAAATTAGTCATATTGGAGTTTAATTAAGAAATTTATGATCAATTCAAACTAACTTTAAGTAAATTATAAAAATGCCATTGACAATAATTAAGGATGATCTTTGGTGTTTCTATCTAAATTTTTATATTTTAAAAATTATGTTGCATAAGTTAGAAGTTAGTTTTGAGTCAAAAAAAAAACTATTTTTAATATTTAATAGTTATTTATCTCTTTAGTTTTCTTTAAAAAATCAAATTATTTATTTTAAAACATTGAACATATTTGCTTTATAAGTGAAGAATATATTTTTAAATAATTAAACTCAACTCAACTCAACTCATCTAAGCCTTTTTCTAACTACATGGGGTCAGCTACATGAATATGCTTTCTCCATTCTGCTCTATTCAGGACTAAGTCAACATTCAAATTATAAATAATTATATTTTTTTAAATTATTTTTGTTCATATTAGTTTAGATACCCAATGAGATTCTCAACTCAGGGAGCCCAATCTCCCATATAAGGTTTATTGGTAACTTAGCCTGACCAAGTTGGAAAAGGAATTGAGGGGTTGGCCTCCTCTTGACGCCGGCTCCTTGGACGATGAAGGAGTGAGCCAATCGAAATTGGATGAGCTGGTCAATCACTCCTCTGAAACATTGCATGCATTTGAAGACTCTAGGTTCTGGGAAAGCAATAACAATCAAATTAATGTGTCATGAGATTAATTAAATTTATATTCATAATATTTGATACTGAGTTAGCTTTTTATTGTATTTTAAATCAGTCAAAATTAAAGTTTAATTGAAAAGATTATGATCAATTTAATTGATGATAATTAAGAATAATTTATATTCATAATGTTCAATATTGAGTTAGCTTTCTACTATATTTTAAATTAGTCATATCGGAGTTTAATTAAGAAAGTTATGATCAATTTAAACAAACTTGAAGTAAATTACAAAAATACCATTAACGATAACTAAGGATAATCTTTGGTGTTTCTATCTGAATTTTTATATTTTAAAAATTATGTTGGATAAGTTAGAAGTTAGTTTTGAGTCAACATCTATTTTTAATATTTAATAAATATTTATTTCTTTAGTTTTCTTAAAGAAATCAGATTATTTGTTTTAAAAGATCGAACCTATTTGCTTTATAAGTCAAGAATCTATTTTTAAATAATTAAATAAATATTTATTTCTTTGGTTTTCTTGAAGGAATCAATATCTCGCTAAAACTAAGAAGTTTATTTATTTTAGGAGATTGATATCTTAAAGAGTAGAAAACCTATTTGTCTTATGAGTTAAAAATCTATTTTAACAAAAAATTTAATGGATATCTATCTTATTGGTTTTCTTAAAGGAATCAATATCCTACTAAAACTAAAAAGTTTATTTATTTTACTATATTAGTAAGATTAGAAAATCTATTTGCTTAAAAAAAAATTTATATAAATAAGGTTCAATGGAGATCCTTTGATATCAAATTAATTGTTTAAAAGGATGAAGAAGATGAATATTCAAAATCAAGAAGGTTGATAGAGCCCTTAAGCCTAAAATATATTATGTGTTTAAATAAATAAATATTTATCATTCAATTATGTTTATTTTATGAATATGGCATGCTTGCATATTGTTCATGATTGCCATGATTATAATTGATATTGATTAGTTATTACTCATGATAAATTGATAAAGATGTTGAATTGATCACAAATAGATTTAATAGAAGACAATGAAACTAAATTAAAAATTCCAAACCTCATTATGCTAGATGATTTCGATACCTTACCAGTGGAGCAATATGCTGGAAAAACTAATGATTTTGAGTGATATATTAGATTAATATCCTACTAGTGGGGCTATCACTACAAGAAAAAATAAATTTAGCGACGAAAAAATCCGTCGCTAAAGTATAAATTTCGTCGCTAAACTTATATAGTGACGGAATTGCGACGGATAAAATCCGTCTCAAAAATGCTCCTCGCAAACATTTAGCGACGGAATTCAAATCCGTCGCTAATTTTTGTCACTAATTAGCGACAGATTAGCGATGGATTTTTTTCTCATCGCTAATTAGCAACGGATTAGCGACGGATTTGTCACCTATTGCTAATTAGCGAGGGATATAATGCCGTCGCTGATTAGCGATGGATTTTTCATCCCTCACTAATTTATCGCTAATATTTTTTAATAGTTTATTATTTTTAATTTATTTTTTTTATAATTTAAAATTTTAATTTAATGAATGAGAATATTTTTTAAAAAGGAGTCATGATATATATATTAAAATATCTTACAAACAAATGTTTAACAAATGTTTTTACAATAAACTTCAAAACACAATAAATATCCAATAAAATTCAATAATCAAAATATAGTTCTACATGCTATCAGCTATCAGAATGAGGTGGATCTCTCTATGGAGCTGGAGCTGAAATATGGTCAGAACGAGTCATCTCTGCTATCAGCTGTCGCATCTCGAGTCGAAATTCTTCACGCATTTCTTATCCAGCATAATTTGAACCTCCTGCTGCATTTCTTGCATAATAGTAGACGCAACTGCTCTACACTAATATCCCGTGTAGCAGTGGAATGAAAGGAGAAGGTACCATTGTAGAAATGTGATGCCTTGGTGCCCATCCCATATACGCGCCGCTTCTAAAAATAACTGCCTCAAATCTGGCTCACATGACTCATTGGATCCCTCCACTGGCTGAGAAGCAATCTCTCTAAGGGCATGCACTCGATCCTACAATACAAATTTCGACACGAAAAAATATAAATTACATGAGATTAATCGAACAAGCGAACAAATAAAATTTTAAATCTGAAGAATTATTTAGTTTGGTAAATACTTACTGCGATAGCCTTGGACCGCTGATCTGCATAAAACACAAATAAATCATACTTCAAACATATACTAAATGATAAATGGAAAGAGTTTAAGAAATTATAATAGTAATATTACCTCCCAAGATCGAGATCGAGTCGTCGTCTACCATTGGTCGACTCTACCCCCGATGCCTCATATTGTATATGTAGGGCTGAACTAACGGTAGGAGATGATGTAGGATGTGCTGTAGGAGATGCTGATGTAGAACCCCCTAAGATCGGCATATTTGCTGATGGAGGAGCTGATGAGAAATTGCTATTTTGCGTTGGTCGCTCTCCTCGGTTTGTAGAACCTATGCCTCTACCATGTAATATAACTTCGAATGATGTGCAACCCATCTGCATATTAGTCACTCGATAATAATAAACACTATTTAAAGCAACAATGAACACAAATAATAATTGCTACTTAAAAAGAATAACAATAATAAAAGCAAGATTGATGTAACAATTTACAAACATATCTCAAGTGGTTAAATATTGTGAATAGTACATAATACCAAAAAGAAAATAGCATCTTTGGTTTAAACATTATGCCTAATCACTATCATGATCGTTAGAATCCCACTCGTCCTCATCAGTTTCTTCGTCATCAGCATGTGATTCAAATTGAAGCTCAGGCTCTTCTTCTTCTTCATTATCCTCTTCTTTAATTCAACATGTTTGGACAATGATTGTTTTATTGAACAAACTTAACAGAAAATCGATCATCGTATCACACAAAACCATGATTAGCTTATTCTTTTGTTGCATATAATTTCCTAACAGCTCAAAATTTGCCATAAGAAAAGTTCTTATAAGAATTTGTTGTCTCATTCAGATATATGACAAAAACAATTACAGAAATACCATACAAAGAAATAATCTTCAAGTAATCTTCCAACCCCATGACCAGATAGCAAACTAATCTATGTAACATCCTTTGGCATACATAGTAACAGGCATCAGGCAATCCAAGCTATGAAATAAGTAGTTCTCTGTCAACATACTTCTGAATTTGAGTATGAAGATTTTGGCTATAATGTAGTTCTCTGTCAACAACTGAATTTGAGTATGAAAATTTTGTTGGAAGGTTTGAACTCTTCTACAATGATTTTGGAGATATAGTCCTACCCTGGACCAGGTGAACCAAGCAGTTCAGCCTAGATTCAGGTGCAGTACAGGGTGAAGCAGGAAATTCTTGAGCAGTTTGCTCGGTTTGCTGCAGCTCAGCAGGAGATGCAAAAGCAAGCAGCTTTGGACCATGCTGCACTAGGTTCGGTTCAGTCCAAGCATTCACTCGTTTTATTAAACTAGATTATTGTAGCATTCACTCGTTTTATTAAACTAGATTATGTGTTATAAAAGACCTTACATGTATATATTTGACTCCCCCTCGCCACCCCCTAAGAAATAATGAATAAAAATCTCGGTTGCTGAAAGATCCTAGAGTCCAAACATCAAAGGTTTCTTGAACCATAACAGGAAAAAAGGTAGAATACAGGACATTCTGAAATGGTGGCAGAGAATGAGCAAGAAATGGATCTTCACCACTGCAACTGTTTCAGAAAATGATATCAGGCAATTATTACATGAAAATGCTGAATAATAAATGTCATCCAATATCATGCCTTGCGAGTATAAATGTAATCCTGTAACCCAACTTTTCTTATTCTCTTAATGAAACAACAAAGATATCATTTCTCAAACAACAATATCATCAAGATGTCGAAGGATTATTTAATTGAATCAGCTAGACATTCCAGGATGCTATGAGAAAATTATAAGGGCAGAGCGTCAACATATCAATGGCTGAAAATTGACAAAGTCTGCCAAATATGAAAGCATTTAAAATGCTGAGAATAACTAAAGAAAACAGGATAAAGGACTAGCATCCACCACCTTTAAAACCATGAAATAAGAATGTGGAGATCTACATAGATCTTATTCAAGTTTATCTACCAAGCACAAATCAAGAGAAAAACTGGGATTAAAGGACTCAAACTTTGCAATAGGTCACAGCAATGCACAAGTTGTTTCAAGAGGAAGGAAAAGTAGACAAAGATCTCCCCACAGATTCATGAAAAGAGGGGTAAAAAGACAAAAATGCAAGAATTACCGTGAAGTCAAGAAACGTTTCCTGAGACTTTCTTGGCTCCCCCCTTCACGTCCTCTCACGTACGTGATTCCGCTCCATGGCCTTGACGTATGTGGGGAAGCTGAAACTGGAACGTTGCTGGAGTTGGAACGCTTCCGTTTTCTTGGATAGGGATGAAGCCTCCACGCGAAGCCTGAATCCAAGCTCTTCACGATGCTGAATCCACTTCCCCACGCGGCTGAGAACGGAAGAGAGAGGAGGAGGAAGGAAAGATAGGGGATGAGAGAACAGCAGGGCGCTGGAAAAAGGGATTGGGGCACTGGAAAGAGGGAGCGGCGGTTTTAGGGTTAAAACTTAAAAACGTAGCAGCGGAGGTTTTAGGGTAAAAGGCTTAGCGACGAATATTTCCCGTCGCTAAAGCCAGGGTAAAAAACAGAAATAAAATCAGAATAGAAAGCATAAGAATTTAGCGACATAAATTTTCTGTGGCTAAAATTAAGGTTAAAAAAAATTAAACTTAGCGAAAATATTCCATCGCTAAAAAATCAGGGTAAAAAAATTAAACTTAGCGACGAAAATATTCCGTCGCTAAAAATTAGGGTAAAAAAATTAAACTTAGCGACGGGGTAAAAAAATTAAACTTAGCCGCTAAAAAATTAGGGTAAAAAAATTAAACTTAGCGACGGAAATATTCCATCGCAAAAAAATCAGGGTAAAAAAATTAAACTTAGCGACGAAAATATTCCGTCGCTAAAAAATCAGGGTAAAAAAAAACTTAGCGACGGAAATATTCCGTCGCTAAGACTAGGGTAAAAAAAAGAAACTTAGTGACGAAAATATTTCATCGCTAATCCGTCGCTAAAATTAGTGATGGAAATTTTCTCTCGCTAATTTGATGCTAAATTTTTTGTTAGCGATGAAAAATATTCGTCGCTAAAATAATAATTTTTTATTATTTTTTCTCACTAAGCCATCGCTGATTCGAAGCTATTTGCTATGAATGTAAATCCGTCGCTAAATTCCGTCGCTATTTCACTCTTTTCTTGTAGTATACACTTGAAAAACCCATGACCTTAGGGAATATACTCGGTTGATACCCTACTTGTAGAGATTGGGAGCTTCTATTTGCACAGCAAAAATTGCTTAGTACACCCCATAATTTTTTTAAAAAAAATTGATTCCTAAAAAAACCCTCGCCCCCCTCCGCCGTACGCTCTGGCAGCCCCCCTCCCCCCTGTTCACTCCGACAGCCCCCCCGGCTTCCCCCCTGCCCCGTTCGCTCCGGCGAACCCCCTCCCCCCCCCCCCCAGTTTGCTCCGTCAGCCCCTCTCAGCTTCCCCCCTTCCCTGTTCGCTCCGGCAGATCCCCCCTCGGTTCGCTCCAACAATAGAGGTAGGCATTGGCCGTGCCGTCCATGGGCTCGCATGGCCCGGCATGAAATGGGCCATGCCGGCATGGCCCATGACAAGCTTGGGCCGACCCGTCGTGCCGGCACAGTGGGCCGCACGGTACGGTGGGCCGGCACGGCATGGCCCATCGTGCCGGCCCACATTGGCCTGGGCCGTGTCGTCCCATCGGGCCAGCACAGCCCATCATGGCCTAATAAATTTTAAAAAATATTTTTTTAAAAAATAAATTAGAAAATGAAGCCATAAATTAATATGAAGCCACCTTAATGATGAAAGGTTTGGCATAGACCCCTATCAGTTTATTAATTTAAAATTAAAATGATATATGAAGGGAGGGAGGTTAGGCCTGACCTCTAGAATACAATAAGAAAGGAAAAAAAATAGAAATGACTCACTTTAATAATTAATATATATATATTATTGGAAGTAAAACCTATATTATTAGAAGTCACACCAATTCAAGCCTCTGGATAACATAAGGCCCATACAAAAGGCCTTGTTAAAGCACACTCTATGCTCCAAGAGCATCAATCTTAGCTTTTCTCATGTTAAAAAAGACTTTGTGCATTGATCTTTAGTGCACAAAGTGCGCACCGGATGCGCAGCATTTGCAAGTCTGGTCCTCTACTAGTCCATAAGGTGATTCCTAGGCCTACTGTGCTCTTTGGCTGGTTTCGCTAAACAAGAGCACGGTTAATGTCAAGAGACCAGACTTTCTTGCTTAACTCGTTCATGATGCGTAAAGTGCACTGAACAACCTAGTCTTTCTTATAAATTTAAGTCTTCATGAGAATATCTAAACTTAGTAGGTTTTGTTCCTTTTTGTTATTTTTTTTCTTCTAATATCGTTAAATTATGAATAAATGGACAAAAGCTGAAGAGGGTGACATTCAAACGTGCAGCACGTCTTAAATATAATAATGCAAATGTAACCAAAAAGATATATACTAGTGATATATTACTACAAATGTGACTCATAAGTTATAGTCAATTACATACAATAGTTAGAACTAGACTTGCAGACTTTAACACAATTAGAAGATTGGACCAGTTGCTCAATGATCCAATAGATGAATCAATGGTTGAATATTATAAATAATCAAAAAAATAAAACTAAAAAATGATTCGTAAGGATAAATAGAGATACTTTTTAATAAAATTTAATTAATATGATAGCTAAAAAATTTAAATTCTTAAAATTAAATTATGTAAACCCTAAATATCCCTATATGGGTCGTGCCTGGCAAGGCCCAGCCATGCCGGGCTAGGAACAACCCATCTGGGCCGGGCCAGGCCCGGCACAGCTTGGGCTCGGCTCGTCCCATGGTCCATCTGGGCCGGGCTAGGCCTGGCATGGCTTGGGCCTGGCACAACCCGTGGCCCACCAAACTTTTTAGGAAACGGGTCATGCCAGGCATGACCCATTTTCTGGAGCAGCCACACAGGCCTGGGCCGTGCCAGCCCAGGCACGGCCCAGTGCCCACCTCTACCAGCAGCCTCCCTTCGGCTTTTCCCCCTTCCCTATTCGCTCCGGCGCTTCCTCCCCCCCCCCCCCCCCCTTTCGAGCACGGGAAAGTCGGGGAGGACGGTCGGTGCCTTGGAGGGAGGGGTCGCCGAAGCGAACGGGGAAGGAAAAGAAGCCGAGGGGAGGAGGGGCTGCCGGAGCGAACAAGGGAGAGGGGAGGGGGTCACCGAAAGAACGGGGAAGGAGGGGAAGCCGAGGGAGGGGGGGCTACTGGAGCGAAGTGTACGAGAGAGGGGGGCAAGGGTTTTAAGGGTAGTTTAGGAATTAATTTTTTTTAAAAAAATTGGGGGGTGTACTAAGCAATTTTTTTGGTGAAAATAGAAGCTCTCGTAGAGATTATACACTTGTAATACCCTTGACCTTGCGGGCTATTGCTTGGTTGATACCCTACCTGTGGGGCTAAAATATTAGTAATACTAATGACTTTGGAGGTTATACCATGATTAAAGTAGAAACACTAGCAATATGATTTTAGCATAGCAGAATTAGAAGACATGATATAACAAGAACTCATATTAGATGATATGACATAATGGAAACTAAAAATATGATAACTACATATTTTTATTTTATATAATAAATTATATATATTGATATTATATTATATATTTTGTTCTTGGTATTGAGATCCATAGGGATAGATCTTGTGGCTTATTGGAACTCTCTCAAAGAACCTACATTGATCGTGTGCTCAATAGATTTAATATGCAAATTGTAAACTTGGGGATATGCCTTTTCTAAAAGGTGACAAGTTCAACTTGAACTAATACCCAAAAAATGATCTTCAAAGGGAGTCTATAAAAGATATACCTTAAGCTAATGTCGTTTGCAACTTGATGCATGCATAGGGTTTGTATTAGGCTAGATATTGCTTTTGCAGTAAGTGTTTTGGGTAGATATCTTTCAAATCCTTATTTGGAATATTAAAAAGCTGCTAAGAAATTTATAAGGTATTTATAAAGAATAAAAGATTTTATGCTAGTTTACAGAAAGATGAACAACTTTGAAGTAATTGGCTACTTATATTTTGATTTTGTTGATTGCTCAAATGCTATGAAATCTACTTTAACATATATCTTTATCTTTGCTAGAGGAGTTGTATTCCGAAAGTGTTAAGCAAACACTTACATCTTTATCTCTACAATGCAGGCTGAATTTGTTGCAGAGCTGCAACACGGGCGATATGGTTAAAGAATTATTTCAAGACTTGGTGTTTTTGGTTCCATCTTAAAACTACTAAAAATTTATTATAATAGTAGTTATGCTATGTTCTTTTCCAAGAATAAAAAAAAGACCAGTAGATCTAAGCATGGGAAGATTAAATATCTTATAGTTCGAAAGTTAGTGAGTCGACCCCATGTAGTTGAGAAAAGGCTTAGATGAGCTGAGTTAGGAAGCTAGTAAAGAAAGGAGATATTATTGTTGAACACATTGACACATATAGCATGGTTGTTAATCCATTGATTAGAAGACTAAGTCCTTATTTTTATGAAACTTGTTGATAACATGGGTATTGTAGGTTTTTTTTTTATGTACTTGGTTAGTAGGAGCAGATTGTGTTTATTAAACTCTCACAAGTTAAATTATTGCACATATTATCATGGAACCCATTTTATTTTTTAGGTACATTAATTTGATAATAATGATCATTACTTGTTTTATTAATAGCATATTACTTTTAGTTATATGTGCACACTGCTAATATTTAACATGTTATATTTTTGAAAACTTAAAATTTGGTGTCAATTTTAAGTGTTAGTTATATATATTTCTTAGTGACACGATAAAAAAAGATCTTGAGATATTATATTAAAGACATGCTAGGCATATTACAGGTGTCAAATGAGATTTCTCAAACTTTAGTTAAAGGATAAAGGTTTATGAGAAATCATTCGATGGACCAATAGAGAGAATATCACTTATTGGATCACATTTGGCAATTGCAATGATTCGATGTTGGTATATAGAACCATATTATTTTTTGATGTGTTGTATAAGAGGACCCAATTTTCAAAATTATGGTCATATTAAATTTGACTATTCAACATGAGTTTCATTTTCAAACAAATAAATATTTTTAAAAGTTCATCAATTACAATTAAAGTTGCCCAAATGAGAGAATATTAAAAAAATTTCATATGTGAGGTTGTGATTTTAATTTTATGAACTGACTTGAATGAATTTGATCTAATAATATAAGCCAGATGAGCTCATTGTTGATTAAAATTGGGATGCATATAGTTTGGGCTTGGGTGCATCTCTGTTTGTGATGTGGTTGATATTTTGTATGGGTTTAAAATCCAATAATAACTCGTGATGGAAGAACCCATTAAGATTTTATATATATAAATAGGCTAGGTCCTTATTTTTTCTCCTTATAAATGCAAAACACCATCAAAGAGAGGAGAGCAAGGAGAGGAAAGCCTAAGTATATCTGAGATTGCGCATGAAATTTTGAAAAAAAAAAAAAAAAAGTAAATCTATCGAAAACGGATATCTTTACTACTTTTGGGATTTTGTGATGCTTCTTTATACGCATTGGGGCTGGTTGTCGCAGGATAGACTGGACCATGGCTTTTATATTCCATGTGGTAAATGTTAACCGGCAAATAATGTTATACAAACAGGCTGAACTGCATTGCTCCATATTGAGTTATTGGAGCAACGAAAAAGTAAAGAAAAATCTAGCAGTGCTAAAAGAGGTCTTCAATTAATAGACGGTGATTAATTAAGTCAGACAACCATTAAACAATAGATACCGAACACATGTTCAGTTAAGAAATAAAAAAAATAAAAATAAAAACAAGAAAAGCAATTAAAAAAAACTAAAGGAATCTGCTTTCGAATCGAACTGGACGAAAGAAACCAACCCAAAAATAAAAAATAAAGCAATGATTGGTCAGACTTCTCCAAACTCAAAATAGCCCATCCCTCCCTTTGGGATTAAAAATGCATGTCTAAACCGCTTCCTAAATGATATTGGCTTCGTGTCCATGATATACGCAATCTTTTCAGTGACTCCACCAGACAAGGGAACCAACGTTCGATCGCATCTGTCTGGTTGATAATGGACCTGGATCAAAATATGTTCAAATTTCAGCAACCTCGAAAAAAAAAAAAAAATTAAATTGCTGTTGGTGACTGATCACATTGCTTCAAAATATACCATTTGATGTCAAGTCCACTAGAAAGAGAAATCACTGTTGAAATGCAGCCATTAATGGCCATTAAGAGCAAGAAAATGCAGTCTTAGCAAAATTGTGGAACAGTGATTCAAAAGCAAAACTCAAAAATTAAGTAGGCATTGAATGTTAATAAATTTATGGTATGTCGAAAAAAAAATGTAAATTTTCATAAAAATGGTTCTGATATGTGTAACACTGAACTTAGTAGCATTTTATATTCAATATTGCTTTAATTTTTCAAGTCAAAAAGAATACAAAACACAGGTTTCTTGTATAAAGAATATGATAAAAATCACCACAGGATAGCTTATATTTCCAACTAAAATTATGCTTTCTGAATGAAAATGAATGAATCAACAACTCTGGTTTCACTTTACAAATTTGTGAATAAACAAAAGGAACAGCTGTATCAACTGCATTATCTTTCATGTGGAAAATTTTTCAGATGTTCTTCTTGAGAAAGAAATTTTAATATGTAACATATCTTCAGCTGTAAAAATTGTTCAGATGTTCTTCTTGAGAAAGAAATTGTAATATGTAACATATATTCAGCTGTATCATCATCTGTATCTTTTATGTGAAAACTTTTTCAGATGTTCTTCTTGAGAAAGAAATTTTAATATGTAACATATATTTCTACAAAGCTTATCATATCATACAGAAGATTGGTGATGGTAGCTTTTCTAGTCCACCACTAGAACATGTTCGTCTTCACTAAGACAAAGGAAAACAAGTAAAAGAAGTAGAATGAGCATGCAAACCTCTCCATCATCAGTCCAAACTAAGCGACCCATAGCTAAGGTTGTTGCACCCCCTAATGAGAAGACATCCCCAGAATCCATGACCACGAAAGTGCTAAACACGCCTGCTACAACGGATACACACTTAGAGAAACACCACCGCAGATGTGGCACAACCCTGGGAAGAAACTGGTGGCATATATTTCCACTACCATAGCCGAAACAGCCTTGGTCAACCATGCCCCATATGCATACCCGCCCATCTCGTCCCACAACGGCAGCATGCCAGGTACCTGCTGCAAGGCACACAGGCTGGAGGTTCAAAGCGTTAAGATGCTCAGTCTGAATGCGGTGGTAATTTATTGCAGCATTCTGTACTTCTCCCCGTCCCATTACTGCCACATGAATGCCCACAGTGTGCACAGTCCTGTATTGCAATGAAAAGTCTGGATGAGTTTTGAGAAAAATGGGCAAAGTGATGCTTGCTTTTTGAGTGCAAGCAACAACCTGGATGCTTCCTAATAATGTTCCTGGTTTAAAAATAAATAAATAAATAAACAAAACAATGAATAAATTTCTACCAAAGTTCCTTCAGTGAAAATATAAATTTTGAGAAAATCAGGTAATAAAAGTCTTCAAGTGCAAAAGGTTAGCCATTCTAAATGCTCTCATGCTGCAAAAAGTTCCGTTCAAATGCTTGTTTGTTAAACAGTTTCAGCAGAGCCGAAGAGATGATCAAGTTTTCTACATACTGACATCTAAGAATGATCAGCTCTTACAAGCACACTGCATAGCATGACAACTGTGAAGGAATTTGAATGCCAATGTGTTTTAAATTCACCTTAATTATAAGAAAACTTTGCTCCATAGTATTTTTCTTCTTATATCTAAAGTTAGAAGCATATTAACTTTTAAGAAAACTTACAAGCCATGAGGTTGGAAAACAAGTGCAGAAAGGCAGGAATCGCCAGCGCCAATCTGAACCACTAGTAGATTCTCAAGGGGACCCAGGAAACGGCGGCGCTCTCTGTCATTAAAATTACCACGGTATGGTAAAATATAAACCTTTCCTTCTCTAGAGAGAACTGCAGCGAACTGATAGCCCATTGTTGCCTGAACAACAAATATATCTTTCAAAGATTCCACTAGCTGAGGTTCTGTAACAAGCTTCGGATCATGACCTCCCAAAACTGAACTTTCTTGAAAATTATCGCTCCCCAATGCATAAACTCGACCATCATTGCTGACCAGCATTGCCCTCTCTACTCCTGCTGCTGCTTGAATGATTCGAATGCCTTGAAGTGATCTGTAAAGCACCAAAAGTTATGTTCTCTATAATCTCTTTCTAACTTCATGTGTTCATAAACCAACAGGAAATTAAATTTTACAAGCACCTGATTAGCTGCAGCCGTACTGTTCCATTCTCTAGAGTATTGTCATTGACACCAAAGGTGTAGACCTCTCCCTTCGAGGTCACGACGGCAATGCTGTCACAAGGGCCTGCAATGGCCTGAGGCTTCCCCCTACGTGTAGAAAATTCACCTGCTAGCAAAAACTTGAGGACTAGCTTCCAAGAACCCCCACAGCGCTGTTTGAGTGCTTCCCTCTCCTCTTCAGCCATCGACTTAAAGATGTCTCTTTTGAGGCACATATCCAACGCAGCAACCTCAGGCAGGGATAAACTGGAGTCAGGTGCAAAGTTTGCAGGCCGCTTGAAGGAGGAGCATGTGGCCTGTGGTGGCAATTACAGAGAGGAGGCTGGTCAGCAGGGGTGGCATATCCTATTAATTCAACGTATAGAGAAATAGAAAGGATGGTTAATTACTTGCCTCAAGTCTAGCAAGATCCTGCGGATCAAATTTATAAGAAGTAAGCATATGGACGAGAATGGATGGGTAGGCTGCCAAGGGAAAGTCTCCGAGCTTGGCATTGTCTGAGGAACGGCGCTCTGAAAGGGAAGTCTCCATGGTCGGTGAAACTGCATTCAGAAGAATAATAAAAATTTTATAATTCTTAATTAGGTAATATTCATCAACCAAACCAAGAATCAAAAAATAGTACAAAATTCATAATTAATTCATCCAACATAAATCATCAAAAATCAAATAATTATTATTTATATAATACCGATAAAGAATAGGAAAATAATACGTTGCACAATCAAATATCTTGGACGCGGAATCAAAACCACGTGATATAACATATTGGCAATTATTGATACCACGAATGACTACTCATAGTAATTTACTAACTCAATCAGGGTACTTCGTTTTTGGATTGATCAACTTACCGTACGTTATTCACGCAATGCTGGAGAGTCGAACCCATACGAACAAGAAGAAGTTAACGTACGTGTCAAAAACAAAATATGCGCAGAGTTGAGGAAGATTAAATATAACCTTTGAAATGAGAAAACTATAAAATAGAGACCTAAACAGGCTGTTCTCCTCCTTTGAAAAAAAATATAGACAGATCGAGAGTTTAGGAAAATTAGATATGACCTTTGAAATGAGAAAATGTTGAAGAAACCGAGACCCAAACACCCTCTTCTCTTTCCTTTTTTCTGTTTTTTAGAACAAAAAAATCACTCAGAGTTGAATATATATATATATATGCGCAGAATTGAAGAAGATTAGATATGATCTTTGAAACGAGTCCAAATGGATAAGAAAAACTATAAAATAGAGACTCAAACAAACTTTTTCTCTTTCTTTTTTTTTTTTTTAAAAAATATGCGTAGAGTTGAAGAAAATTAAATATGACCTTTGAAACTGTAAAAAGAGTTCTGAGTTCTGACGAAGAAAACTGTAAAATAGAGACCCAGTATATTACATAATGTGGTGAAATAATTTCTGTTAAGATAGATGACATTAATCAAGAAAAAATATAAGATTTATATATTAATAAGAAGAATAAAAAAGGTATTTAAATTTTTATCATAATTATGCACTGTAATAGAATTTCTAATTTTAGAAATCTTTTTAAATATATAGATTCTCTTGATTTAGATATCTAAAACTTCTAATTTTAGTTAATAATTTATTTTTTGATCTTAATTAATGATTTATTTTCTAATTAGTCATCAATTAGTTACATCAAACGATTTTTTTACATAATTATATTAGACTCTTTTTGAATAATTAGAATTTTAATTCTAAAAATGTATAAATAGTAATGGTTAAGGAATTAATTATTTTATATAATTATGTTAGATTTCTTTAAAAATAATTAGGATTTCAATCTGTTATGAATTTTTAATGATGAATAATGTTATTGACTTCTTTTTTCAACTTTAAATTCTCTGTTTATTTGTTTATGAATCATTCCTAACCCGTGATTCGTCAAAAGCAATCATAATTATTTTCAATTCTCTAATGTACACCATTGCAAGAAGCCTATATGGATAGCGAGGGCAGTACGCTATGGGACCATAAAAATCAATTGAAAATCTATCCAAAAGGGCTATCTTTATTTCAAAAATAAATCTTTTCTCTATATCTCGGCTTCCCTGACGTATTAGAATCTCCTACCGTTACGGCTGCCACGCTTCCTTGGATGCTCTCCCCCTCTCACTCCTCACCTCAACTATGAACTCAATATTTTATAGCGTTCGACGAATTAATTTGGAGCCATTGCGAATGGAGTAAAATTTTAGAGAATACACCGTAAATAGGATGGTCCTTCGGGATGTTACTTCAACGGATAAAATATTCTAGAATTTAAAATTTTTGATTGTTTAGATTGCGTAAGAAATTTTGCATTAAAAAAAATTTCTGTAATTAAATTTAACTTCCACTTTCTCAAGTAGAGGTGGGAGTTAGCCCCTTCGAGTTCGAAGCAGCTAAACTTATTCATAAGTGTATTACTCTTGTTGAAACCATGCTAAAGGTATTCAGAAGAAGCCCCCCCAAATTAGATAGTATTGGACAACCATCCGATCTTCTCCAACCTTATTCATACCCTACCCTCTACATGGATTGGATCCGCTTACACTAGGATTGATGACGTGGAATTAATCTCCCTCCATATTGCCACCTACAATGTTGGCAACCTTGGGCGCCCCATAAGAAAAAAAATCGGTGGTACCCTGCTATACTTTAATGAAAATAAAAATCAGCATCTCAATCATTGCGCCCCATATGGACCTTGTTGACAAAAGGAAAGAAAGAAGGATGTCATCCCAAAGCTTCCTTCTTTGCTTGTGGTCCCTCGCTCGCCTTCAATTGGAACTATATATTGTTGCCATTTTGGTTAAATCAAATGAAGGAAAGAAGATTTTTGCTTTGCAATTCTATAATATTTTGTAATCCCTATCATTTATTACTCTAATTGTTGCACTTACCTTGTAATTCTACAATATTTTTTAAGTTCTATTTTTGTTGCCCTGAGCAATTGATCCTTCGTGAGGAGTTAGTAGGCATGAGGCCAAATTTTCGTTGCCTTGAGCAATTGATCCTCCGTGAGGTATGAGGCCGAATTTTCGTTGCCTTGAGCAATTGATCCTCCATTAGGAAGTTAGGCGTAAGACCGAAGTGTTCTTACTACCAAACCCTAGCCTAGTCCATCTCCTCTACCAAGCTATTGGGAATTGTGTCCTAAAGCCAATCAACTAACATGTAGATGATTGTGTAAATTATAAATATATATGAATTATTAATTAATAAAATATTTATTTGGTAATTCATCACATTGCTTCTTTCTGAAATAAATTCTTTTGTGATGGAGTCCTTAGAACCATAATTGATTCAATAAATAGAGGGTTTATTGAGTGGTACTTAAAATAGTCGCTACCAAATGATATATAGTTATAGAACAACTATGAATCAACTAAAGGTCATTGTATGTCATATGGGTTGGTTGTCCTCTTTACCAAGGAGTGTGATGATACTAGTATGGCATGCAGGTGAGGTATATAACATCTTACTGAACATGACCAATCTGCGGAACACTCTTCTGCTAAGAAGTATTCATGAAGGTATATAGATATAAGTGTCCCTCTGATCTGAGATCACCATGGTAGCTTGCAAGCAACCTACTGTACTTTGGTGTTGGATTACCTGAATTTTTAATTCAGTAACAGAAGGTTTCTAGGTACAGTAAAGTACTCAGTAAGTCAAGATGGGATTGACCCCTCCAAATAGTTTGAAGTAAATGTCTCACTATGTTTCAATTTAGCAAAACCTTGGGCAAGATAGTCCTTGTGAGAAGGCACAGGACTTGTGAAGATTGAGACATTTTATGGATGAGCTGATTAAGGGTTGGCAGTTAAAACTTAAGTCATCTTAAGCATTGAGGGTCAAAGGAATGAATTATATGGTAGCATATACCAAGGTTCTTGATTGTTGCTCTGCAACCTTCGGCCTATCCAGACATCGGATGTCATTGCTAGATGGCGACTTTGATTAGTATTGGAAGTGTTCCAATACTACCAGCTTAGTGTTCAAACCTATGGGGTCACATACCATAGAGGATTCTGCATGATTGGATGATTGAGAAACTAAATGTTAGTAAATTAATTAAAGGATTAAATTGGTAATTCAATTGCTGGCTAGCTCAATTTGATTGAGCTATGAATATCTAGGTCAAATCAAATAGGATTTGGTTTGGGCTCAAATTTAGGTAAGCCTAATGTTAACATCCTTACAATTTAAATTCAAATTATGAATTTGAATTTCAAACTGATTTTAATTTCAAGTTTAAAGTTTGAATTTTAAATTCAAAATTTAAATTTTGAATTTAAAATAGATATTAATGACTTCTTCCTAATTACCCTTTATTCTTTATCTTCTCACCTTTTTTGGTTTTTAACTGAAAAGGAAGATGAAAGGGTTTGTTTTTCATCTTCAAACCTTTTTCACTGAAAAAAGAAGATGAAGGGTTTTGTCTTTATCTTCCTAGCGTTGGAAAAGGAAAAGATAGAGAAATTAAAAGTTTTTAAGAAGAAAGGGATTCTTGCTTTATAAGGGTAAAAGGTTTTCTCTATTATCTTTTATGTGGAAAATTTTTCAGATGTTCTTCTTGAGAAAGAAATTTTAATATGTAACAAATATTTCTACAAAGCTTATCATACAGAAGATTGGTGATGGTAGCTTTTCTATATACTACAAAAAAGCTAAATTGGTGGCGTTTATATGCGCGGCGTATGTTTATGTGCCGATAGATATATAAATTTACCGTTGCTTAATTTTTTTTCGCCAATAAATTATTGAGATTCCTAGCATTTAAAATTTTACATAGGTAATAATATATATTGGCAGCGTTTAGAACAATGCCACCAATATAATAATGATGCGCCGGGAAATTAGTAGTTTTCCGGCATTTATATTGTTACGCCGGTAATAATATTTTTTTGTGCCATTTAAACAAATGCCAATAATTTATTAATTATACTTCGTTATATTAACTGTGTTTTGCGGCATTTCTAATATACCGCCGATAATAACATATAACATCAGCGGAATTTCACAAAATGCCGACAATTGATAGAGTTTACGCCAGTAAAGTATTGAGTTTTTTGAGGTTTATACCGTTAAAAAAATGCCGACCATTGATTAATTTTATGCCGGTAAATTAGTAGTTTTTTGGCATTTATATTGTTACGCCGGAATTAATTATATGCATTGGTAGCGCTTATAAAATGCCAAAATTTGATCAATGAAATGCCATTAAACTATTATATACATATTGGTAGTAAAATAAATAAAATAAATAAAAAATATTTAAATGATACAAAAATACACCCAAAAATTGTGCAAGTGTTGTACAATATTCCTTTTGGAAAAAATAGAGTCTATTATTTAAAATTTAATCTTTTAATATGGATTTCATATTTATTCTTGTTTAAAAAAGAATGTAGTGCTTGCGAACTTTATGACAAAATATGTTAAACATCGTACTAAAATTGTAACTCCAAAAAAGAATAGTAAAAATAATGCATAATCCAGCCCTTCACCTTTCATAATCCATCCTAATTCTAACTTAGCAAAACATTGGCATAACCATAAATATAATCAGTTAAGGAAAGTTGTGAATAGATACATTGCAAATATCATAAATATAGTCTCAATTATAGTCTCGCTTATAATCCCGACCCGACCCTCAATCATCGTCCTCTTCATTCTCTTCCTCTTCTTCATCTTCCTCTTGATCTTCTTTCTCTTAAGCATTTTTCTCTTCTTCGCATTTTTTCTTCTTCATCTTTTTCTTCCTTTTCATTCTCTTTTCCTTTTTGTCCTGAAGCCTGAATATAAATTCAAATGAGGGTTCAAAATTTCAATATAAGGTTGATTTATATCAACTAAACATATGTGGGGTGCTCACCTGTGCAAGCACAAATGTGTTTACTAAGTTTCGTAATTCAGTTAATTCATTCCGCATTTTCTCAAACTCTTCCTTTTGATATGCCATCTTCTTGGTTTGAAGTCGGTAGTGAGACAAGTTTGCCTTGTAGGGGTTAGCCCAAACCCCAAACCGCACACACGTCCAGGCCATTCTGGGCCCATAACTTTCGAATAAACATCATCTGATGCCCAAGTCATGGTTCCTCCAAACCCTATTTCTATAAAATTTGTGTCGTGTTAAAAGCTCTCCACAGACTACAATGATGACACGAGGAATAAAGTGGTATTTTTTATAAATGAAGAATAATGTGTATTTTTTTATTATCTATTACAAGTTGAGATGGAGGAACTTTTAACACGTGACACAAATTCTATAGAAATGGGGTCCGAAGGAACCATGACTTGGGCATCAGATGATGTTTATTCAAAAGTTATGGGCCCAGAATGGCTTGGACGTGTGCACGGTTTGGGGTTTGGGCCAACCCCTACAAGGTAAACTTGTCAACATTCACTATCGACTTCAAACCAAGAAGATGGCATATCAAAGGAAGAGTTTGAGAAAATGTGGAACGAATTAATTGAATTATGGAACTCAGTAAACACATTCGTGCATGCATAGGTGAGCACCCCACATATGTTTAGTTGATATAAATCAACCTTATATTGAAATTTTTGAACCCCCGTTTGAATTTATATTCAAGCTTCAAGACAAAAACGAAAAGAGAATGAAGAGGAAGAGAAAGATGAAGAAGAAAAAAATGCTGAAAAGGAAGAAGATCAAGAGGAAGATGAAGAGGAGGAATAGAATGAAGAGGACGATGATTGAGGGTCGAGATTATAAGCGAGACTATAATTGAGACTATATTTATGGTATTTGCAATATATCAAGGTTTGTTCTGTTTCGGTGTTATTCACAACTTTCCTTAATTGAGACTATATTTATGGTTATGACATTTGCTATGTTTTGCTAAGTTGGAATTAGGATGGATTATGAAAGAAGAAGTGTGCATTATTTTTACTACTCTTTTTGGGAGTTACAATCTTAGTATGATGTTTAACATATTTTGTCATAAAGTTCGCAAGCACCACATTCTTCTTCAAACAAAAATAAATATGAAATCCATATTAAAAGATTAAATTTTAAATAATAGAGTTTATTTTTTTTCAAAAGGAATATTGTACGACACTTGCACAATTTTTGGATGTATTTTCGTATCACTTAAATATTTTTTATTTTATTTTATTTATTTTACTATCAATAAATATATAATAGTTTACCAGCATTTCATTGATCAAATTTTGGCATTTTATAAGCACCGCCAATGCATATAATTAATTCCGGCGTAACAATATAAATGCCGACAAACTACTAATTTATTGGCGTAAAATTAATCAATGGCCAGTATTTGTTTAAATGATATAAACCTCGAAAATCTCAATATTTTACCGATGTAAACTCTATCAATTGTCGGCATTTTGTGAAACGCCGCTGATGTTATATGTTATTACCTGCGGTATATTAGAAACGCTGCAAAACATGGTTAATATAACGATGTATAATTAATAAATTATTGGCATTTGTTTAAACGCCACAAAAAATATATTATTACCGGCGTAACAACAATATAAATGCCGAGCAACTACTAATTTCTCGGCGCATCATTACTATATTGGCGGCGTTGTTCTAAACGCCGCCAACGAAATATATTATTACCGATGTAAAAATTTAAACGGCGAAAAAATTAAGCGACGATAAATTTATCTATACGCCGTGCGTTTAAACGCTGCCAATTTAGCTTTTTTTTGTAGTGAGCTAGTCCACCACTAGAACATGTTCATCTTCACTAAGACAAAAGGAAAGCAAGTTATAAAAGAAGTAGAATGAGCATGCAAACCTCTCCTTCATCAGTCCAAACTAAGCGACCCATAGCTCAGGTTGTTGCACCCCCAAATGAGAAGAGATCCCCAAAATCCGAGACCACGAAAGTGCTATACACGCCTGCTACAACGGATGCAGCCTTAATAAGCCACAGCCATGGCACAACCTTGGGAACAGCCTGCACTACAGTAAAAATTAAAAATAGCAACTCTTTTTTGCCGACGCTTTGGTTAAGCATGGAAAATTTTCCCAGCGTACCGACGCTTCCCTCCCCCCCCCCTCCCAAAAAAAAATCCCCCAAAAAAAAAACCGATCGGGTGCCTCCCCCCGCCATCTAGAAACAACCCCCCCCCCCAAAAAAAAAAAAACGCTAGTGCCCTAGCCCCCCCTCCTGATCGGGTGCCTCCCCCCGCCAGTGCCCTAGCCCCCTCGAGCTCCCGATCGAGTCCCTCCCGTCAGCCGCCTCTCGCCTCCTCCTCCTCTTCCTCCTCTCTAAGCTCCTTCTCTGCCCCCTCTCCGCCTTGCCCTTCTCCGCCTCTGCCGCTGACGACCAGACCGTCCTGACCATCGAGACGAGCATTCCCTTCACCGGCCACAAGATCGAGCCCCCCTCCCGTTCCGTGGACACCACCCCAAATGATATCTTCTCCTTCTTCCGCGACATGGCCCTGATGCGCCGCATGGAGATCGCCGCGGACTCCCTTTACAAGGCCAAGCTCATCCGTGGCTTCTGTCACCGTCAGCATGGAGGCGGCCATCACCAAGCGCGATTCCATCATCACCGCCTACCGTGACCACTGCACCTTCCTCGGCCGCGGCGGAACCCTCGTCGAGGCCTTCTCCGAGCTCATGGGCTGAAGCACTAGCTGCTCCAGGGGAAAGGGTGGCTCCATGCACTTCTACAAGAAGGACGCCGGCTTCTTCGGCGGCCACGGCATCGTCGGCGCCTAGATCTCTCTCGGCTGCGGCATGGCCTTTGCTCAGAAGTACTCCAAGGAAGAGACCGTGACCTTTGCCCTCTATGGTGATGGGGCTGCCAACCAGGGGTAGCTCTTCGAGGCCCTGAACATCTCGGCGCTGTGGGATTTGCCAGTTATCTTGATGTGCGAGAATAATCACTGTGAGTGGTAGTATTCAAGCTAGTCTTTTTGCCATCTGTGGTGTTCCTTGGCTTCTGATTGTGTGTTTTGTTTTGTATTTTTTAGATGGAATGGGGACTGCGGAATGGAGGGCGGCGAAGAGCCCTGCGTACTATAAACATGTGACTATGTTCCTGGTCTTAAGGTTACTAATGAAAATTTCATATTTTTATTTTTTCTATTGACATCTGAAAGTTATTGCAATTAATTATCTCGATTGTAGATAGGTTATTGATGTCTGTTGTGGTTTTCTAGCCTCTTCATGCTATTCTTATGCTTGAACTAATATCTTGGATTTTATTCGCATATTGTCTATCTAAATATTATTGTGTACGTTGTTTACCGAAAAATCTTGTTTAACTAGCCATTTTGGTGCTGCTGAAATTTTCTGCTGTTTTCACTATGTCCTGGTAGATATAAGTAAAGAGGTTCATTTGAGAGATCCTATTGCAAATTGGGGATTGACTGTGGAGAGAAACAATAGAGATGAAATAAGAAGAGAAAAACATTATTTGCAAGGGCTATCAATTCAAATTTGACAGTTGCTAGGAACTCTGGGGATGACAGGGAAGGGAATGATAGGAGGAGAAAAGAATGGCTGATTGAGATGAAGATAGGCAGTGGTTATGCAAGGTGATATGTGGCATGCTTCAAGGTCACATGATAGAGGCCTGTTTTGCCTTGTGGTAAAGAGTAATGCAGCCTAAGGTTGAGGTGTAGTAGAAATTCTCACTTGCTGTAGCATCAAAATTGACTCATGTTATGGTCTGTACTAGTTTGGCTGTTTTCTAGCTGTGACTTTGTGTGGGTTAAACTATGGTCATATTGATTTGGGTGTTCTGAAGATATGACTTTTCTCCTTCCTTTCATCAATGAATGTATCAGAAGAGGACAGAGATCATTGAGACTGACAACCATTCAATTTGACACTATATCGATGTGCACTACCATTTCTTTGTATATAATCTACTATGAATTGCACAGATTTATCCGAAAAGATTTGTCCAATCATACTTTTTCACCATCTTCTTGGAAAACTCTTGGTTTATGAGCTGTCATGAGTTTGAAGGAGCTGTCATGCTCATTGTGAGTCATACTATGTATGTGTATATAATTTGATAGTCATATATATTATGCATTACATCAAATATAGAAGTGTCGTGGCTTATTGCATTAGCATATATCAACTTTTGGCCTTGAGCCATGGGTAGTATATCTGTTCCAGACACTTTTGCTGCTATGCACAATGTGTTCTCATGCATCTGTATTTTGTCTAGCCTACTATTGAATCTGGTGCTTATTGTATTTCTCTAATTGAAGGAAGATATTGTACATAGAGAGAGAAAGAAGATTTACTCAATGACAGGTAGCAAGATAAGAGTAAGAAGCAACAATAAAAAAAAAGCTCTCACAGTACAATAGAGAATGGAACCAGAAATGTAATTTGATTCAAAATGTAATTTGATTCAAAATGCGGTGACTATTATTTGTGTCTGCAGGTATGATAAGAGCTCTGAATACACTTTGCATGCTTAACCTATGAAGGCAACTTTCCAAGTGGTTCAAATTCAGGTATGATAATGAATTGTTTCTTGGGCTGTCCAGACTGACTTTAGGGAAATGATTGCAACTTATTTCATGCTTCTTGAGTATAGTGTTAAGTGGAGCACATGATCATTATTTCAGGCTGCACATCAACTTTTGGTAGCATCTTACAATGATTAAGTCATTTATTGGCTATTTATGATGATTTATTTGGTCCCTTAGCTCCGTCTTTTTTCCCTCATTTCCTGGTTATATACAGATTGCTGAACCATTCCTCTTTATTAATATAATTAAAGCTTATGATATCTCGTAGTACATGATTTCTTCTCTCTGATGTTTGATTCTACCATGGCACATTATTAGAGCTATCTACTGAGAAATAATCTTGTTGTCTTTTGAGGCATCTCAAGAATCCATGGAGAGGTAGACATCATCTGATTGAGAGAACCAATCGATTTTCCTAATTGACACACTAATAGCTCAAAATGCAATAGAAATGTAGTCATAGCCTTGTTCTCTGAACCAACATTATGGATTTCCTAGTTGTCACACTATTGCAGTTTCTAACTTCTTTGAGGTTAAAAAAAGGTTCTGTGGCTCATTAAATTGGTGTTTCCAGAATAGTCATCAAGCGACATGATTGACTACTAGTCTAAATATGGGTTAAATATTGTAATTTCTGTCAGCGTCCAAAATTTATTATTAAGGTAGAGAATCGTCTCATGGTGCTTCATGTTTTCATGATTATCTTGCATCAACACTATCCTATAGATGACATCTCCACTGACACATTCAAGCCTCAATTTTCTTTTTTTTCATGTGGCAGCTTGTATTCTCTAATTGTTTATAACCAAGTGTTACTGTTTTCAATCAGGGAGTTCTTGCTAAAATCCTAGAACCAATAATGGGAAAAGGGCTTATACCTGCAGATCTTGAAACTTGGAAAGTGAGGAGAAAAGGTTCGAAAATTGTGTATTATATTCATATAAGCTTTTTTAAATGTATATGTTCTGGTTTTAATATACAATATAACCAATGACAGCTAATTTTGTTACGTACTGACTTACATAAAGCTTAGCTTGTGTATTATTATCTTATTTGTTCAGATCTCTTTTTTTTCCTTTCCTGCATCTCTATCATAAGTAGATAGGAATACAGTTTCTGAATCTATTGTTCACATTGCAGAAATGGTCTTCCTGGTATGGGATGTTTCTTCAATAATAATATAATACACTGGTATTGTCAATGTAGAGGTATCTAATGTTTTGAAGACTTAATTGAAGTAAAGATATGCCGTCATTGACTTTTTTTAAAATATCCTTTTGGTTTATTTCCAAAAAAGAAACGTTTGTTTTTGTTGACCAGGAGTTATCTGTAAACAGCTTTCTTGTCTTTTTCTTTACATGGTATCTTGTCTGCCAAGGTCGAATTGAATTCTCAATATGCATTATTATGATGAGAAACTGTAGGTTTCTACTGTGGTCTTCTAACATGCATACAAACCTTGAAGTAGGTCATAAGAGATACATGAATGGAGAAAAGATTCTAATTCCTTTTTTATGTGCTGAGAATTTTGCCTAAACAGACTTTCTCCGTTTATCCTGACTTTGCTGTTGGATCTTAGTTGTAATGATGAATCTACATTTTAGTTTGAGTTAGTACTTCAGATCTTTGGGCCCAATGCAGTTCAGGCTGATAAGGCCTGATATGCATTGTTGACTCCTTCCTGACAACTTAAGCTTTTAGGGTCTGGTGGTTGATTAATAATACGATTAGAGCCAAAGGTCATGATTTCAAATCCCATTCACGCCAATTTTACCTATTTATTTTCTCAAGTCTTTTTTTCTCCTCTTATTTCCAGTTCTCACTTGAGCCGTACTTGACTTGAGTCATTTGTGACTCATTTGTGCCTTCATGTGCATGGTTCAGGCCACTTGTGTGTGTGTTGGGGGGGGGGCGGGGGTTTGATATGCATTGTTGACCCCTTCCCTAATAATTTGAGCTTTTGGAGTCCAATCATTAGTTAACACAAACACTGAATCTGTCCACTGAAAAGCAAGCTCATCAGCTGATTGAATTATTGAGACTAGGATGTTTTGTGATTTGTATAGGATTAGCTTAGTCAAAATTCATTCAAAGTATGGTTCATGCAAAAGTTATTTAGGTTTCATAGGCATCTAGATGTCATATGTTAAAGTTGAACTTGAATCATGTTGGCCAAGTTTGATTTTCCTAGAAGTATCAATAGAGGCCATACTGACAAAATGCTGCAACATTTGAATAATTTTAGGCACTCATGTTGGTGAAAGAAGAGATGGTTTGACCCGTATCAATACCTGTAGGTGCCAGTATGGTATGCATGCATACCTTACTGATTCATGGTGTGGTTGTTGGTGCTAGCACAGCAAAGATGACACCAGCTTCCATGTATTGGTTTGGTATGGTACCAAGGGGCATATCAAGTTTTGGTCCATCACCAATATAGAATGGTCTGGCCAGTACAGACTGGTATGATATGATACTTATACTTTGAATACTTTGGCTTCTATCTCTCTAGAAGGCTGCAGAAAAACCAGGAAGCTATGAACTAAGACCTTGCATTTACATGTTCAGCTTATGATGTGAACTTATTTACATGTTCAACTTTGATCTCACAGCCCTCTCATATCCAGTTCCTCTTGCCCTATTAATTGGTGGTTTTCCTGCCGATCAATGAATTAATTGTATGTTAGTCAACATGAGATATTCCCTGACCTTTATTTTTGTGATTAATTTACTACCTACTAGTGGTCAATCTTATTACATCACCATCAAGAACTTGTTTTTTTTTGTTCTATGGGATTTTGTGCTATTCCACAAAAAGACAAAAAAAAAAAAAAAAATCTTTGCCACACTGCTGAGTTGATGTTGAAGATTGGTTCAAGAATACTCTTATCCTTCATGAAAACTCAATATACAATTTAGATATCATATGATGGTCTCTAGACAATTTCATATGTTGTCTCTAGACAATTGCTATCAACAAATTCTAACATTAAGATAGATAAAGAGCAATAAGCAAAGAACTAGGGCAGTTCAAAGGCCCCACAACTTTTTATTTTTAATAAAAAATAGAGGATAATCCCTTAGTTTTATTAAGAAAAATATTTACAAGGGGTAGAATATACAAGAACAAATATTATAGTATAAGAGGTTTCAGGGTCTCATAGGCCTGGCCAGCATGTCCCTCTATAAAACATCCTCAAATTTTAAAAGTCTACAAGAACTTACAAAAGATAGCTAAAGAAGAAGAGGATTTCAAAGCAAAGATTTGCAAGTTCCTCTCTAACTACATATGTTATAGGACATATAAAACAAATTGATCTTTAACTAGTTTCCAAGATAAAGGGATGAAGGACTTACTCGAGGAAGACCATATAGAATGTGGATCTTAAGGAAGAGAGGGGATCTAGAGTCTGTTCAAAATAGGAGATTGGATACTCAAGGTTAGCGAACAAAATAAGAGCAAATTAGAGATGATTTCTAGCAGAACCTTGCATATTAAGCATCCTGAACTAACACCCAATCTTTCCTGGTAAGCCTATCACCTATTTGAAGTTGATCTTGAATAGCAAGCCATGAAAATTTTTTTATCTTTTTGAAACTGCCACTTTTCAAATAATAGAAAGGCCAAGCAACTCCTCCCCGATTAAAAATTTTGTAGGAGCTAACTATATAAGTAGGAGTCGAGCATAGATGGTCACCAAATAGGGATATCACTATTTGCAATTTGCCTTACAAAATTAAGGATTACCTCTAGGTGTGACCTTTGAGAGGGAGTTGGGATATCGAAAGGAGGCCAAAGAAGTTGGTGATCCAATGGTAACGACTTCAGCTCTAGAAGGTTGAGACTGGAACATTAGACTTAGTAGTGACTTCAGAAGGATAAGAAACTTTTCTTTTTTATGTTTTCATGAATTTTTATCAAATTATATACACATACATAGTATGTTTTCAACATATGTTTTCAAGAATACTCTTATCCGTCTTGTTGAGCCAGCGGGAGGAAAAATTATTGTAGATGGCATAGACATTGTCACAATTGGGCTTCACGATCTGAGGTCTCGCTTTGGGATCATTCCACAAGACCCAATGCTTTTCTATGGCTCTGTCAGATACAATTTGGATCCTTTGAGACAGTATACAGATAAACAGATATGGGAGGTAATAGTTCATTTTTAGTAGGTGGTGTTACTAATATTAGGATCAGAGGCCAACTAATTTCTAGGGATTATGAGGGACATCATTTTGCTTTGGTGTTTATTGTGTGATTTTTATGAGGTCTCGCCTTGGTCTCCAGGTGCAAGGGGCAACAAAACTTGCTTGCAATTTACTTTTATTGTTTTTTTATTTAATTTTTTGGTGGGTGGGGGTTTGTGGTGCTTAGGGAAGAACTATTCAAACTGCAGGACTTCCCAACATGAGTGCAATAATAAATCTGATAAATATGCCAATGCACCGAAGTCCAACAAAACCAGAGGGTTCCATTTTAAAGTGACATTTTAAGTAGATCACACCAGACTGGTCTTATTTTATCTGTTTCCATTAGCTTTGCTGTTTGACCTTCAATATCTTTTTTTTTTTATGGGATACAAATGACCTTCAACATCATGCTTGAAATGATTTTTTTTTGTCTACTAAGTTTTCATGAATTACAAGAATACTCTTCCCTGCTCTTAGATAAAGATTGGTTCAAGGTATGGTGGTTGACCTATAGGCTAAGCTAAAAATAAAGCAATTCAGCTTCCAAATCACACTAGCTCAATCCTAAGATTTACTTTTATCTCCTAAAATAGTACCAAGAAATCTTAACACTGCTTCTCCCTCATAAATCAAATCTTTTCTTGGGTCCTCAAAATTACTGTCTTGCTGAAAGGCTCAAGTGGGCCTTAACCATGTGCCGTTGTCTGCCAGAGATTCGGACTTCAAATTTCTAACATGGTGGCACGCATTGATGCTCAACCAAAACTTCAGAGTAACAAAGAATGCCAGCAGTTAATATCAATATCTGTTAGTCTTTTAAAAAGCATCATTTTTTAAGGCTATTATCAATGCATCAATGAGGTCTATAGTCTTTAGAAATTTCTTTTCAAAAAAAAAAAAAAGAGCTCAAAGTAAGCGTCATGGGCTTGCAAAGCTTTTATCTCTTGTCCTCCGTTGACTTCATACTAATTTTGCAATGGTCGGCTCTACTAGGCTTTGCTCACAAGGAGTAGTTAAGGGCAAAAGAAAAGAACAAGGGGCTTTCAATCCAGCTAACAAAGAGCAAGTTGGTCATAATTAGGATATATTCTTGCCACCGTCCTCCTAACTTTGACTCTGCTCTTTATTCTCCAAATTCTCGCCATTGAACAAATGTTTCGTAACGTTAACCAAAACAATTTTCTAAATTAAGAATCATCTTTATGTAATACATCCAAGCTTGAGTTAGCCAATCTGAATGCAATAAAGTCTTGACTATATCTCATCAAATTGGTTAATTTCTGAGGTCAATTTGGAGTGATAGAATAATTCCCGGGCTAAAGCATGTTGATATGACAGAGATTACTCAAACTTGGTATGCTTTGGTGGGTGGCCAATGGTTGCTTTAAGCATTTAATACTCAACAGAAGTATCTTGCCATGTGCACATGTCATGCATGAACATAATATGTTACTCAACTACATTTTTGTCTGTGTTTCTGATATGACTATTAAATAACAAAGCTCGTCAGGTGAAGGAGTTGGAAGAATCTAGAAGCAATATTCTTCAAGAAAACCAAAGGTTAGCGGAAAGCATATCAGGATTGGAATTGAGGATACAACAGCTTGAAAGAGAAGCTTCTTTCTATGCAACTTCTAAAGTGGAGATGACAAAGGTTATCTTCTGCCAGCTTTTCAATTGCAAATGCTCTAAAAGTTTATTGTGCTTTTTATGTACTTGAACTTTGCAAATCCAGATGTATTCGTCAAACTACTTAAGTTTGCCATAAATTCCTATGCTACAATTATTTTGCTACATGCTGTCGTGAAAGTCCAGGCTTTGATCTGTTCTGCTGAAAGTTGAGGTTGGGGAATGTTGGACACTGCCAAAAATTTGTAGGATAACTGTTGGTTGAAGAAGTTGAAAAATATGTCCTTCTATATTGTGATAGATTATTTGATCAGTTTCATCTCTATAAAATTATCTTCTTACCTACTGTTAATGCGTTTGCATCCAAATCATTATACTAGGTTGGCAAAATCACAGAAGGTAAATTCAAATCAACTAGATCTCTGCATCACCAAGTAAAGCCATTCTCTTTTGTGTTGAAGGATCATGTGCTGCACCCCTGGAAAACCAAAACATTAGTAAATTAAGAAGATTCTTGCATGAGAGTTTTTTTTTAAAGTGCTCTCTCATTCTCTCTCTCAATAAAAGCACGAATCAGATATTCTAGGGGGTATGATCACTGCAGCAATGCTCAATTCACCTCTTTTAGATCCACCTCTTCTTACACCTATTATTATACTGTCAGACCTTTTAACTTTACCAAGGTTTCTGATCGCCAATAATATATCTGAGAATCTCAGAATAAGCATGTTTGGTATGCTATGTCATCGCGGAAGAGATTTTATGCATGAAATCAATATGAAATAACACTTAACAACTTCAGAATTGTTCTCATGAGACGTGGTAGGACATTGACAGATGTCTCAATGTAGGCATGAAATTAGAGTTTAGAGTTAAGAGTCCTGGTCTTGCTGATGAAATTGGAGCCAAATAATTGTAATAATAGTGATACGGATCCAATTAAACAATAGTGATAGGGAACTGGGTGGAAAAGAGAAGGGGGGGGTGTGGGGGGGCGTGGGGCGTGGTGTGTGGGCTGGGCGGTGGGTTGGGGCGTTTTTTGTTTTTTTTTAGAGGAGGGGGGGGGGGGGGTGTGGGGGGGCGTGGTGTGTGGGCTGGGCAATGGGTTGGGGGGTTTTTTAGTTTTTTTTAGGGGGGGGGGGGGGGGTTGAGGTTTTGGGGGGTAATAAGCGCCATTTTCTTCCACAGGTCAGCCTCTTGTCCCTTCTAGACCTTCCTTTTCTTCTTCGAACCTTTGCCATGGCCTCCTCACCCTCCTGGTCTGCTTCTGCCTCCCCCAGCGACCATATTTCTCCCTCGAGGCTTCGTTCCTCTTCATCTCCTGCCCCCTCGTGGTCCTCCGATCTGGAGGACCGCGCTCCTATCCAACCACAGCAAGCCACCCGCAGGGCTCTGGCGCCAGGCGGCCACTGGCACCTCACAGAGGGTGGGGGTGGAATCCCCGATGGGGACCGCCTCCATGGTATTAGGCCAGGACCTGGCTAATATCAGGGCCTGTTACCAAATCTTCCGAGATATCGGGCTCTTCCTTCCGACCTCCGACGACAGGGTGGTCTCCTCCCGACCCGGTAGAGTGGTCGTTTATAAAATATCCTTTAAGTTGGGTCTTCGCCTGCCCTTTCATCCTTTTTTCACCAACCTCCTCAACTACTACTCTCTGACCCCCTCCCAACTAGTCCCAAACTCCCTCCGAACTATCTGTGCCTTCATCATCCTATGCCACCTCCACTCCGTCACACCCAGAATCTCTCTTTTTCGTTCCTTCTACACCCTTCGGGCGCGGGCGGGTTGTGGCTATTCCAGTCTCAACCCGGCCGTGTCCTCAAGCTGCTCCTCCCCTCTTCCATCAAGGGATGGAAGTTCCGGTTCTTTTTTGTTGATATTGACCAAGTCAAAACCGGGTGGGGGGACCCGGACCTTAGGCCCAACTCAAACTTGACTATACTCTCGGGGGACAGGAGGCGCTAGGGCAACTCTTGACCGCCGACATCCCCAGGTACAACCTACTCCTGTTGGAGAACAACCTTCGTCTAGCGGGCATCACAACCCGAAGCAGTGAGTAGCAGACGTCCCCGTACTTAACCAAACTTCCTTCTTCCTTTTTCCTTCCTTTTTTTTTACTAACTCTGACTGATGTCACGCAGCAATGAAGGTCCCACCCGCCAAGCTTAGGAAGGCCGCCATCAAGAGGATGAGGGCCGAGGGTGGGCCAAGCGAGGAGCAGCAGGCCCTGGTCCCCAAGCGTCTGACGGTGCGGGTTTCCCAACCACTCGAGCACCGAGAACATCCAACCACCCTGGCAGTGGACTTAATAGCCGACACCCTACCGAAGGAGGTGAGGGTCGAGGGGGCAGCAAAGGAGGTCCAGGCGCCCATTGAGCCAACTCCGGCGGAGGTAGAGTAGGGCCGAAGCACAGGGTCATCAGTGGCGGCGAGCCCGCCCCCAGTAGAAATGCCAACGGGTAGCCCCTCGCACGCCGAGCCCGAGCGCGCCAAGACTGCCGAGGGGGGCAGGGTCAAACCGACCCCCCGTGCGTTCTCCCTCATGAATGATGGATGCTGAGCAGAGTGGCTCATGTCTCATGTCATCCTGCCCGAGTTCCAGGAGGAGCTCCGGCACCTGGGGGCGTCCAGGTTCTTCAAGGAAGCCTTCTTGGCCCTCGTCTGGGTAAGTGACTTTTTGGCCCTTAGCTTCAAATACCCAATAGTTTGCATGGCTGAAAAACTTAAATGCAGGTGACAAACTCCCTGGGAGCCACCAGGGATGTGATCGACGAGGGGGATGCCATCATCCGCCAGGCCTGGCGGGACACCGAGGAGGCTCAGGCCCGAGCCGATGCGGCAGAGAGAGCCATGGAGGCGGCAGAAAGGGCCTTGGAGGCGGCGAGAAACGTCCATGCTGCTGAGGCAAGGGAGGCTACCAACCAAGCAGAGGCCAAAGCCAACCGGCTCTGGGCGGCACTCAGTCAGCTCTGCGAGGCTGAGAGCACCATCGAGGCCCAGGACCTCCATATTGCCGAGTTAGGCTTGGCCATCCAGGCGGCCGAGGCTAGGGCCGCACACCAAAGAGGCCGAGAGGGAGGAGGCCTCCCTGGCGGAGGAGAAGGAGGCGCGAGCCCGAGAAGCAGAGGCTGTCGCCGAGGCCCGGGTCATAGCGGTGGTAGAAGAGTTCAAGGAGTCAGACCGCTTCGCTGATGAGCTAGCCGAGGCAAACGAAGATGCCTACCTTCAAGGGTTCCGTGATGCTAGAAAGAAGGTGGCCCAGGTTCTGGATCTCCCTTGGGCCATGGATATCGAGCCAGACCAAGGGTCCGAGGGGGCCCTCCGACGACGAGCCTGTGGCCAACCCTTGATTCTGCATTGTTGTTTTCCTTTGTTTTTGTATCAAGTCCGACCCAATCGGCGTTTTGTAAACATTTTACCTTCAATGAAATTGTTTTTAGTCAACTACAATGTGTCGCTTTTGAATCCTCGGGTCGCCAACGTGGGACCCCTTGGGGCTTCGTCGGCGCCGAGGGCAGCTTTTACTCATCCACGAGCGACCTCGCTTTAGTTATGTAGGGCCAGACCCCCGAGAGAGCCAAGGCTAGTACAGGGACTGTGCCGGCCTCGTGCCGCCAGGCGCTGATGGGGCAGCAATCCGGTGCTGATGGGAAACACTATTCCCTAGGAACATCAGCCTTTGGATGCCGAGGAAGACTCGGGCTTTTAGGGACTGATGAAACATCGGCCTTGGGATGCCGAGGAAGACTCAGGCTTCTGGGGATCAATGGAACATCGGCCTTGGGACGCCGAGGAAGACTCGGGCTTCTGGGGACCGATGGAACATCGGCCTTGGGATGCCGAGGAAGACTCTAGCTTCTGGAGAGCCGGTGGTACATCGATCTTTGGTGCCGATGATACATTGGTCTTTCTGTGCCGAGCTGGCCTTGAGCTTTTTGGGAGCCGATGGTACACCAATCTTCGGTGCCGATGGTACATCGGTCTTGAGGTGCCGAGCTGGCCTCATGCTTTTTGAGAGCCGGTGGTACATCGGTCTTCAATGCTGATGGTACATCAGTCTTTCTATGTCAAGCCGGCTTTGGGCTTTTTGGGAGCCGGTGGTACATCGATCTTCGGTACCGATGGTACATCAGTCTTTCTGTGCCGAGCTAGCTTCGAGCTTTTTGGAAGCCGATGGTACACCGGTCTTCGGTGCCGATGGTACATCGGTCTTTCTATACCGAGCTGACCTCGAGCTTTTTGGGAGCCGATGGTACACCGGTCTTCGGTACCGATGGTACATCGGTCTTTCTGTACCGAGCTAGCCTCGGTCTTTTTAAGAGTCGATGGTACATCGTGTTCGGTGCCGATGGTACATCGGTCTTTCTATGCCGAGCTGGCCTTAGGATTTTTGAGAGCCGATGGTACATCAATCTTTGGTGCCGATGGTACATTGAACTTGAGGTGCTGAGCTGGCCTCGGGCTTTTTGGGAGCTGATGGTACACCGGTCTTCGGTGCTGATGATACATCAGTCTTTCTGTATCGAGCTGGCCTTGGGCTTTTTGGGATCCGGTGGTACACCGATCTTCGGTGCCGATGGTACATTGATCTTTCTGTGCCGAGCTGGCCTCGGGCTTTTTAAGAGCCAGTGGTACATCGGTCTTCTATGCCGATGGTACATCGGTCATTCTATGCCGAGCCGGCCTCGGGCTTTTTGCGAGCCGATGGTACACCGGTCTTCGGTGCCGATAGTACATTGGTCTTTCTATGTCGAGCTAGCCTCGGGCTTTTTGAGAGCCGATGGTACACCGATCTTCGATGCCAATGGTACATCGATCGGTCTTTCTGTGCCAAGCTGGCCTCGGGCTTTTTGGGAGCCAGTGGTACACCGGTCTTCGGTGCCAATGGTACATCGGCCTTTCTGTGCCAAGCTAGCCTTGGGCTTTTTGCGAGCCGATGGTACACCGGTCTTCGGTGCCGATGGTACATTGGTCTTTCTGTGCTGAGCTGGTCTCGAGCTTTTTGGGAGTTGGTGGTACACCGGTCTTCAGTGTTGATGGTACATCGATCTTTCTGTGCCGAGCTGGCCTCGGGCTTTTTGAGAGCTGATGGTACACCGGTCTTCGGTGCCGATGGTACATCGGTCTTTCTGTGCCGAGCTGGCCTCGGGCTTTTTGCTAAAAAATTGGGTTACTTGAACTCATTTATTAATATCAAATGTGGGGCGAGAGCCTAAAAGAATGCAAACATGAAATTTAATGTAAAGAGAGGGTACACTACTGATAATACCGATGGAGGTTGTCGGCGTTTCACGTCTGCGGGAGTGGCTTTCCATCAAGCTATTCAATTTTGTACGCTCTGTGGTGGAGTGCCTCAGCAACTCGACAGGGTCCTTCCCAGTTCGGTGCTAATTTGCCTCCTCCGTTGGTTTTGAAACTTCAGCTCGCCGAAGGACTAGGTCCCCCGGCAAAAAGGTCTTAGGACGGATGCGAACGTTGTAATACCTGGCCACTCACTATCGGTAGGCTACCATCTGGAGTTGCGCTCGGTCCCGCACCTCCTCCACCAGGTTTAGGTTGGCCCGCAACTGGTTCGGGTTGTCCTCCTCGCTGTATGCCTCCACCCTGGGGCTCGGGGAGCCGATCTCCATAGGAATAACAATCTCAGACCCGAAGATGAGGCTGAAGGGAGTCTCTCCAGTAGGGGCTCACGGTGTCATGTGGTAAGCCCACAACACATTGGGGAGCTCCTCCACCCATCGTCCTTTGCAGTCATCCAGGCGGGCTCTAAGTCCTTGGAGAACGATGTGGTTGGTCACCTCGATCGCTCCATTGGTCTGAGGATGCGCTACCGAAGTGAACCGCTGATGAATGCCCAACTCGGTGCAAAATCCTTGGAAGGGTGTGTTATCGAACTGCCAGCCGTTGTCGGTGACCAAGGTATGTGGTACCCCGAACCGACATATTATGGACTTCCAGAAGAAGGACCTTACCTTGCTCTTGGTGATCTTGGCGAGTGCTTCGGCCTTAACCCACTTGGTGAAGTGGTCAACGGCCACCAACAGGAATTTTTGCTGACCGAAGGCAGGTGGGAACGGTCCCAAAATGTCCATACCCCACTGGGCGAAGGGCCAAGGTGCCGCTAGGGGGGTCAGCTGGGACGTCGGCTGCCGCTGGATGTTGGCATGGCGCTGGAAACTGTTACACCTCTTAACGAGCTTGGTCGCATCCTCTCTCATGGTCAGCCAGTAGTACCCTTGTCGTAGGGCCTTGTATGCCAGGGCTCTGCCCCCCAGATGACTCCCGTAGATGCCCTCATGTATTCTCGCAGGATGTAATCTGCTTCCATGGGGCCGACGCACTTGAGGATAGGGTGTGAGAACGACCTTCCATAAAGCTTTCCATCCATTAGCAAGAACTTCGGGGCCCACCACCTAAGTAGTCTTGCCTTAGTCAGGTCTTCAGGGAGGGCACCATCGATTAGGTACTGCACATAGGTGTCCATCCAAGAGGGCTCCTGCTCGACCGGCAGAGCCTCCTTCACTGCTTCAATGCTCGGGACTTGCAGGTGCTCCACGTACGTCCTTCCCAATGTCCCGTCGGTTGAAGTGGCCAAGCGGGACAGTGCATCAGCCCTGTCATTCTCCGCCCGAGGAATGTAGGTGATGTGGAAGTAGAAAAACTAAGAGGCCTGGGATTGCACCTTGCTCAGATAACAGGATATAGTCAGGTCTCTGGCCTCGTACTCCCCAGCGACCTGCCCAGAGACAAGCTGAGAGTCCATGATGGCCGTCAGATGCCTCGCACCGAGCTCCTTGGCTAGCTTCATCCCCGCCAGCAAGGCTTCATACTCCGCTTGGCTATTGGTGGCTGGGAAAAGGAATCGGAGGCATACTCCACCACCTCCCCCTCGAGGCTTGCAAGGATGAGTCCAGCCCCACTCCCCTGGGAGTTTGATGCTCCGTCAACATGAAGGATCCAGTCTTCCTCTCCCGCTTCAGCCGTGGGGGCCTCTACGCGCACCTCCGGGCATGACTCGTCCGGATGCTCCTCGGCCTAGGTGCATTCGACCAAAAAATTGGCCAACACCTAGGACTTCATTGCAGATCTTGGTCGAATGGACAAGTCAAACTCCCCCAACTTGATGGCCCACTTGGCCAACCGACCGAAGGTATCAAGACGGGACAAGATGGTTCGAAGGGGTTGGTCCGTGAGCACCACGATCGGATAAGCTTGGAAGTATGGTCGGAAGTGCCTTTCTAAATGATTGTCATTTTTGCCCAACGTTCTTGTTGAACAGAATTTCTGTAGGCTTTCTGGCCAAAAGTCATTATGAAATTTTAATAAAGAATGTTACTTTGAATATCATTATGAATGGAGTCACTGTAATGACTGGGCATTTATCTAATGGCATTTATATATTATCACAGCCTGTGAATGTAGTGTACAATTCAAGTAAGCACTCTAGAACAACTGATGTCACAGACATTTATCTTTGGCACCATCGGCTGGGTCATATCAATAAGAACATATTAAACAGGTTAACTCAGAAGGACATCCTTCGAGTTGATGATTGTGAATCATTAACTACCTGTGAATCATATCTTCTTGGTAAAATGACCAAATCATCTTTCACAGAGGGTGGGGGCAGAATCTCCAACGGGGACCACCTCCATGGTAATAGGCCAGGACCTGGCTAATATCAGGGCCTATTACCAAATCTTCTGAGATATCGGGCTCTTCCTTCCGACCTCCGATGACAGGGTGGTCTCCTTTCGGTCCGATAGAGTGGTCGTTTATAAAATATCCTTTAAGTTGGGTCTTCGCCTGCCCTTTCACCCTTTTTTCACCAACCTCCTCAACTACTACTCTCTGACCCCCTCCCAACTAGTCCCAAACTCCCTCCGAACTATCTACGCCTTCATCATCCTATGCCACCTCCACTCCGTCACACCCAGAATCTCCCTTTTTCGTTCCTTCTACACCCTCCGGGCGCAGACGGGTTGTGGCTATTCTAGCCCCGACGTGGTTGTTTCCTCAAGCTGCTCCTTCCCTCTTCCATCAAGGGATGGAAGTCTCGGTTCTTTTTTGTTGACATTGACCAAGTCAAAATCGGGTGGGGGGACCCGAACCTCAGGCTAGTCCATAAGGTGATTCCTAGGCCTACTGTGCTCTTTGGCTGGTTTCGCTAAACAAGAGCACGGTTAATGTCAAGAGACCAGACTTTCTTGCTTGACTCGTTCATGATGCGTAAAGTGCACTGAACAACCTAGTCTTTCTTATAAATTTGAGTCTTCATGAGAATATCTAAACTTAGTAGGTTTTGTTCCTTTTTGTTATTTTTTTCCTTCTAATGTCGTTAAATTATGAATAAATGGACAAAAGCTGAAGAGGGTGACATTCAAACGTGCAGCACGTCTTAAATATAATAATGCAAATGTAACCAAAAAGATATATACTAGTGATAAATTACTACAAATATGACTCACAAGTTATAGTCAATTACATACAATAGTTAGAACTAGACTTGCAGACTTTAACACAATTAGAAGATTGAACTAGTAGCTCAATGATCCAATAGATGAATCAATGGTTGAATATTATAAATAATCAAAAAAATAAAACTAAAAAATGATTCGTAAGGATAAAGAGAGATACTTTTTAAATAAAATTTAATTAATATGATAGCTAAAAAATTTAAATTCTTAAAATTAAATTATTTAAACCCTAAATATCCCCATCTGGGTCGTGCCTGGCAAGGCCCAGCCGTGTCGGGCCAAGAACAACCCATCTGGGCCGGGCCGGGCCCGGCACAGCTTGGGCTCGGCTCGTTCCATGGTCCATCTGGGCCGGGCTAGGCCTGGCATGGCTTGGGCCTGGCACAACCCATGGCCCACCAAACTTTTTAGAAAATGGGCCATGCTAGGCACGACCCATTTTCTGAAGCAGCCACACAGGCTTGGGCCGTGCCAGCCCAAGCACGGCCCAGTGCCCACCTCTACCAGTAGCCTCCCTTTGGCTTTTTTCCTTCCCTATTCGCTCCGGCGCTTCCCTCCCCCCCCCCCTTTAGAGCACCAAGGACAGGGAAAGTCGGGGAGGAGGGTCGGTGCCTTGGAGGGAGGGGTCGCCGAAGCGAACGGAGAAGGAAAAGAAGCCGGGGGGAGGAGGGGCTGCCGGAGCGAACAAGGGAGAGGGGAGGGGGTCGCCAAAAATAACGGGGAAGGAGGGGAAGCCGAGGGAGGGGGGGCTACCGGAGCGAAGTGTACGAGAGAGGGGGGCGAGGGTTTTAAGGGTAGTTTAGGAATTAAATTTTTTTAAAAAAATTGGGGGGTGTACTAAGCAATTTTTGGGGTGAAAATAGAAGCTCCCGTAGAGATTATACACTTGTAATACCCTTGACCTTGCGGGCTATTGCTTGGTTGATACCCTACCTGTGGGGCTAAAATATTAGTAATACTAATGACTTTGGAGGTTATACCATGATTGCCTATAAAGCAGAAACACTAGCAATATGATTTTAGCATAGCAGAATTAGAAGACATGATATAACAAGAACTCATATTAGATGATATGACATAATGGAAACTAAAAATATGATAACTACATATTTTTATTTTATATAATAAATTATATATTGATATTATATTATATATTTGTTCTTGGTATTGAGATCCATAGGGATAGATCTCGTGGCTTATTGGAACTCTCTCAAAGAACCTACATTGATCGTGTGCTCAATAGGTTTAATATGCAAATTGTAAACTTGGGGATATGCCTTTTCTAAATGGTGACAAGTTCAACTTGAACTAATACCCAAAAAATGATCTTCAAAGGGAGTCTATAAAAGATATACCTTAAGCTAATGCAGTTTGCAACTTGATGCATGCATAGGGTTTGTATTAGACTAGATATTACTTTTGCAGTAAGTGTTTTGGGTAGATATCTATCAAACCCTTATTTGGAATATTAAAAAGTTGCTAAGAAATTTATAAGGTATTTATAAAGAATAAAATATTTTATGCTAGTTTACAGAAAGATGAACAACTTTGAAGTAATTGGCTACTCATATTTTGATTTTGTTGATTGCTCAAATGCTATGAAATCTACTTTAACATATATCTTTATCTTTGCTAGAGGAGTTGTATTCCGAAAGTGTTAAGCAAACACTTACATCTTTATCTCTACAATACAGGCTGAATTTGTTGCAGAGCTGCAACACGGGCGATATGGTTAAAGAATTATTTCAAGACTTGGTGTTTTTGGTTCCATCTTAAAACTACTAAAAATTTATTATAATAATAGTTATGCTATGTTCTTTTCCAAGAATAAAAAAAAGACCAGTAGATCTAAGCATGGGAAGATTAAATATCTTATAGTTCGAAAGTTAGTGAGTCGACCCCATGTAGTTGAGAAAAGGCTTAGATGAGCTGAGTTAGGAAGCTAGTAAAGAAAGGAGATATTATTGTTGAACACATTGACACATATAGCATGGTTGTTAATCCATTGATTAGAAGACTAAGTCCTTATTTTTATGAAACTTGTTGATAACATGGGTATTGTAGGTTTTTTTTTTATGTACTTGGTTAGTAGGAGCGGATTGTGTTTATTAAACTCTCACAAGTTAAATTATTGCACATATTATCATGGAACCCATTTTATTTTTTAGGTACATTAATTTGATAATAATGATCATTACTTGTTTTATTAATAGCATATTACTTTTAGTTATATGTGCACACTGCTAATATTTAACATGTTATATTTTGAAAACTTAAAATTTGGTGTCAATTTTAAGTGTTAGTTATATATATTTCTTAGTGACATGATAAAAAAAGATCTTGAGATATTATATTAAAGACATGCTAGGCATATTACAGGTGTCAAATGAGATTTCTCAAACTTTAGTTAAAGGATAAAGGTTTATGAGAAATCATTCGATGGACCAATAGAGAGAATATCACTTATTGGATCATATTTGGCAATTGCCATGATTCGATGTTGGTAGCTTTCATAGAACCATATTATTTTTTGATGTGTTGTATAAGAGGACCCAATTTTCAAAATTATGGTCATATTAAATTTGACTATTCAACATGAGTTTCATTTTCAAACAAATAAATATTTTTAAAAGTCCATCAATTACAATTAAAGTTGCCCAAATGAGAGAATATTAAAAAATTTTCATATGTGAGGTTGTGATTTTAATTTTATAACTGACTTGAATGAATTTGATCTAATAATATAAGCCAGATGAGCTCATTGTTGATTAAAATTGGGATGCATATAGTTTGGGCTTGGGTGCATCTCTGTTTGTGATGTGGTTGATATTTTGTATGGGTTTAAAATCCAATAATAACTCGTGATGGAAGAACCCATTAAGATTTTATATATATATAAATAGGCTAGGTCCTTATTTTTTCTCCTTATAAATGCAAACACCATCAAAGAGAGGAGAGCAAGGAGAGGAAAGCCTAAGTATATCTGAGATTGCGCATGAAATTTTGAAAAAAAAAAAAAAAAGGTAAATCTATCGAAAACGGATATCTTTACTACTTTTGGGATTTTGTGATGCTTCTTTATACGCATTGGGGCTGGTTGTCGAAGGATAGACTGGACCATGGCTTTTATATTCCATGTGGTAAATGTTAACCGGCAAATAATGTTATACAAACAGGCTGAACTGCATTGCTCCATATTGAGTTATTGGAGCAACGAAAGTAAAGAAAAATCTAGCAGTGCTAAAAGAGGTCTTCAATTAATAGACGGTGATTAATTAAGTCAGACAACCATTAAACAATAGATACCGAACACATGTTCAGTTAAGAAATAAAAAAAATAAAAATAAAAACAAGAAAAGCAATTAAAAAAACTAAAGGTCTGCTTTCGAATCGAACTGGACGAAAGAAACCAACCCAAAAATAAAAAATAAAGCAATGATTGGTCAGACTTCTCCAAACTCAAAATAGCCCATCCCTCCCTTTGGGATTAAAAATGCATGTCTAAAGGCATGCTTCCCAAATGATATTGACTTCGTGTCCATGATATACGCAATCTTTTCAGTGACTCCACCAGACAAGGGAACCAACGTTCGATCGCATCTGTCTGGTTGATAATGGACCTGGATCAAAATATGTTCAAATTTCAGCAACCTCGAAAAAAAAAAAAAAATCAAATTGCTGTTGGTGACTGATCACATTGCTTCAAAATATACCATTTGATGTCAAGTCCACTAGAAAGAGAAATCACTGTTGAAATGCAGCCATTAATGGCCATTAGGAGCAAGAAAATGCAGTCTTAGCAAAATTGTGGAACAGTGATTCAAAAGTAAAACTCAAAAAATTAAGTAGGCATTGAATGTTAATAAATTTATGGTATGTCGAAAAAAAAATGTAAATTTTCATAAAAATGGTTCTGATATGTGTAACACTGAACTTAGTAGCATTTTATATTCAATATTGCTTTAATTTTTCAAGTCAAAAAGAATACAAAACACAGGTTTCTTGTATAAAGAATATGATAAAAATCACCACAGATAGCTTATATTTCCAACTAAAATTATGCTTTCTGAATGAAAATGAATGAATCAACAACTCTGGTTTCACTTTACAAATTTGTGAATAAACAAAAGGAACAGCTGTATCAACTGCATTATCTTTCATGTGGAAAATTTTTCAGATGTTCTTCCTGAGAAAGAAATTTTAATATGTAACATATATTCAGCTGTATCATCTGTATCTTTTAATTATGAGGAAAATTTTTCAGATGATCTTCTTGAGAAAGAAATTTTAATATGTAACATATCTTCAGCTGTAAAAATTGTTCAGATGTTCTTCTTGAGAAAGAAATTGTAATATGTAATATATATTCAGCTGTATCATCATCTGTATCTTTTATGTGAAAACTTTTTCAGATGTTCTTTTGAGAAAGAAATTTTAATATGTAACATATATTTCTACAAAGCTTATCATATCATACAGAAGATTGGTGATGGTAGCTTTTCTAGTCCACCACTAGAACATGTTCGTCTTCACTAAGACAAAGGAAAACAAGTAAAAGAAGTAGAATGAGCATGCAAACCTCTCCATCATCAGTCCAAACTAAGCGACCCATAGCTAAGGTTGTTGCACCCCCTAATGAGAAGACATCCCCAGAATCCATGACCACGAAAGTGCTATACACGCCTGCTACAACGGATACACACTTAGAGAAACACCACCACAGATGTGGCACAACCCTGGGAACAAACTGGTGGCATATATTTCCACTACCATAGCCGAAACAGCCTTGGTCAACCAAGCCCCATATGCATACCCGCCCATCTCGTCCCACAACGGCAGCATGCCAGGCACCTGCTGCAAGGCACACAGGCTGGAGGTTCAAAGCGTTAAGATGCTCAGTCTGAATGCGGTGGTAATTTATTGCAGCATTCTGTACTTCTCCCCGTCCCATTCCTGCCACATGAATGCCCACAGTGTGCACAGTCCTGTATTGCAATGAAAAGTCTGGATGAGTTTTGAGAAAAATGGGCAAAGTGATGCTTGCTTTTTGAGTGCAAGCAACAACCTGGATGCTTCCTAATAATGTTCCTGGTTTAAAAATAAATAAATAAATAAACAAAACAATGAATAAATTTCTACCAAAGTTCCTTCAGTGAAAATATAAATTTTGAGAAAATCAGGTAATAAAAGTCTTCAAGTGCAAAAGGTTAGCCATTCTAAATGCTCTCATGCTGCAAAAAGTTCCGTTCAAATGCTTGTTTATTAAACAATTTCAGCAGAGCCGAAGAGATGATCAAGTTTTCTACATACTGACATCTAAGAATGATCAGCTCTTACAAGCACACTGCATAGCATGACAACTGTGAAGGAATTTGAATGCCAATGTGTTTTAAATTCACCTTAATTATAAGAAAACTTTGCTCCATAGTATTTTTCTTCTTATATCTGAAGTTAAAAGCATATTAACTCTTAAGAAAACTTACAAGCCATGAGGTTGGAAAACAAGTGCAGCAAGGTAGGAAGTGCCAGCACCAATCTGAACCACTAGTAGATTCTCAAGGGGACCCAGGAAACGGCGGCGCTCTCGGTCAATAAAATTACCACGGTATGGTAAAATATAAACCTTTCCTTCTCTAGAGAGAACTGCAGCGAAGTGGTAGCCCATTGTTGCCTGAACAACAAATATATCTTTCAAAGATTCCACTAGCTGAGGTTCTGTAACAAGCTTCGGATCATGACCTCCCAAAACTGAACTTTCTTGAAAATTATCGCTCCCCAATGCATAAACTCGACCATCATTGCTGACCAGCATTGCCCTCTCTACTCCTGCTGCTGCTTGAATGATTCGAATGCCTTGAAGTGATCTGTAAAGCACCAAAAGTTATGTTCTCTATAATCTCTTTCTAACTTCATGTGTTCATAAACCAACAGGAAATTAAATTTTACAAGCACCTGATTAGCTGCAGCCGTACTGTTCCATTCTCTAGAGTATTGTCATTGACACCAAAGGTGTAGACCTCTCCCTTCGAGGTCACGACGGCAATGCTGTCACAAGGGCCTGCAATGGCCTGAGGCTTCCCCCTACGTGTAGAAAATTCACCTGCTAGCAAAAACTTGAGGACTAGCTTCCAAGAACCCCCACAGCGCTGTTTGAGTGCTTCCCTCTCCTCTTCAGCCATCGACTTAAAGATGTCTCTTTTGAGGCACATATCCAACGCAGCAACCTCAGGCAGGGATAAACTGGAGTCAGGTGCAAAGTTTGCAGGCCGCTTGAAGGAGGAGCATGTGGCCTGTGGTGGCAATTACAGAGAGGAGGCTGGTCAGCAGGGGTGGCATATCCTATTAATTCCAACGTATAGAGAAATAGAAAGGATGGTTAATTACTTGCCTCAAGTCTAGCAAGATCCTGCGGATCAAATTTATAAGAAGTAAGCATATGGACGAGAATGGATGGGTAGGCTGCCAAGGGAAAGTCTCCGAGCTTGGCATTGTCTGAGGAACGGCGCTCTGAAAGGGAAGTCTCCATGGTCGGTGAAACTGCATTCAGAAGAATAATAAAAATTTTATAATTCTTAATTAGGTAATATTCATCAACCAAACCAAGAATCAAAAAATAGTACAAAATTCATAATTAATTCATCCAACGTAAATCATCAAAAATTAAATAATTATTATTTATATAATACTGATAAAGAATAGGAAAATAATACATTGCACAATCAAATATCTTGGACGCGGAATCAAATACCACGTGATATAACATATTGACAATTATTGATACCACGAATGACTACTCATAGTAATTTACTAACTCAATCAGGGTACTTCGTTTTTGGATTGATCAACTTACCGTACGTTATTCACGCAATGCTGGAGAGTCGAACCCATACGAACAAGAAGAAGTTAACGTACGTGTCAAAAACAAAATATGCGCAGAGTTGAGGAAGATTAAATATAACCTTTGAAATGAGAAAACTATAAAATAGAGACCTAAACAGGCTGTTCTCCTCCTTTGAAAAAAAATATAGACAGATCGAGAGTTTAGGAAAATTAGATATGACCTTTGAAATGAGAAAATGTTGAAGAAACCGAGACCCAAACACCCTCTTCTGTTTCCTTTTTTCTGTTTTTTAGAACAAAAAAATCACTCAGAGTTGAATATATATATATATGCGCAGAATTGAAGAAGATTAGATATGATCTTTGAAACGAGTCCAAATGGATAAGAAAAACTATAAAATAGAGACCCAAACAAACTTTTTCTCTTTCTTTTTTCTTTTTTTAAAAAAAATATGCGTAGAGTTGAAGAAAATTAAATATGACCTTTGAAACTGTAAAAAGAGTTCTGAGTTCTGACGAAGAAAACTGTAAAATAGAGACCCAGTATATTACATAATGTGGTGAAATAATTTCTGTTAAGATAGATGACATTAATCAAGAAAAAATATAAGATTTATATATTAATAAGAAGAATAAAAAAGGTATTTAAATTTTTATCATAATTATGCACTGTAATAGAAATTTCTAATTTTAAAAATCTTTTTAAATATATAAGATTCTCTTGATTTAGATATCTAAAACTTCTAATTTTAGTTAATAATTTATTTTTTGATCTTAATTAATGATTTGTTTTCTAATTAGTCATCAATTAGTTACATCAAACGATTTTTTTACATAATTATATTAGACTCTTTTTGAATAATTAGAATTTTAATTCTAAAAATGTATAAACAGTAATGGTTAAGGAATTAATTATTTTATATAATTATGTTAGATTTCTTTAAAAATAATTAGGATTTCAATCTGTTATGAATTTTTAATGATGAATAATGTTATTGACTTCTTTTTTCAACTTTAAATTCTCTGTTTATTTGTTTATGAATCATTCCTAACCCGTGATTCGTCAAAAGCAATCATAATTATTTTCAATTCTCTAATGTACACCATTGCAAGAAGCCTATATGGATAGCGAGGGCAGTACGCTATGGGACCATAAAAATCAATTGAAAATCTATCCAAAAGGGCTATCTTTATTTCAAAAATAAATCTTTTCTCTATATCTCGGCTTCCCTGACGTATTAGAATCTCCTACCGTTACGGCTGCCACGCTTCCTTGGATGCTCCCCCCCTCTCACTCCTCACCTCAACTATGAACTCAATATTTTATAGCGTTCGACGAATTAATTTGGAGCCATTGCGAATGGAGTAAAATTTTAGAGAATACACCGTAAATAGGATGGTCCTTCGGGATGTTACTTCAACGGATAAAATATTCTAGAATTTAAAATTTTTGATTGTTTAGATTGCGTAAGAAATTTTGCAGTAAAAAAAATTCTGTAATTAAATTTAACTTCCACTTTCTCAAGTAGAGGTGGGAGTTAGCCCCTTCGAGTTCGAAGCAGCTAAACTTATTCATAAGTGTATTACTCTTGTTGAAACCATGCTGAAGGTATTCAGAAGAAGCCCCCCCAAATTAGGTAGTATTGGACAACCATCCGATCTTCTCCAACCTTATTCATATCCTACCCTTGGAGCTCTACATGGATTGGATCCGCTTACACTAGGATTGATGACGTGGAATTAATCTCCCTCCATGTTGCCACCTACAATGTTGGCAACCTTGGGCGCCCCATAAGAAAAAAATCGGTGGTACCCTGCTATACTTTAATGAAAATAAAAATCAGCATCTCAATCATTACGCCCCATATGGACCTTGTTGACAAAAGGAAAGAAAGAAGGATGTCATCCCAAAGCTTCCTTCTTTGCTTGTGGTCCCTCGCTCGCCTTCAATTGGAACTGTATATTGTTGTTGCCATTTTGGTTAAATCAAATGAAGGAAAGAAGATTTTTGCTTTGCAATTCTATAATATTTTGTAATCCCTATCATTTATTACTTTAATTGTTGCACTTACCTTGTAATTCTACAATATTTTTTAAGTTCTATTTTTGTTGCCCTAAGCAATTGATCCTTCGTGAGGAGTTAGTAGGCATGAGGCCAAATTTTCGTTGCCTTGAGCAATTGATCCTCCGTGGGGTATGAGGCCGAATTTTCGTTGCCTTGAGCAATTGATCCTCCATGAGGAAGTTAGGCGTAAGACCGAAGTGTTCTTACTACCAAACCCTAGTCTAGTCCATCTCCTCTACCAAGCTATTGGGAATTATGTCCTAAAGCCAATCAACTAACATATAGATGATTGTGTAAATTATAAATATATATTAATTATTAATTAATAAAATATTTATTTGGTAATTCATCACATTGCTTCTTCCTGAAATAAATTCTTTTGTGATGGAGTCCTTAGAACCATAATTGATTCAATAAATAGAGGGTTTATTGAGTGGTACTTAAAATAGTCGCTACCAAATGATATATAGTTATAGAACAACTATGTATCAACTAAAGGTCATTGTATGTCATATGGGTTGGTTATCCTCTTTACCAAGGAGTGTGATGATACTGGTATGGCATGCAGGTGAGGTATATAACATCTTACTGAACATGACCAATCTGCGGAACACTCTTCTGCTAAGAAGTGTTCATGAAGGTATATAGATATAAGTGTCCCTCTGATCTGAGATCACCATGGTAGCTTGCAAGCAAACTACTGTACTTTGGCGTTGGATTATCAGAATTTTTAATTCAGTAACAGAAGGTTTCTAGGTACAGTGAAGTACTTGTGGAGCAGTAAGTAGATCAAGATGGGATTGACCCCTCCAAATAGTTTGAAGTAAATGTCTCACTATGTTTCAATTTAGCAAAACCTTGGGTAGGGTAGTCCTTGTGAGAAGGTATAGGACTTGTGAAGATTGAGACATTTTATGGATGAGCTGATTAAGGGTTGGCAGTTAAAACTTAAGTCATCTTAAGCATTGAGGGTCAAAGGAATGAATTATATGGTAGCATATACCAAGGTTCTTGATTGTTGCTCTGCAACCTTCGGCCTATCCAGACATCAGATGTCATTGCTAGATGGCAACTTTGATTAGTATTGAAAGTGTTCCAGTACTACCAGCTTAGTGTCAAACCTATGGGGTCACACACCATAGGGGATTCTGCATGATTGGATGATTGAGAAACTAAATGTTAGTAAATTAATTAAAGGATTAAATTGGCAATTCAATTACTGGCTAGCTCAATTTGATTGAGCTATGAATATGTAGGTCAAATCAAATAGGATTTGGTTTGGGCTCAAATTTAGGTAAGCCTAATGTTAACATCCTTACAATTTAAATTCAAATTATGAATTTGAATTTCAAACTGATTTTAATTTCAAGTTTAAAGTTTGAATTTTAAATTCAAAATTTTAATTTTGAATTTAAAATAGATATTAATGACTTCTCCCTAATTACCCTTTATTCTTTATCTTCTCACCTTTTCCGGTTTTTAACTGAAAAGGAAGATGAAAGGGTTTGTTTTTCATCTTCAAACCTTTTTCACTGAAAAAAGAAGATGAAGGGTTTTGTCTTTATCTTCCTAGCGTTGGAAAAGGAAAAGACAGAGAAATTAAAAGTTTTTAAGAAGAAAGGGATTCTTGCTTTATAAGGGTAAAAGGTTTTCTCTATTATCTTTTATGTGAAAAATTTTTCAGATGTTCTTCTTGAGAAAGAAATTTTAATATGTAACAAATATTTCTACAAAGCTTATCATACAGAAGATTGGTGATGGTAGCTTTTCTATATACTACAAAAAAGCTAAATTGGTGGCGTTTATATGCGCACCGTATGTTTATGTGCCGTTAGATATATAAATTTACCGTCGCTTAATTTTTTTTCGCCAGTAAATTATTGAGATTCCTAGCATTTAAAATTTTACATAGGTAATAATATATATCGTTGGCAGCGTTTAGAACAATGCCACCAATATAATAATGATGCACCGGGAAATTAGTAGTTTTCCGGCATTTATATTGTTACGCCAGTAATAATATTTTTTTGTGGCATTTAAACAAATGCCAATAATTTATTAATTATACTTCATTATATTAACTGTGTTTTGCGGCATTTCTAATATACCGCCGATAATAACATATAACATCAGCGGCATTTCACAAAATGCTGACAATTGATAGAGTTTACGCCAGTAAAGTATTGAGTTTTTTTAGGTTTATACCGTTAAAAAAATGCCGATTAATTTTATGCCGGTAAATTAGTAGTTTTTTGGCATTTATATTGTTGCGCCGGAATTAATTATATGCATTGGTAGCGCTTATAAAATGCCAAAATTTGATCAATGAAATGCCATTAAACTATTATATACATATTGGTAGTAAAATAAATAAAATAAAATAAAAAATATTTAAATGATACAAAAATACACCCAAAAATTGTGCAAGTGTCGTACAATATTCCTTTTGGAAAAAATAGAGTCCATTATTTAAAATTTAATCTTTTAATATGGATTTCATATTTATTCTTGTTTGAAAAAGAATGTAGTGCTTGCGAACTTTATGACAAAATATGTTAAACATCGTACTAAAATTGTAACTCCCAAAAAGAATAGTAAAAATAATGCATAATCCAGCCCTTCACCTTTCATAATCCATCCTAATTCTAACTTAGCAAAACATTGGCATAACCATAAATATAATCAGTTAAGGAAAGTTGTGAATAGATACATTGCAAATATCATAAATATAGTCTCAATTATAGTCTCGCTTATAATCCCAACCCTCAATCATCGTCCTCTTCATTCTCTTCCTCTTCTTCATCTTCCTCTTGATCTTCTTTCTCTTAAGCATTTTTCTCTTCTTCGCATTTTTTTCTTCTTCATCTTTTTCTTCCTTTTCATTCTCTTTTCGTTTTTGTCCTGAAGCCTGAATATAAATTCAAATGAGGGTTCAAAAATTTCAATATAAGGTTGATTTATATCAACTAAACATATGTGGCGTGCTCACTTGTGCAAGCACAAATGTGTTTACTAAGTTTCATAATTTAGTTAATTCATTCCGCATTTTCTCAAACTCTTCCTTTTGATATGCCATCTTCTTGGTTTGAAGTCGGTAGTGAGACAAGTTTGCCTTATAGGGGTTGGCCCAAACCCCAAACCGCACACACGTCCAGGCCATTCTGGGCCCATAACTTTCGAATAAACATCATCTGATGCCCAAGTCATGGTTCCTCCAAACCCCATTTCTATAAAATTTGTGTCATGTGTTAAAAGTTCTCCACACACTACAATGATGACACGAGGAATAAAGTGGTATTTTTTATAAATGAAGAATAATGTGTATTTTTTATTATCTATTACAAGTTGAGATGGAGGAACTTTTAACACATGACACAAATTCTATAGAAATGGGGTCCGAAAGAACCATGACTTGGGCATCAGATGATGTTTATTCAAAAGTTATGGGCCCAGAATGGCTTGGACATGCGCACGGTTTGGGGTATGGGCCAATCCCTTGTAGAGCCTGGTGTGGTACTCCAAAGCTTAAATCCTAGGGTGGAGGTTTGTAGGCTCCACAGGGTTAAGGCCCAGGTTATTGGGTCTTGAGGGGGCTAGTCTATCATTGGGCTGGGTTTGGGCCCAAGGTGTGGGTTGGTCCAAGGGAGTTTTTTAGGATTTATTATCCATATAATAAGGCACCGGTTCATGTGTGGTGCTGGTTTTATTTTGGTGGCCGTCATGGGGACGGGTTATATATAGTCATGTAACGATGATGATATAAGATGAATGAAAGAAACCCTTTTCTCCCTAGAATAAGCTATCCCTTCTCTTCCTCCTCCTCTCTTTCTCACATATAGATGCCCTAGGTTTCTAGGGTTTTATTGCTGCCATCTCTGCCCTAGCCATCTTCTTGGAGCCGCCTCTCTCAAGGAAGGAGAAGAAAGAAACCCTAGCAGTACCTTCTCCTTAGGCAGCGTCTCTTGATTCTCTGGATCAGATCTGAAGGTTCACGTGAGGAAGAAGAGAGGCCACGATCCTCTCTTACAATCTTGGGGCGCAAGAAACCAAGGAAAATCCTAGTTGCTAATCAATCTGGGAAGATTACTAAGATCAAGATCCAAAATTCTGCTGCAGAAATTTCAGCAGGGATATCATCTCGCTTCCGCATCTCCACACGACTTGGGGCTGGTCGAATGCGTGCTATGCTCCAAGGTTAGAAAGAGGACGATCCACTCTTCATTGGTATCAGAGCCTCGGTGATTTGGTGGAGAAAAGATTGGATCTTGGGCGTTTCTTGGTAAGATATCAAACCAGAAATTTCTGCAGCAAGTTTAATTTTCTGTTTTTGTTGTGTGCATTGTTTCTTGGTTGGATATGGCATCTAGTAGCTTTAAATTCGATTTTGAAAAGTATGATGGCAAGGGGAACTTCACCCTATGGCAGCAAAGGGTGAAGGATTTATTGGTACAGCAAAGGATTTATAAGGTCTTGGTGAAACAAAGACGGATAATGTAAGTCATGAGGATTGGGAGTGTTAGAGGAGATTGCATTTAGCACAATCAGGATGTGCTTGGCTGATCAAGTCTTGCCGGAGATTTGCACGCAGACCACGGCAAGGGGGCTCTGGGAAACTTTAGAGAACACTTACATGGGAAAGAGCATGACAAACAAGTTGTGGTTGAAGAAACAGTTGTACAGCTTGAGAATGCCTGAGGGAGGAGATCTTGTGGCCCATATTCAGAAATTCAATCAAGTGTGCTCAGAGGTGATGAGCCTTGATGTGAAAATTGATGAAGAAGACAAGACCCTCATCTTGTTGTGTTCGCTACCCAGTTCCTATGATGGTCTGATTACAACCTTGGTGTATGGGAAGGAGACCCTGAATTATGAAGAGGTTGTGGGGGTGCTGAGATCAAACCAGCAAAGAGAAAAGATTCGCATGGGAAACTCTAACACAGAGGTACTTGCTGTGAATGAGAGGCAAGGAAGACCCTGGGAAAAGGTTAGAGGCAAGTCCAAAGGCAGATCTAAGTCTCGGGGCAAGCAGAAAGCATGGAAGTGTTACAAGTGTCATCAGATTGGTCACCTGAAGAGAAATTGCCCACTTCTGAAGAATGAGAAGGGGAAGGGCATTTCCAAGGGAGGTTCAACCAGCAATGGTGGTGCAAATTCATCTGAAGACAGTGAAGATGATGTACTGGTAGTTTCAGATGGACCAAGAAGTGTGATAGTTGTTGGACACTTGACTCAGCATGTTCTCACCATTATACTTCGCATAGGGAGTGGTTTGCAACTTATGAAGAATCTGATGGAGGGAGTGTATGCCTTGGTGATAATCATCCTTGTAAGGTTGCTGGAGTTGGAAGCATAAGGGTGAGGATGTATGATGGGGTTATAAGGACTTTAACCAATGTCAAACATGTCCCGGAGTTGAAGAAGAATCTAATTTCTTTGGGCTACCTGGAGAAGCATGGGTATGCTTTTGGAAGCCAGCCGGGGAGTGGATGTTTGAGGATAACCAAGGGTGCATTAGTGGTGATGAAAGGGAGAAGGTTGGAAAATAATCTCTATCAGATGGAAGGCTCAGTGGCCATAGATGGTGCAGAGGTGCTAGCAGCGGCACAGGAGGAACAGTTGGTCTATAAACTGTGGCACTATCGAATGGGACACATGAGTGATAAAGGGCTTATAGAACTCAGCAAAAGAGGTCTGATTCCAGTACTTAAGAAGGAGGACAATGACATCTGTGAGCCCTGTATTTATGGCAAACAACATAGGGTGAGATTTGCCAGCAGTTCCAAGCAGAGTGAAGGTATTCTGGAACTAGTTCACTCAGATGTATGGGGACCGGCCCCTGTGTCAGCCAGAGGTGGGGCTAAGTATTTTTTGACCTTCATTGATGACTACTCCAGGAAGGTATGGGTATATCTGATAAGAGAAAAATCAGAGGTATTTGCCCGGTTTAAAGCTTGGAGAGTTGGTGTTGAAAAGGAGACAGGAAAACCAGTGAAGTGTTTGAGATCTGACAATGGAGGGGAGTATACAAGCAATGAATTCAGAAGCTACTGTGAGGAAAATGGGATCCAACGCCATTACACAGTAAGGATGACTCCCCAGCAGAATGGTGTGGCAGAGAGGATGAATCGTACATTGACAGAGAAGGCTAGGTGTTTGAGGCTGCAGGCATCACTGCCCAAGGTCTTTTGGGGTGATGCAATTATGTTCTCTGGTTTTCTTGTTAACAGGTCCCCTAATAGAAAACTTGATGGAGGCATTCCAGAGGAGATCTGGAGTGGGAAGAAGGTGGAGCTTGGACACCTAAGGATTTTTGGTTGCCCAGCCTATGCACATGTGGAGGCAACTGAAAGGAGCAAGCTGGACCCAAAATCACAAAGGCTGATCTTCATCGGGTATCCACAGGGAGTTAAAGGCTATTTGCTATGGAGTTCAGATTCACAGAAGTGTATCATCAGTAGAGACATTATTTTTGATGAGAAGAGCATCTTGAAGAGGTCAGAGATTGCAGATGGAGCTGAAAAGGCTGAACAGGACAGCAGTGGACAGCATTGGCTGACAGGTGATGTACCTTCTACTTCTACTTCAAAACATGCTTCTTTTGAGGTGGAGTTTGGTATGAATGTTCCAATACATGTAAAGGATCAGCCAGAAGAGCCATCAATCCAAAAGGAGGTGCAGGTGGAGTCACACACTTCAGCTTTGAGAGATGATCAAAGGGGTGTGGCACTACACAAGGCAAAGCGTACCATCATCAAACCTGCTCGGTATCGCATTGATGACATGATTTCCTATGCTCTAATCACTGCAAATGAAGATCCAGAGACCTTCCAAGAAGCCATGGAAAGTTCAGAAAGAGACTCATGGATGCAGGCCATGATGGAGGAGATGGAGTCCCTGGAAAAGAACAAGACATGGCAGCTAGTGGATCTACCTAGAGATGCTCGGGCCATTGGTTCAAAATGGGTGTTCACAAAGAAGGAGGCACCTTCAGAGCAAGGTGGAGTCAGATACAAAGCAAGGCTTGTTGCTAAGGGGTTCTCACAGAGAGAGGGAGTGGACTACACAGAGGTATTCTCTCCAGTGGTACGTCATGCTTCAATTCGTGTGTTGTTATCTCTCGTAGCACAACATGGTATGGAGTTGCAGCAGATGGACGTGAAGACGGCTTTCTTACATGGGAGTCTAGAGGAGAGGATATACATGAAGCAACCAGAGGGTTTCAAGGAATCTGGATTGGAAGAAAAAGTGTGTCTACTAAAGAAATCGCTCTATGGTTTGAAGCAGTCACCCCGTCAGTGGTACAAAAGGTTTGACACTTTTATTTTGGGCCTTGGATTTTCTAGATGTGAACATGATACTTGTGTCTATGTGAAAGATGTGGATGAGGATGATGCACTGTATCTCCTTCTGTATGTGGATGATATGCTCATTGCCAGCAGGAGTGTTGAAGCAGTGAATGGACTGAAATATGCATTATCAACAGAATTTGAAATGAAGGATTTGGGGTCAGCTAGGAAGATACTTGGGATGGAAATTTACAGAGATAGGACCAAGGGAATTCTACACTTGTCATTGGGTGGATATATTCACAAGGTGTTGGAGAGGTTTGGGATGGATAAGGCCAAACCAGTTGGAACACCTTTGGCTAGTCACATGTCTCTTTCTAAGTTACAGAACCCCCAGACAGATGAAGAGAAAGAGTACATGGAGAGAGTTCCATATGCCAGTGCCGTGGGCAGCATTATGTATGCTATGGTGTGTTGCAGGCCTGACATAGCATATGCAGTGAGCCAGGTGAGCAGATTCATGGCGAACCCAGGGAAGGAGCACTGGAAGGCACTCAAGTGGATTTTGAGGTACCTTCAGGGAACTCGTGGACTTGGTCTAATTTTTGGGCAGCAAGATGGATCTAAGGAGAAATCTAATATCCCAAGTAAGTCATTAGGTCCATTGGAAGGATTTGTGGATGCAAATTTTGCAGGTGATCTGGATACAAGAAGGTCTACCACAGGGTATGTGTTCAGCATGTATGGTGGATTAATTTCTTGGAGATCAACCCTTCAACCTATTACAGCTTTGTCTACAACAGAAGCTGAGTATATAGGGATTACAGAGGCTGCCAAGGAGGCTCTTTGGTTGAAGAGACTCATCATGGAAATGGGGGTGAAGCAGGGTACAGTATTGTTACACAGTGATAGTCAGAGTGCCCTGCAGTTGGCTCAGAACCCAATCTATCATGCACGCACAAAGCATATAGATGTGAGGTATCACAGGATCAGAGAATTGGTGGAAGAAGGTGAAGTGGAGCTGGTAAAAGTTCATACAAAGAAGAACCAGGCAGATGCACTTACGAAGACTCTTCCACGGGATAGCTTTCTCTCATGTGTGACACTGATGGGTCTGAGGGAATGTGCAGATTTTTCAGCAGCTTTGAAGCACCAAGGTGGAGATTGTAGAGCCTGGTGTGGTACTCCAAAGCTTAAATCCTAGGGTGGAGGTTTGTAGGCTCCACAGGGTTAAGGCCCAGGTTGTTGGGTCTTGAGGGGGCTAGTCTATCATTGGGCTGGGTTTGGGCCCAAGGTGTGGGTTGGTCCAAGAGAGTTTTTTAGGGTTTATTATCCATATAATAAGGCACCGGTTCATGTGTGGTGCTGGTTTTATTTTGGTGGCCGTCATGGGGACGGGTTATATATAGTCATGTAACGATGATGATATAAGATGAATGAAAGAAACCCTTTTCTCCCTAGAATAAGCTATCCCTTCTCTTCCTCCTCCTCTCTTTCTCACATATAGATGCCCTAGGTTTCTAGGGTTTTATTGCTGCCATCTCTGCCCTAGCCATCTTCTTGGAGCCGCCTCTCTCAAGGAAGGAGAAGGAAGAAACCCTAGCAGTACCTTCTCCTTGGCAGCGTCTCTTGATTCTCTGGATCAGATCTGAAGGTTCACGTGAGGAAGAAGAGAGGCCACGACCCTCTCTTACAATCTTGGGGCGCAAGAAACCAAGGAAAATCCTAGTTGCTAATCAATCTGGGAAGATTACCAAGATCAAGATCCAAAATTCTGCTGCAGAAATTTCAGCAGGGATATCATCTCGCTTCCGCATCTCCACACGACTTGGGGCTGGTCGAATGCGTGCTATGCTCCAAGGTTAGAAAAGGACGATCCACTCTTCACCCCTACAAGGTAAACTTGTCAACATTCACTATCGACTTCAAACCAAGAAGATGGCATATCAAAGGAAGAGTTTGAGAAAATGTGGAACGAATTAACTGAATTATGGAACACAGTAAACACATTCGTGCATGCATAGGTGAGCACCTCACATATGTTTAGTTGATATAAATCAACCTTATATTGAAATTTTTGAACCCCCGTTTGAATTTATATTCATGATTTAGGACAAAAACGAAAAGAGAATGAAGAGGAAGAGAAAGATGAAGAAGAGAAAAATGCTGAAGAGGAAGAAGATCAAGAGGAAGATGAAGAGGAGGAAGAGAATGAAGAGGACGATGATTGAGGGTCGAGATTATAATCGAGACTATAATTGAGACTATATTTATGGTATTTGCAATATATCAAGGTTTGTTATGTTTCGGAGGTATTCACAACTTTCCGTAATTGAGACTATATTTATGGTTATGACATTTGCTATGTTTTGCTAAGTTGGAATTAGGATGGATTATGAAAGGAGAAGTGCTGGATTATGCATTATTTTTACTACTCTATTTGGGAGTTACAATCTTAGTATGATGTTTAACATATTTTGTCATAAAGTTCGCAAGCACCACATTCTTCTTCAAACAAAAATAAATATGAAATCCATATTAAAAGATTAAATTTTAAATAATAGAGTTTATTTTTTTTTTTCAAAAGGAATATTGTACGACACTTGCACAATTTTTGGATGTATTTTAGTATCATTTAAATATTTTTTATTTTATTTTATTTATTTTAATATCAATAAATATATAATAGTTTACCAGCATTTCATTGATCAAATTTTGGCATTTTATAAGCACTGCCAATGCATATAATTAATTCCGGTGTAACAATATAAATGCCAACAAACTACTAATTTATTGGCGTAAAATTAATCAATGGCCAGTATTTGTTTAAACGATATAAACTTCAAAAAACTCAATATTTTACCGATGTAAACTCTATCAATTGTCGGCATTTTGTGAAACGCCGCTCATGTTATATGTTATTACCTGCGGTATATTAGAAACGCTGCAAAACATGGTTAATATAACGACGTATAATTAATAAATTATTGGCATTTGTTTAAACGCCACAAAAAATATATATTATTACCGGCGTAACAATATAAATGCCGAGCAACTACTAATTTCTCGGCGCATCATTACTATATTGGCAGCGTTGTTCTAAACGCCGCCAACTAAGTATATTATTACCGACGTAAAAATTTAAACGGCGAAAAAATTAAGCGACCGTAAATTTATCTATACGCCGCGCGTATAAACGCTGCCAATTTAGCTTTTTTTTGTAGTGAGCTAGTCCACCACTAGAACATGTTCATCTTCACTAAGACAAAAGGAAAGCAAGTTATAAAAGAAGTAGAATGAGCATGCAAACCTCTCCTTCATCAGTCCAAACTAAGCGACCCATAGCTAAGGTTGTTGCACCCCCAAATGAGAAGAGATCCCCAAAATCCGAGACCACGAAAGTGCTATACACGCCTGCTACAACGGATGCAGCCTTAATGAGCCACAGCCATGGCACAACCTTGGGAACAGCCTGGTGGAATATATCTCCACCACCATAGCCGAAGCAGCCATGGTCAACCAAGCCCCATCCCCCATGTGCATACCCGCCCATCTCGTCCCACAACGGCAGCATGCCAGGCACCTGCTGCAAGTCACACAGGCTGGAGATTCAAAGTGTTAAGATGTTCAGTCTCAATGCGGTGGTAAATTTTTTCAGCATTCAGTACTTATCCCAGTCCCATTCCTGCCACAGGAATGCCCACAGTGTACACAGTCCTGTGTTGCAATGAAAAGTCTGGATGAGTTTTGAGAAAAATGGGCAAAGTGATGCTTGCTTTTTGAGTGCAAGCAACAACCTGGATGCTTCTTAATAATGTTCCTGGTTTAAAAATAAATAAATAAACAAACACAAACAATGAAAGGTTAGCCATTCTAAATGCTCTCATGCTGCAAAAAGTTCCGTTCAAATGCTTGTTTATTAAACAATTTCAGCAGAGCCGAAGAGATGATCAAGTTTTCTACATGCTGACATCTAAGAATTATCAGCTCTTTACAAGCACACTGCATAGCATGACAACTGTGAAGGAATTTGAATGCCAATGTGTTTTAAATTCACCTTAATTGTCAGAAAACTTTGCTCCATATATAGTATTTTTCTTCTTATATCTGAAGTTAAAAGCATATTAACTTTTAAGAAAACTTACAAGCCATGAGGTTGGAAAACAAGTGCAGCAAGGAAGGAATGGCCAGCAGCAATCTGAACCACTAGTAGATTCTCAAGGGGACCCAGGAAAGGGCGGCGCTCTCGGTCATTAAAACTACCACGGTATGGTAAAATATAAACCTTTCCTTCTCTAGAGAGAACTGCAGCGAAGTGGTAGCCCATGCCTGAACAACAAATATATCTTTCAAAGATTCCACTAGCTGAGGTTCTGTAACAAGCTTCGGATCATCACCTCCCAAAACTGAACTTTCTTGAAAATTATCCCTCCCCAATGCATAAACTCGTCCATCATTGCTGACCAGCATTGCCCTCTCTACTCCTGCTGCTGCTTGAATGATTCGAATGCCTTGAAGTGATCTGTAAAGCACCAAAAGTTATGTTCTCTATAATCTCTTTCTACCTTCATGTGTTCATAAACCAACAGGAAATTAAATTTTACAAGCACCTCATGATTAGCTGCAGCCGTACTGTTCCATTCTCTAGAGTATTGTCATTGACACCAAAGGTGTAGACCTCTCCCTTCGAGGTCACAACGGCAATGATGGGAAAGAATCCGTGTACGAGCAAATACTAGCAGACCGTAATACGCAGCGGAATAATAAATAAAAATGCGCAAATCACACAATCACAGAAACACCAAGATTTACGTGTAAAATCCCTTCAAGATAAAGGGAAAAAAACCACGGACAAGCCAGAGAAGAAGATCCACTATAAAATAATAAATATCCAAGTCTCAAAGTCCCTTGCCAGAACTTGAGAAACAATCACAAGAGAATAATAGGGATATAAGGATTACATCACCGAAAAATACGGTCTCCTGCGTTACCTCCTTATTTTCTTCCCTTCTCTTCTTCTTCTTCTCTTGTTTTTCTTCTGCAGCACCTTCACGTGATTCCTGGAGTGGAAGTCCTCCCACGTAGTTAAGCACCAAGCAGCAGCCCTTCCTTCTCTTCCCCTAGCAATCCATGCTCCTAGAAAAAAGAAATACCTGCTACATGCTTCTCCTCTTTTTCCATACGGCTGCTCCTTAAAAAAAAGAGAAACCAAAAAAGGAAGGCGGCTACTCCTTTTATAAAAGAGAGAGAATAAACCCTAGTGGAAAAAGGAGTAGCGCTCCTTTTGCCCTAATGGGCTGAATAGGTGGGCCATGGGCCCAACAACCTCCCCCTTCAGCCCATAAGGGAGGCTGTCTCATGCTTCCTTAGTGTGAAATCATGCCGACCAGCTGTCGGCATATCTCTTGCCTTTCTTTTGATAAGGTCTTTGTCAACATGTCTGCCCCATTTTCATCTGTGTGAATTTTCTGAAGCTGTAACTGCTTCTCTTCAAACACATTTCGAATCCAGTGGTATCTCACATCTATATGCTTTGACTTGAAATGAAAAGTTGGGTTCTTGCACAAGTGGATGGCGCTCTGGCTGTCACAATGTACCACATAATTTTTCTGTTTCAATCCCAATTCATGTAAGAATTCTTTCATCCACAGCATCTCCTTACAGACCTCGGTAGCAGCAATATATTCTGCCTCTGTGGTAGAGAGAGCTACACACCTTTGCAATCTGGATTGCCATGACACAGCTCCCCCTGCAAAAGTAAGTATGAAACCTGATGTGGACTTCCTTGTATCAATATCTCTCGCCATATCTGCATCTGTGTAACCAATCAGCACAGCTGGACCACCCCCAAAGCTTAAACAAACTTTGGAGCTTCCTCTGAGATATCTGAAGATCCACTTCACTGCTGCCCAATGCTCTTTCCCTGGATTTGCAAGAAATCTGCTAGCAACACCCACTGCATATGCGATGTCTGGCCTCGTACATACCATCGCGTACATCAAACTTCCGACTGCTGAAGCATAAGGAACCTTCTTCATTTTCTCCTTCTCCTCATCACTTGAAGGACTTTGCTCTGAGCACAACCTGAAGTGACCTGCAAGAGGAGAACCAACTGGCTTTGCATTGATCATACTGAACCTATCCAATACCTTCTCAATGTACTTTTCCTGTGACAACCATATTTTCTTGATTCTTCTATCACGGGAAATCTGCATACCCAGTATTTGCTTTGCTGGTCCCATATCCTTCATTTCAAATGAATTGCTCAGCTCCTTCTTCAACCTGTCAATCATAGACATATCTTTCCCAAGAATAAGCATGTCATCAACATAAAGTAGGAGTATGACAAAATCCTCACTAAACCATTTGATATACACACAATGATCTGAAGCCATTCTTTTGTATCCATTTTCAGCCATAAATGAATCAAATTTCTTGTACCACTGCCTTGGAGCTTGCTTCAGCCCATATAAGCTTTTTTTCAATCTGCAGACAAGATTTTCTTTACCTTTGACTTTGAAGCCTTCTGGTTGCTCCATATAGATTTCCTCCTCCAAATCACCATGAAGAAAAGCTGTCTTCACATCTAACTGCTCAACCTCCAAGTCTAGACTAGCAGCAATACCTAGAGCAACACGAATTGAAGACATTTTAACAACAGGAGAAAAAATCTCTTCAAAGTCAATACCTTTCTTTTGACCAAAGCCTTTCACAACCAATCTGGCCTTGTACTTTGGTTGAGAACAATGCTGTTGAGTCTTTAACCTGAAAACCCACTTGTTCTTTAAAGCCTTCCTTCCTCTTGGTAGTTCCACTAAATCATATGTGTGGTTCTTCTGTAAGGCATCCATTTCTTCCAGCATACCTACTAACCACTCCTTTTTCTGCTCACTTTCAACTGCCTCCTGGTAACATTCTGGTTCACCTGCATCAGTAAGCATTATATATTCATCTGTAGAATACCTTTTGGAAGGTTGACGTTGTCTGATAGATCTTCTCAGCTGAGGCTCTGTAGGAGGTTGCTCCTGATCTCCTTCCTGCTCAACATGTCCTACAGGTGAGTTAATACTGCTCCTGCACTATTTTCTTGCACATCTCCCCTATCACCCTGATTTACTAGAGGAGTAACTGGATCACAGTCTGTTAATCCTCCTGCAGAAGACTTGACTGACACCTCCTTCTTGAAGTCTTGAAGGGTTTGATCTTCAAAAAATACCACATCTCTGCTTCTGAATACCTTCTGCTTTTCTGGATCCCAAAGTCTATAACCAAACTCATCATGTGAGTAACCAAGCAAAGCACATTCTTTTGTCTTACCATCCAGCTTGGACCTCTCAATGTCTGGAACATGTGCAAATGCACGACAACCAAACACTCTCAAGTGCTTATAAGAGACATCTTTTCCTGACCATACACGCTCTGCAACATCACCATCTAGAGCTGTACATGGTGACAAGTTTATTACATCAACCGCTGTCTTCAATGCCTCATCCCAAAATCTTTTAGGTAACTTGGACTGTGAAAGCATACATCTGATCTTTTCCATGATGGTGCGGTTCATTCTCTCTGCAATTGCATTATGCTGAGGAGTACCAGGAACTGTCATCTCATGTTGAATGCCATGTGATCTGCAATAATTATCAAATAACCCTGTGTACTCACCACCATTATCTGACCTTATACATTTCAGTTTCTTTCCTGTCTCTCTTTCAACTCTGGCATGAAACTCTTTGAAGACATTAATAACCTGATCTTTAGTCTTCAAACCATAGACCCAAACTTTTCTAGAAAAATCATCTATAAAAGTGACAAAATAAAGTGCACCACTGATGCCTGAACATTAACTGATCCACTAGGAGTTTTTGTCCTCAGAGGACCACAAACATCTGTATATATACGATCCAAAACATGCATTTTTCTAGATAAAGCAGGACTAGCAAAAGAAACTCTATGTTGCTTGCCAACCAAACAATCAACACATGGGTTCAGATGTACACCTTTGAAGTCTGGTAGAACTTCTTCCTTGGAAAGAACTTGCAGCCCCTTCTCACTCATGTGTCCCAGTCGTTTATGCCACAACTCCATGCTGAAGTCGTTCTCTGTAACATTCAACTGTTCACCATAAGCTTTAGCCTGCAACCTGTATAAAGTGTGACATTTCTTCCCACTGGCTACAACAAGTGAACCTTTACTGAGCTTCCATTGCCCTTTATGAAATCTGCTATCAAAATCTTCATCATCAAGTCTTCCAACTGAGATTAAATTTAGCCTCAAGTCAGCTACATGCCTTACATCCTTGAGCACCAACTTACAGCCAAGATTGGTCTTCATGTGGATGTCACCCATGCCAATGATGTCTGCTGTGCCTTGATTTCCCATCTTGACAACACCAAAATTTCAGTCTTATATGTAGAAAAAAACTCCCTCCGTGGTGTAGCATGATAAGAAGCACCTGTGTCAATCACCCACTCATGATTCTGACACTCACATGAGAAGATACCATCAGAAGTAGACAAAATCAAATAATCATCACTCTGCACAGTAGCTGTGATATTCTCCTTTGACTCTGTATCCTCCACTTCTTTTCCCTTTTTCTTACTCTTCTTAGGCTTCTTACACTGATTCTTGTAGTGCCCTTTCTCACCACAGTTATAGCAAGTAATATCTTTTCTTGACCTTGATTTGCTTCTACCCTTGTATGAATTGTCTCTATTTCTAGACTTTGACCGTCCTCTATTCTCTGAGACAAGTGCCTGTGAATCAATCTGAGAAGTTGCTGAATTTTTCCTTCTTAACTCCTCATTCAACAAACTGCCTGTTACTTGACTCATGGTGATAACACCGTCTGGTGCAGAATTACTGAGGGAAACTACCAGTGTCTCCCAACTTTCTGGCAATGAACTGAGAAGTAACAATGCCTGCAACTCATCATCAAGAGACATTTTCATAGAGGATAACTGGTTATTAATACTCTGCATTTCATTCAAATGCTCAGCAATAGAAGCACCCTCTTTATATTTCAGATTCACTAGTTTTCTGATCAAGAAAGCCTTGTTGCCAGCTGTTTTTCTCTCATATAGACTTTCTAACTTTTTCCAAAGAGAGTTTGCAGAAGTCTCAGTGGAAACATGGTGAAAGACACTATCATCCAACCATTGCCGAATAAAACCGACTGCCTTCCGATCTAACATGATCCAAGCATCGTCTGTCATTGTAGCGGGCTTTGCTTTGACCCCTTCTAAAGGTCCATATAGATCCTTGCAATATAAGAGGTCCTCCATCCTTGGTTTCCATATCATCCAATTGTTTCCGTTCAGACTGATCATGCGGGAAACATTACCGGCCTCCATGCTCGCATACACAAAAAAAATTCACAGGCTCTGATACCAGTTGATGGGAAAGAATCCGTGTACGAGCAAATACTAGCAGACCGTAATACGCAGCGGAATAATAAATAAAAATGCGCAAACCACACAATCACAGAAACACCAAGATTTACGTGGAAAATCCCTTCAAGATAAAGGAAAAAAACCACGGGCAAGCCAGAGAAGAAGATCCACTATAAAATAATAAATATCCAAGTCTCAAAGTCCCTTGCCAGAACTTGAGAAACAATCACAAGAGAATAATAGGGATATAAGGATTACATCACCGAAAAATACGGTCTCCTGCGTTACCTCCTTATTTTCTTCCCTTCTCTTCTTCTTCTTCTCTTGTTTTTCTTCTGCAGCACCTTCACGTGATTCCTGGAGTGGAAGTCCTCCCACGTAGTTAAGCACCAAGCAGCAGCCCTTCCTTCTCTTCCCCTAGCAATCCATGCTCCTAGAAAAAAGAAATACCTGCTACATGCTTCTCCTCTTTTTCCATACGACTGCTCCTTAAAAAAAAGAGATAACCAAAAAAGGAAGGCGGCTACTCCTTTTATAAAAGAGAGAGAATAAACCCTAGTGGAAAAAGGAGTAGTGCTCCCTTTTGCCCTAATGAGCTGAATAGGTGGGCCATGGGCCCAACAGGCAATGCTGTCACAAGGTCCTGCAATGGCCTGAGGCTTTCCCCTTACGTGTAGAAAATTCACCTGTTTGCTGACTAGCTTCCAAGAACCCCCACAGCGCTGTTTGAGTGCTTCCCTCTCCTCTTCAGCCATCGACTTAAAGATGACTCTTTTGAAGCACATATCAAATGCAGCAACCTCAGGCAGGGACAAACCGAAGTCAGGTGCAAAATTTGCAGGCTCATTGAAGAAGGAACATGTGGCCTGCGGCAATTACAACCACCGATCAACCGATCAGCAGCATGGAGAAATATAAGGGATGTCTACGTACTTTGGCTACTTAATTACCTCAAGTCTAGCAAGATCCTGGGGATCAAATTTACAAGAAGTGAGGATATGGATCACCATAGAAGGGTAGGCCGCTAAGGGGAAGTCCCCAGGGGTAGTGGACTCGCCTGAGGAACAGTGTTCTGAAGAAAAGAGTCGCCATGCCTACTGCTTGTAGTGCCTCTAAAGTCTGAAGTGCTGAGACTACAACCTAACATCAGAAGAACAAAATAATGATCAGAATACTTGAGTCAAAGTATTTTATTAAAAATAGCAAGTTTTGGAGTAATCAACTTAGGGACTATTTGGATTGAAGGGAATGAAGGGGATGGAAAAATAAAAATAAAAAATAAAAAAAAATCATAAATTACTTTGTTTAAAGAGGTAGGAGAAAGATGAAAGAAAAAGGGAGAAGGGAATGAGGGTAACTGCCACCAGCAAGAGCAATATATATCTTATGAGATGCAAAAAAGAGCAATATATATCTTATGAGATGCGAAAAAGATAAGGATCTCTATCCAAGATCTTATAGGTTGAAAAACAAAAAATAAGGATACCTATCCAAAAACAGATATTTTTATTCTAAAAATAAATCAAACGATATGCCAGCTTCCCTAATATGCTAGAATAACTGCCTCGCTTTTCTCTTCCCCTCGCCCGCCCCAACTGCGAACTCAAGATTCCCCCTCCCAAACTACTATTCCAAAGAATACGCTGGAAATATATATCTGAGACGGGTGTTACCGGAACAAGGAGTTCGATGCTTCTTAATTAGCTAAATGAGATTGTAACAGTACATGCATTATAATTTAATTATTTACAAAAGTATCGTTAAAAAAATAATTATAGATAGTTAAATGTTAAAAAATAGTTGTTATAGCAAACTGTTAGCAGCTAATTGTTATAGCCAAACATTACAAACTATTGACGCCAAGTCACGTTCCTTGAACGCCGATCTTCCTCGGCGGGCTCCTGCAAGAAAAGTTTTCGAAGACCGGATGCTGTGGTAGGGACCCTCCAACGCTCAAGTCAGCGACTTGGGAACAGACAAGAGTTAACTAGCAATAAAGGGTTAGAAACTAGAGTTCAGGATTCCCTCGTTGTATGTGTGGGCCTTTATATCTGTCCAACGGTCTTTCATTTCTCGTTTTCAGAAGGTTGCTGACTTCGAGGTGCCTTTGTCCACTAACAGACGAAAAGCAAGGCTGACAGTGACGGGTCGCAACCGCCTGTCAGAGGTGTCCTGCCTCGCCTGCCACATGCCAAGTGCGGCGCTGCGGGTGGCAGGCAGATATGGTTGCGTCTAGCATGCGCCGTTACGGGATAAGGCCACGCGCTGTTGCAGGCGAGTGGTGGATCACGTGGCCACTGCAGGCGGTTGGTGGGCCACGTGGGCGTGTCAGGTGGCTCGAGGCAGCGGGTTGCCGATCTCGGGGGCTAGAACGAGATGGAAGCTTGAGGCCGAGGCCGAGGCTGAGGCTGACGCTCGAGGCCAAAGACGAGGGGCGGATCAGCCACATCAGATGCCCCCTCGCCCTTGAGATGAAGTGGGCCCATCTTGGCAAGGCGAAAGGGGTGTCACCTCCTAAGTGGCTGATCCCTGTTTGCTGCCAATCATCTCCAGACACGTATCTCTGGGCGCGACGATAACTTAGAGCGAGCGATCTGGGAAATGTGATGGGGCAGTAACTGTCATCCATCCGATCGCAGCGATCATCCTCGAGGCGAGGTTGTCCTCTCGAAATTCACGAAAATCGGTCGCCATCATCGCCATCATGACGCTGATGTTAGCGGCGTCCCATCATTGGCCAAAGAAGAATCGTCTCACGCGCCGGGTGCCTGCCGAGGCGACCCAGCCTATAGCGGAAGTCCATGTAACGGGCTAGACGTGGCGGGACGATTCAAAACTTGACAAAAACCCGGGCGAGGACTGAATCTCGCCACTTTGCTTCAGCTATCTCCGTCTTCCTCTGGCCTTCAACCTCTCCTGCGACCCGAGAACCAGCCTCCGCCATTTTCTTCCACAGGTCAGCCTCTTGTCCCTTTAGACCTTCCTTTTCTTCTTCGAACCCTTGCCATGGCCTCCTCACCCTCCTGGTCTGCTTCTGCCTCCCCCAGCGACCATATTTCTCCCTCGAGGCTTCGTGCCCCTTCATCTCCTGCCCCCTCGTGGTCCTCCGATCCGGAGGACCGCGCTCCTATCCAACCACAGCAAGCCACCCGCAGGGCTCCGGCGGGAAGCACCGGGCGGCCGCTGGCACCTCACAGAGGGTGGGGGCGAAATCTCCGATGAGGACCACCTCCATGGTAATAGGCCAGGACCTGGCTAATATCAGGGCATGTTACCAAATCTTCCGAGATATCGGGCTCTTCCTTTCGACCTCCGACGACAGGGTGGTCTCCTCTCGGCCCGGTAGAGTGGTTGTTTATAAAATATCCTTTAAGTTGGGTCTTCGCCTGCCCTTTCACCCTTTTTTCACCAACCTCCTCAACTACTACTCTCTGACCCCCTCCCAACTAGTCCCAAACTCCCTCCGAACTATCTGCGCCTTCATCATCCTATGCCACCTCCACTCCGTCACACCCAGAATCTCCCTTTTTCGTTCCTTCTACACCCTTCGGGCGCGGGCGGGTTTTGGCTATTCCAGTCCCGACCCGGCCGTGTCCTCAAGCTGCTCCTCCCCTCTTCCATCAAGGGATGGAAGTCCCGGTTCTTTTTTATTGATATTGACCAAGTCAAAACCGGGTGGTGGGACCTAGACCTCAAGCCCAACTCAAACTCGACTATACTCCCAGGGGACAGGGAGGTGCTAGGGCAACTCTTGACCGCCGACATCCCCAGGTACAACCTACTCCTATCGGAGAACAACCTTCGGCTAGCGGGCATCACAACCCGAAGCAGTGAGTAGCAGACGTCCCCGTACTTAACCAAACTTCCTTCTTCCTTTTTCCTTCCTTTTTTTTTACTAACTCTGACTGATGTTGCGTAGCAATGAAGGTCCCACCCGCCAAGCTTAGGAAGGCCGCCATCAAGAGGATGAGGGCCGAGGGTGGGCCAAGCGAGGAGCAGTAGGCCCCGGTCCCCAAGCATCTGACGGTGCGGGTTTCCCAACCACTCGAACACCGAGAACCTCCAACCGCCCTGGCAGTGGACTTAACAACCGACACCCTACCGGAGGAGGTGAGGGTCGAGGGGGCAGCAAAGGAGGTCCAGGCGCCCGTTGAGCCAACTCCGGCGGAGTAGAGTAGGGCCGAAGCGCAGGGTCATCAATGGCGGTGAGCCCGCCCCAAGTAGAAATGCCAACGGGTAGCCCCTCGCACGCCGAGCCCGAGCGCACCGAGACTGCCGAGGGGGGCAGGGTCGAACCGACCCCCCGTGCGTTCTCCCTCATGAATGATGGATGCCGAGCGGAGCGGCTCATGTCTCATGTCATCCTGCTTGAGTTCCAGGAGGAGCTCCGGCTCCTGGGGGTGTCCAGGTTCTTCAGGGAAGCCTTCTTGGCCCTCATCTGGGTAAGTGACTTTTTGGCCCTTAGCTTCAAATACCCAATAGTTTGCATGGCTGACAAACTTAAATGCAGGTGACAAACTCCCTGGGAGCCACCAGGGATGTGATCGACGAGGGGGAGGCCATCATCCGCCAGGCCCGGTGGGACACCGAGGCTCAGGCCCGAGCCGATGAGGCAGAGAGAGCCATGGAGGCGACAGAAAGGGCCTTGGAAGTGGCGAGAAACATCCATGCTGCTGAGGCAAGGGAGGCTTCCAACCGAGAAGAGGCCAAAGCCAACCGGCTCCGGGCAGCACTCAGTCAGCTCTGCGAGGCCGAGAGCACCATCGAGGCCCGGGACCTCCATATTGCCGAGTTAGGCTCGGCCATCCAGGCAGCCGAGGCCAGGGCCACGCGCACCGAAGAGGCCGAGAGGGAGGCGGCCTCCCTGGCGGAGGAGAAGGAGGCGCGAGCCCGAGAAGCAGAGGCTATCGCCGAGGCCCGGGTCGTAGCGGCGGTAGAAGAGTTCAAGGAGTCAAACCGCTTCGCTGATGAGCTAGCCGAGGCGAACGCAGATGCCTACCTTCAGGGGTTTCGTGATGCTAGAAAGAAGGTGGCCCAGGTTCTGGATCTCCCTTGGGCCATGGATATCGAGCCGGACCAAGGGTTCGAGGGGGCCCTCCGACGACGAGCCTGTGGCCAACCCTTGATTCTGCATTGTTGTTTGTTTTTGTATCAAGTCCGACCCAATCGGCATTTTGTAAACATTTTACCTTCAATGAAATTGTTTTTAGTCAACTACAATGTGTCGCTTTTGAATCCTCGGGTCACCGACATGGGACCCCTTGGGGCTTCGTCGGCGCCGAGGGCAGCTTTTACTCATCCACAAGCGACCTCACTTTAGTTATGTAGGGCCGAACCCCCGAGAGAGCCAAGGCTAGGACAGGGACTGTGCCGGCCTCGTGCCGCCAGGCGCTGATGGGGCAGCAATCCGGTGCTGATGGGAAACACTATTCCCTAGGAACATCAGCCTTTGGATGCCAAGGAAGACTCGGGCTTCTAGGGACCGATGAAACATCGGCCTTGGGATGCCGAGGAAGACTCGGGCTTCTGGGGATCGATGGAACATCGGCCTTGGGATGCCGTGGAAGACTCAGGCTTCTGGGGATCGATGGAACATCGGCCTTGGGACGCCGAGGAAGACTCAAGCTTCTGGAGAGCCGGTGGTACACCGATCTTCGATGCTGATGATACATCGGTCTTTCTGTGCCGAGCTGGCCTCGAGCTTTTTGGGAGTCAATGGTACACTGATCTTCGGTGCCGATGGTACATCGGTCTTGAGGTGCTGAGCTGGCCTCGGGCTTTTTGAGAGCCGGTGGTACATCGGTCTTCGGTGCTGATGGTACATCAATCTTTCTATGTCAAGCCAGCTTTGGGCTTTTTGGGAGCCGGTGGTACATCGGTCTTCGGTGCCGATGGTACATCAGTCTTTCTGTGCCGAGCTGGCTTCAAGCTTTTTGGAAGCCGGTGGTACATCGGTCTTCGGTGCCGATGGTACATCGGTCTTTCTATACCGAGCTGGCCTTGGGCTTTTTGGGAGCTGATGGTACACTGGTCTTCGGTACCATTGGTACATCAGTCTTTCTGTGCCGAGCTGGCCTCGGTCTTTTTGAGAGTCGATGGTACACCGTGTTCGGTGCCGATGGTACATCGGTCTTTCTATGCCGAGCTGACCTCGAGATTTTTGAGAGCCGGTGGTACATCAATCTTTGGTGCCAATGGTACATCGAACTTGAGGTGCCGAGCTGGCCTCGGGCTTTTTGGGAGCCAATGGTACACCGATCTTCGGTGCTGATGGTACATTGGTCTTTCTGTGTCGAGCTGGCCTTAGGCTTTTTGGGAGCCGGTGGTACACCGATCTTCGGTGCCGATGGTACATCGATCTTTCTGTGCCGAGCTGACCTCAGGCTTTTTAAGAGCCGATGGTACACCGGTCTTCTATGCCGATGGTACATCGGTCATTCTGTGCCAAGCCGGCCTCGAGCTTTTTACGAGCTGGTGGTACACCGGTCTTCGGTGCCGATAGTACATCGGTCTTTCTATGTCGAGCTGGCCTCGGGCTTTTTGGGAGCCGATGGTACACCGGTCTTCGATGCCGATGGTACATCGATCGGTCTTTCTGTGCCAAGCTGGCCTCGGGCTTTTTGGGAGCCGGTGGTACAGCGGTCTTCGGTGCCAATGGTACATCGGTCTTTCTGTGCCGAGCTAGCTTCGGGCTTTTTGCGAGCCGGTGGTACACCGGTCTTCGGTGCCAATGATACATTGGCCTTTCTGTGCCGAGCTGGCCTCGGGCTTTTTGGGAGTTAGTGGTACACCAGTCTTCAGTATCGATGGTACATCGATCTTTCTGTGCCGAGCTGGTCTCGGGCTTTTTGAGAGCCGATGGTACACCGGTCTTCGGTGCCGATGGTACATCGGTCTTTCTGTGCCGAGCTGGCCTCGGGCTTTTTGCTAAAAAATTGGGTTACTTGAACTCGTTTATTAATATCAAATGCGGGGCGAGAGCCTAAAAGAATGCAAACATGAAATTTAATGTAAAGAGAGGGTACACTACTGATAATATCGATGGAGGTTGTCGGCGTTCCATGTCTGCGGGAGTGGCTTTCCATCAAGCTATTCAATTTTGTACGCTCCGTGGTGGAGTGCCTCAGCAACTCGATAGGGTCCTTCCCAGTTCGGCGCTAATTTGCCTCCTTCGTTGGTTTTGAAACTTTAGCTCGCCAAAGGACTAGGTCCCCCAGCAAAAAGGTCTTAGGACGGATGCGAACGTTGTAATACCTGGCCACTCACTGTCGGTAGGCTGCCATCTAGAGTTGCGCTCGGTCCTGCACCTCCTCCACCAGGTTTAGGTTGGTCCGCAACTGGTTCGGGTTGTCCTCCTTGCTGTATGCCTCCACCCTGGGGCTCGGGAGCTGATCTCCACAGGAATAACGGTCTCAGACCCGAAGATGAGGCTGAAGGGAGTCTCTCCAGTAGGAGCTCGAGGTGTCATGTGGTAAGCCCACAACACATTAGGGAGCTCCTCCACCCATCGTCCTTTGCAGTCATCCAGACGGGCTCTAAGTCCTTGGAGAACGATGTGGTTGGTCACCTCGGCCGCTCTGTTGGTCTGAGGATGCCCTACCGAAGTGAACCGCTGATGAACGCCCAACTCGGTGCAAAATCCTTGGAAGGGTGTGTTGTCGAACTGCTAGCCGTTGTCGGTGACCAAGGTATGTGGTAGCCCGAACCGACATATTATGGACTTCCAGAAGAAGGACCTTACCTTGCTCTCGGTGATCTTGGCGAGTGCTTTGGCCTTAACCCACTTGGTGAAGTGGTCAACGGCCACCAACAGAAATTTTCGCTGACCGAAGGCAGGTGGGAACGGTCCCAAAATATCCATACCCCACTGGGCGAAGGGCCAAGGTGCCGCTAGGGGGGTCAGCTGGGACGTCGGCTGCCGCTGGATGTTGGCATGGCGCTGGAAACTGTTACACCTCTTAACGAGCTTGGCCGCGTCCTCCCTCATGGTCAGCCAGTAGTACCCTTATCGTAGGGCCTTATACGCCATGGCTCTGCCCCCAGATGACTCCCGCAGATGCCCTCATGTATTCTCGCAAGATGTAATCTGCTTCCATGGGGCTGACGCACTTGAGGATAGGGTGTGAGAACGACCTTCAATAAAGCTTTCCATCCATTAGCAAGAACTTCGGGGCCCACCGCCTAAGTAGTCTTGCCTCAGTCGGGTCTTCAGGGAGGGCACCATCGGTCAGGTACTGCACATAAGCATCCATCCAAGAGGGCTCCGGCTCGACCGGCAGAGCCTCCTCCGTTGCTTCAATGCTCGGGACTTGCAGGTGCTCCACATACGTCCTTCCCAATGTCCCGTCGGCCGAAGTGGCCAAGCGGGACAGCGCATCAGCCCTGGCATTCTCCGTTCGGGGAATGTAGGTGATGTGGAAGTAGAAAAACTAAGAGGCCTGGGATTGCACCTTGCTCAGATAACGAGATATAGTCAGGTCTCTGGCCTCGTACTCCCCAGCGACCTGCCCAGAGACAAGCTGAGAGTCCATGACGGCCCTCAGATGCCTCGCACCGAGCTCCTTGGCTAGCTTCATCCCCGCCAGCAAGGCTTCATACTCCGCTTGGCTATTGGTGGCTGGGAAAAGGAATCGGAGGGCATACTCCACCACCTCCCCCTCGAGGCTTGCAAGGATGAGTCCAGCCCCACTCCCCTGGGAGTTCGATGCTCCGTCAACATGAAGGATCCAGTCTTCCTCTCCCGCTTCAGCCGTGGGGGGCTCCACGCGCACCTCCGGGCATGACTCGTTCGGATGCTCCTCGACCCAGGTGCATTCGACCAAAAAATTGGTCAACACCTAGGACTTCATTGCAGATCTCGGTTGAATGGACAAGTCAAACTCCCCCAACTTGATGGCCCACTTGGCCAACTGACCGAAGGTATCAAGACGGGACAAGATGGTTCGAAGGGGTTGGTCCGTGAGCACCACGATCGGATAAGCTTGGAAGTATGGTCGTAAGCGCCTTTCTAAATGATTGTCATTTTTGCCCAACGTTCTTATTGAACATAATTTCTGTAGGCTTTCTGGCCAAAAGTCATTATGAAATTTTAATAAAGGATGTTACTTTGAATATCATTATGAATGGAGTCACTGTAATGACTGGACATTTATCTAATGGCATTTATATATTATCACAGCCTGTGAATGTAGTGTACAATTCAAGTAAGCACCCTAGAACAACTGATGTCACAGACATTTATCTTTGGCACCATCGGCTGGGTCATATCAATAAGAACATATTAAACAGGTTAACTAAGGAGGGCATCCTTCGAGTTGATGATTGTGAATCATTAACTACCTGTGAATCATTTCTTCTTGGTAAAATGACCAAATCATCTTTTACTGGAAAAGGTGAAAGAGCCAAAGAGCTATTGAGTCTAGTACATACTGATGTATGTGGACCAATGAGCACTTGTGCCAAAGGTGGATATTACTACTTCATTACTTTTACATACAACCTTTCTAGGTTTGGTTATGTCTATCTTATGAGACATAAATCTGAGTCGTTTGAAATGTTCAAACTATATCATAAAGAAGTAGAAAAACAAACAGGAAAATATATTAAGACCCTTCGATCAGATCGAGGAGGCGAATACATTTCCAATGAATTTGTGACATATTTAAGAGAGAATGGGATTCTCTCTCAATGGACTCCTCTTGGAATACCGCAGCATAACGGTGTGTCGGAAAGAAGGAATCAAACTCTGTTAGACATGGTTCGGTCCATGATGTGTTTTGCGAGCTTGCCAATATCATTTTGGGGATACACATTAGAATCAGCTTGTCATATTCTTAATAAGGTTCCAAGTAAGTCTATTTCTAAAACTCCACATGAGATGTGGTATGGACATAAACTGGTTATTACCTATCTGAGAGTCTGGGGGTGTCCGACTTATGTGAAACGTGCAAAATCAGACAAACTTGAACCCAAATCTGACAAATATTTTTTTATCGGCTATCCAAAAGAGACCAAAGGATATTACTTTTACAATACTGAAGAACAAAAGTTGTTCATTAGTAATATAGTAGTTTTTCTTGAAAAGGAGTTCCTTAGTAAAGGAACAAATAGCTCTAATGTTGAACTTGAGGAAGTTCATCAAGTAGAAGGAACAACACAAACCAGTGAACAGAATCTGAGTTGATTAGATCAAACTCAAAACCCATTTTAGATGCACCATTAAGGCAATCTGGTAGAGTACCACATCAACCGGACAGATACTTAGGTTTCTTGGTCTAGAATGATGATCCTGTTGAACTCGATGAGAACAACGAGGATCCGATCACCTATATGGATGCTATGCAAAGGACTGACTCTAATAAATGGCTTGAGGCCATGAAATCTGAACTTGACTCCATGAAGGATAATAATGTATGGACATTAGTTGACCCACCCGAAGGGATAAAACCCATAGGGTGTAAGTGGATTTTCAAGAGGAAAAGAGGCGCAGACGAAAAGGTTGAGACCTATAAAGCAGTCTGGTTGCTAAGAGGTATCGTCAATGTTATGGTATTAACTATAACGAAACGTTTTCTCCTGTGGCAATGCTAAAATCCATTCGGATTATGCTAGCTATAGCAGCACACTTCGATTATGAGATTTGGCAGATGAATGTTAAAACTGCTTTTCTAAATGGTGATTTAGAAGAACATGTGTATATGATACAGCCTGAAGGTTTTATATCTGAAGATGAGTCTGAAGTGTGCAGGCTACAGAAGTCCATTTATGGACTTAAGCAAACATCTAGGAGTTGGAACATACGATTTGATAAAGTGATCAAATCTTATGGTTTTATTAAAAATAAAGAAGAACCTTGCATTTATAAATGGGCTAACGATTCCGTTATTGTATTTCTTGTATTATATGTGGATGATATCCTCTTAATCGGGAATGATATCCCTGCATTACAAGGAATAAAGACATGATTATCATCATAATTCTCCATGAAAGATCTGGAAGAAGCATCATACATCCTAGGGATGAAGATCTATAGAGATAGATCTAAGAGGATGCTTGGTTTATCCCAATCTACGTACATTGACACAGTGCTAAAGAGGTTTAGCACGGAGAATTCCAAGAAAGGCTATCTTCCGATAGGCCATAGAATTCATCTTTCTACGAAGGATTGTCTGACAACTCCTAATGAAAGAGAACGTATAAGTCGAATTCCATATGCTTCGGCAGCGGGATCGATTATGTACACCATGACATGTACAAGACCAGATGTAGCATACTCACTAGGAGTAGTGAGTAGATACCAATCTGATCCAGGAGAAAAATACTGGCAAGTTGTTAAGACAATCCTTAAGTATTTGAGAAATACTAAGGACCAGTGGTTAGTCTATGGAGAGTCTGATTTGAAACTTGTTGGATATACTGATTCCAGTTTCCAATCAGATCATGATGATAGCAAAAGTGTATCGGGTTTCGTGTTTATCCTGAATGGTGGAGCTGTTTGCTGGAAAAGTTTCAAGCAACATACAGTGGCAAATTCGGTGTGCGAGGAAGAGTACATCGCTACATCAGATGCTGTGAAAGAAGCTGTGTGGCTGCGAAAGTTTATCTCCGAGCTTGGAGTGACACCTTTTATAGATGGACCAGTCCTGTTGTACAGTGACAGCACTGGTGCCATAGCTCAAGCAAAGGAACCACGAGCACATCAGCGCACCAAGCACATACTGTGCCGGTTTCATCTTATACGAGAGATTGTAGACCGAGGTGACATAAATCTTCAGAAGATTGATGGAAAGGAAAACCTATGTGACCCATTTACTAAAGCACTCAGCATCAAGGAATTTGACAACTATAAGTTGAAGATGGGTATTAGATTATGTAATGAGTGGCTTTAGGCTAAGTGGGAGTTTGTTGGGAATTGTATCCTAAAGCCAATCATTTGATGATTGTGCTAATGTAAATTGTATATAAATTGATATATTAATAAAAGTTATTTGGCAGTTTATTCATTACAAGAACATCTTCTTAATACTCCTGATTGTAATGAAGTCCTTAGGATCTTCCTTCACGATAAAGAAGGATTTATCTTTGAAGGTCCTCAAAAAGGTTCGCGACCATATGATATACTATGACAGGACCATAGTACTATCAATTATAGGACGTTGTATATCATATTTGTTGGTTGTCCTCTTAACCAAGGAATGTAGAGACACTGGTATGACATACAGGTGAAAGTGTATGAGTACATTTCACCAAACGTGACTCATTTCCGGATACTCTACTATCAAGAGTTAATCCGAGAAGATATAGGTATAAGTATCCTTCAGACCTGAAGATCACAACCAATGGCTTACAAGCAACTCATTGTACTTAGGTGCCGGACCACCTGGATTTCTAATCCAGCTACGAAAGGTTACTGGGTGCAGTCAAGTACTTGTGGTAGTCAGTTGTGGATCAAGATAGAATTTGACCTATCCCGTTAAAAGGAGAAATGCTTGTGTTTCAATTTAGCAAGACCTTGGCCAAGGCACTTCATGTGAAAGTCACATGATCACTAAAATTGAAATCACTTTATGGATTTTCTATTTAGAGTTGACAGGCTCTTAAGCCATCCTTAGCATTTGTAGTCAAGAGGATGAATTATACGGTAACTGTTTCTTAGGGTTCTTGGAGTTTGCTCGGCAACTCTTCGACCTATCCGGACGTCGGGTTCCATTGCTAGATGGGCACATCAATTAGTATAGAAAGTTGTTTCTATGCTACCGGCTTAGGTTCGAACCTAGAGAGTCACACGCATAGAAGTTTCCTAGGATGATCTGTTTGCTGATCAACGATTGAGAACCGCATATGATTTAATTAATCAATTTGATTGATTGAATTATCTCAATTGGGTTAAGAACAATTGAATAAGATTCAATTTGGTTTAAGTCTATTAGAAGGACTAGTCAATTTCAAATATTGATTTAAAATTAGACTTGATTTGGATTTAAATAGATTCAGGACTAGCCAAATTTGATTTGGGCTAGGACCATGATCTATGTGGGTTCAGTCCAATAAATTCAGATTAGCTTAAACCAAAAACTAAACCCAAACCTCTCGTATAAGTCTGAGAGATTAAATTCACATATAGAATTTAATGTATTGCATTAATCTTCTCCAAACAATTCCATCGGAATTCTAAAGTGTTAGAATTTATATGGAATAAATGTGCTCTTTGAATTAACCAAGTGCTACGGATCGACGACTCTTTGGTTTTTACCAAACGTCGGAATTAACCAAGCGCTACGGTTTGGCGTCTCTTTATTTTTCGCCAAACGGTGGAATTCTAAATGTTAGAATTTAATGGGCTGGCTAAAAAGAGACTATAAATAGAGGACATCCCTCACCAGATTACACATAAGAAAAAAAAAAACAACACACGATATGTTGTGAATTAATTTTCTAAAGAATTAGAATAGAAAATCCTGGTGATTCTGGTGCTAACGGAAGTGTGGAGGATCCTAGAAGAAGAATTCAAGTGGGAGGATTCAAGATCAGCAAAGTCGTTTTCTGCGAGCTAGCACTCCCAGGAATCCGATCATTCGGAGCTTCACGTGGATGATACTAGAGGCCGGACGATTGAACGGCTGCAGAGCATAAAAGGATTTACCAATTGCTTTAAGGTAAGTGATATGATCCCTAGATCTTAAGGCATGCTTCAAGATAAGAAGTATGACTTCTTGCCTTGAAGATCAAGACATGATCTTGATAGTTTTATTTATATGCATATTTTGGATCAATCGATCCTATATACAAGGCAAAGATATGATCTTGATGCACGTTAGATAGATTAGAATGTAATCTTTAAATTTCTGCATTGATAATTGTTATCAATTTTTTTAAAACATGCATGCCTCGGAGATTGTTTTTCCTTTCAAATGGTATCAGAACGATGGTTTCGTATTGATCTAATTTATTGCATGTAAATTAATGCTCCTATTAATTATGTAATCAAGGCTAAAACAAATCACAGGTCTATTCGGTCAGGATTGAAAATCCAAATTACCCATTCAACGAGGTATTCTGTGATATATTGCCGTGATAATTTAAATTGATCTTTGGCTTCAATACACTGATTACACACACTCTCAAAATATATTTTATATTTGATACATATTGATGTTGTATAAAAACATGAAATTTGCATGTTTAGTATAAAACATAGATATGATATATGATGGCATGATGTCTATGTTATTAAACATAAAAATATTTATGAGAGTCTAATTTGAATGTCAAATGTTAATTCATAATCTCTTTAGATATGATCTAAATATAGGAATTATGAGTAGTAACATAATACATATGATGCTTGATTGAAATATATGACATGTAAACATGAAATATATTTAATCCTTTGGGTTAGCTAAATCGGGTCCATAAAGGGTTAGACCCTAAGGTTTAAATCAACTGGACTATAAGAGTATTTGATCAAATCTAATTAGATTAGGTTAAGAATGCTCTAAATCAAACAATAATTGTAGTTGATCATGTCCTTCTCTTTGATTAAACCAAATGGAAGTAGATTAGGCTCCATGGTTGAGCATGAATCTCTTAGATGGTCAAATCAGAATTAGTTAACCATATGATATCAAGGTGAGTTGGCAAGTTACTCTAGGATCAATGATCGAATGGTTTTTAATTGGGAGCTACTCGTATTGATGTGTTTTTAACGAGTTAATGGCATATCCCTCCCATCGATCTCACTCACCTGGTCAATGTAGTGAACCATTTATGATTCAGATCATTTACCTGATTCGGGTTGACCCATGCCTGTAAGGAAATCAGTCTGACTGATTTAGGTGCCACTTAACCTGACTTAATCTTGTTTCATTCTACCGATTTCATAGATTCAGTGGGAGAACTTGATTAGTCAATTTATCTACAGATTATTAAATCCTCTAAAATTATTAGGTCCTTAAAATGAAATAGTTATATGATAACTAAATCATAACCTCCTATTAAGGTGGGTGATAATGAGTCTGATGTCTTGATAATCATTGGAGGCACTCCATGCCTGGTGCTTGTCAACCATCGGAATTATCATTCATTATATGATAAGTCAGCGTAACTATTAAATAGACAGTTAGGTGAGCCGAGCTTCACTCGGGCTTGGTTGTCTATTGATAGGTTACACTGATTATATCATTTAATGGTTGGACCTAACCAGAACTTTTAGTGGAGGCACTTCATGCCTGTTGAAGAGGTATATGGGGCAAAACTGAACACTAAGAATTGTTTGGGGAAACAATTGGTTTTGAACCTACTCTTAGATGCATATGGGTTAGCCAAGCTTCACTTGGGCCTGTATGTAGTTTATGTAGATCTTAGTGCCCGCTAAAGAATTAAGAATAATTCTTCGAATTGGGGTGTAGAGGCTGCCAATTTGAACAAAATAGTGGGAGAATGTTTAGACTAAAGTCCAAGTCTTTAGACTGAATCAATTTATATACTAATAAACTTTAGTTTTTCCTTATGTAGAACATGGCCACTAATTTATCATTAAGGTCCCTATTGGATAGTGACAAGTTGAATGGTTCCAATTTCAATAGATGGTTCAGAAAAGTTAAGATCGTCCTTGAGCATGAGAGGATTCTATATATTCTAAATAATCCTGCACCAAAGATACCTGATACAAATACCCAAAGTTCTGAGAGAGACACTTATCAGAAGTGGCTCAATGATAGAACTAGCGTGCGTTGTATCATACTAGCAGCAATGAACGATGAATTCGATCGCCGATTCAAGAATGCTCAGCCAGAAGAAATCATTCAAGCGTTGAATGAATCTTTCGGCACACCCGACGATGTTGAAAGGCACAAGACTAGTTGTGCTATTTTCAATGCTCGAATGAGGGATGGATCTCCTATCACTGATCATGTATTGTACATGATCGAGAAGATAGAACTCCTAAGCAAGCTCGGCTTTCCCTTACATGAGCAGTTAGGAAAAGATGTGATCCTGAATTCCTTGCCTCCATCCTTCCGATCTTTCCTTACTCATTTTCGAATGACAAAGCCTGCAGTCAACTACCATGGTTTGTTGGGGTTGTTACAGAACTTTGAGAAGGATAACCAGCTCTCTAAGGGTTTAGTTAATATGGTTGAAGGTTCTAAGGTAGGGCGTAAACCCTTTGGGAAAGGAAAGAAGAAAAAGAATAATAAAAAGGTGCAACATGCTAGGACATCTATAAGGGGTCAGATGCAGAATAAGAAAGTTGATAAAAGTCAAGCTGAATGCTTTCAATGCAAGATGCAAGGGCACTGGAAGAGGAACTGTCCTCTTTACATTGCTACACTTGATCAAAACAGGCCAAAGAAGAAAAAGAAGCAAGATGTTGCTCAACAAGGTATTTATATGATAACACCTTGTAATTTTTCTGTATATGATAATCAGACCTGGGTATTGGATACTGGGAGTCCTTTTAATATTTGAAATTCATTGCAGGGACTACAGGTCACTAGAAGATTTGAGGATAATGAAAGATTCCTTAATGTCGGCGATGGAAGAATAGTTCCAGTACTGGCATTAGGAATTCTTGAAATAGTTTTCAATAGAAATGTCATTATACTAAATGATTGTCATTTTTGCCCAACGTTCTTGTTGAACATAATTTCTGTAGGCCTTCTGGCCAAAAGTCATTATGAAATTTTAATAAAGGATGTTACTTTGAATATCATTATGAATAGAGTCACTGTAATGACTGGGCATTTATCTAATGGCATTTATATATTATCACAGCCTGTGAATGTAGTATATAATTCAAGTAAGCGCCCTAGAACAACTGATGTCACAGACATTTATCTTTGGCACCATCGGCTGGGTCATATCAATAAGAACATATTAAACAGGTTAACTCAGGAGGGCATCCTTCGAGTTGATGATTGTGAATCATTAACTACATGTGAATCATGTCTTCTTGGTAAAATGACCAAATCATCTTTTACTGGAAAAGGTGAAAGAGCCAAAGAGCTATTGAGTCTAGTACATACTGATGTATGTGGACCAATAAGCACTTGTGCCAAAGTGGATATTACTAATTCATTACTTTTACATACGACCTTTCTAGGTTTGGTTATGTCTATCTTATGAGACATAAATCTGAGTCGTTTGAAATGTTCAAACTATATCATAAAGAAGTAAAAAAACAAACAGAAAAATATATTAAGACCCTTCGATCAGATCGAGGAGGCGAATACATTTCCAATGAATTTGTGACATATTTAAGAGAGAATGGGATTCTCTCCCAATGGACTCCTCATGGAATACCGCAGCATAACGGTGTGTCGGAAAGAAGGAATCGAACTCTGTTAGACATGGTTCGGTCCATGATGTGTTTTGCAAGCTTGCCAATATCATTTTGGGGATACGCATTAGAATCAGCTTGTCATATTCTTAATAAGGTTCCAAGTAAGTCTATTTCTAAAACTCCACATGAGATGTGGTATGGACATAAACCGGTTATTACCTATTTAAGAGTCTGGGGGTATCCGGCTTATATGAAACGTGCAAAATCAGACAAACTTGAACCCAAATCTGACAAATATTTTTTTATCGGCTATCCGAAAGAGACCAAAGGATATTACTTCTACAATACTGAAGAACAAAAGTTGTTCATTAGTAATATAGCAGTTTTTCTTGAAAAGGAGTTCCTTAGTGAAGGAACAAATAGCTCTAATGTTGAACTTGAGGAAGTTCATCAAGTAGAAGGAACAACACAAACCAGTGAACCCTTAGAATCTGAGTTGATTAGATCAAACTCAAAACCCATTTTAGATGCACCATTAAGGCAATCTGGTAGAGTACCACATCAACCGGATAGATACTTAGGTTTCTTGGTCTAGAATGATGATCCTGTTGAACTCGATGAGAACAACGAGGATCCGATCACCTATATGGATGCTATGCAAAGGACTGACTCTAATAAATGGCTTGAGGCCATGAAATTCGAACTTGACTCCATGAAGGACAATAATGTATGGACATTAGTTGACCCACCCGAAGGGATAAAACCCATAGGGTGTAAGTGGATTTTCAAGAGGAAAAGAGGCGCAGACGAAAAGGTTGAAACCTATAAAGCACGTCTGGTTGCTAAGAGGTATCGTCAATGTTATGGTATTGACTATAACGAAACATTTTCTCCTGTGGCAATGCTGAAATCCATTCGGATTATGCTAGCTATAGCAGCACACTTCGATTATGAGATTTGGCAGATGAATGTTAAAACTGCTTTTCTAAATGGTGATTTAGAAGAACATGTGTATATGATACAGCCTGAAGGTTTTATATCTGAAGATGAGTCTGAAGTGTGCAGGCTACAGAAGTCCATTTATGGACTTAAGCAAGCATCTAGGAGTTGGAACATACGATTTGATAAAGTGATCAAATCTTATGGTTTTATTAAAATAAAGAAGAACCTTGCATTTATAAATGGGCTAACGATTCCGTTATTGTATTTCTTGTATTATATGTGGATGATATCCTCTTAATCGGAATGATATCCCTGCATTACAAGGAATAAAGACATGATTATCATCACAATTCTCCATGAAAGATCTGGAAGAAGCATCATACATCCTAGGGATGAAGATCTATAGAGATAGATCTAAGAGGATACTTGGTTTATCCCAATCTACGTACATTGACACAGTGCTAAAGAGGTTTAGCATGGAGAATTCCAAGAAAGGCTATCTTCCGATAGGCCATAGAATTCATCTTTCTACGAAGGATTGTCCGACAACTCCTAATGAAAGAGAACGTATAAGTCGAATTCCATATGCTTCGGCAGCGGGATCGATTATGTACACCATGACATGTACAAGACCAGATGTGGCATACTCACTAGGAGTAGTGAGTAGATACCAATCTGATCCAGGAGAAAAATACTGGCAAGTTGTTAAGACAATCCTTAAGTATTTAAGAAATACTAAGGACCAGTGGTTAGTCTATGGAGAGTCTGATTTGAAACTTGTTGGATATACTGATTCCAGTTTCCAATCAGATCATGATGATAGCAAAAGTGTATCGAGTTTCGTGTTTATCCTGAATGGTGGAGCTGTTTGCTGGAAAAGTTTCAAGCAACATACAGTGGCAAATTCGGTGTGCGAGGAAGAGTACATCGCTACATCAGATGCTGTGAAAGAAGCTGTGTGGCTGCGAAAGTTTATCTCCGAGCTTGGAGTGACACCTTTTATAGATGGACCAGTCCTGTTGTACAGTGACAGCACTGGTGCCATAGCTCAAGCAAAGGAACCACGAGCACATCAGCACACCAAGCACATACTGTGCCGGTTTCATCTTATACGAGAGATTGTAGACCGAGGTGACATAAATCTTCAGAAGATTGATGGAAAGGAAAACCTATGTGACCCATTTACTAAAGCACTCAGCATCAAGGAATTTGACAACTATAAGTTGAAGATGGGTATTAGATTATGTAATGAGTGGCTTTAGGCTAAGTGAGAGTTTGTTGGGAATTGTATCCTAAAGCCAATCATTTGATGATTGTGCTAATGTAAATTATATATAAATTGATATATTAATAAAAGTTATTTGGCAGTTTATTCATTACAAGAACATCTTCTTAATACTCCTGATTGTAATGAAGTCCTTAGGATCTTCCTTCACGATAAAGGAGGATTTATCTTTGAAGGTCCTTAAAAAGGTTCGCGACCATATGATATAGTATGACAGGGCCATAATACTATCAATTATAGGACGTTGTATATCATATTTATTGGTTGTCCTCTTAACCAAGGAGTGTAGAGACACTGGTATGACATACAGGTGAAAGTGTAGGAGTACATTTCACCAAACGTGACTCATTTCCGGATACTCTACTATCAAGAGTTAATCCGAGAAGATATAGGTATAAGTATCCTTCAGACCTGAAGATCACAACCAATGGCTTACAAGCAACTCATTGTACTTAGGTGCCGGACCACCTGGATTTCTAATCCAGCTACGAAAGGTTACTGGGTGCAGTCAAGTACTTGTGGTAGTCAGTTGTGGATCAAGATAGAATTTGACCTATCCCGTTAAAAGGAGAAATGCTTATGTTTCAATTTAGCAAGACCTTGACCAAGGCACTTCATGTGAAAGTCACATGATCACTAAAATTGAAATCACTTTATGGATTTTCTATTTAGAGTTGACAGGCTCTTAAGCCATCCTTAGCATTTGTAGTCAAGAGGATGAATTATACGGTAACTGTTTCTTAGGGTTCTTGGAGTTTGCTCGGCAACTCTTCGACCTATCCGGACGTCGGGTTCCATTGCTAGATGGGCACATCAATTAGTATAGAAAGTTGTTTCTATGCTACCGGCTTAGGTTCGAACCTAGAGAGTCACACGCATAGAAGTTTCCTAGGATGATTTGTTTGCTGATCAACGATTGAGAACCGTATATGATTTAATTAATCAATTTGATTGATTGAATTATCTCAATTGGGTTAAGTACAATTGAATAAGATTCAATTTGGTTTAAGTCTATTAGAAGGACTAGTCAATTTCAAATATTGATTTAAAATTAGACTTGATTTGGATTTAAATAGATTCAGGACTAGCCAAATTTGATTTGGGCTAGGACCATGATCTATGTGGGTTCAGTCCAATAAATTCAGATTAGCTTAAACCAAAAACTAAACCCAAACCTCTCGTATAAGTCTGAGAGATTAAATTCACATATAGAATTTAATGTATTTCATTAATCTTCTCCAAACAATTCCATCGGAATTCTAAAGTGTTAGAATTTATATGGAATAAATGTGCCTCTTTGAATTAACCAAGTGCTATGGATCGACGACTCTTTGGTTTTTACCAAACGTCGGAATTAACCAAGCGCTACGGTTTGGCGTCTCTTTATTTTTCGCCAAACGGCGGAATTCTAAATGTTAGAATTTAATGGGCTGGCTAAAAAGAGACTATAAATAGAGGACATCCCTCTCCAGATTACATAGAAGAAAAAAAAAACAACACACGATATGTCGTGAATTAATTTTCTAAAGAATTAGAATACAAAATCTTGGTGATTCTGGTGCTAACGGAAGTGTGGAGGATCCTAGAAGAAGAATTCAAGTGGGAGGATTCAAGATCAGCAAAGTCGTTTTCCACGAGCTAGCACTCCCGAAAATCCGATCATTCAGGGCTTCGCATGGACGATACTAGTGGCCGGACGATTGAACGGCTGCAGAGCATAAAAGGATTTACCAATTGCCTTTAAGGTAAGTGATATGATCCCTAGGTCTTAAGGCATGCTTCAAGATAAGTAGTATGACTTCTTGCCTTGAAGATCAAGATATGATCTTGATAGTTTTATTTATATGCATATTTTGGATCAAATGATCCTATATACAAGGCAAAGATATGATCTTGATGCATGTTAGATAGATTAGTATGTAATCTTTAAATTTTTGCATTGATAATTGTTATCAATTTTTTTAAAACATGCATGCCTCGGAGATTGTTTCTCCCTTCATGACTGGCTTTGTGCTTCGTCGGCATCCATGCAGACGAGCTCGGAATTGATGGCCTCGGTGGAGACTGCGAGATATAGAAAGAGCTCCTCCCCACTTCTTTGCTTGGACAACAGTGGAGGAGTGGATAAAAATTTCTTCAGCTCCTCGAAGGCCTCCTGGCATTCCTTCGTCCACTCGAAGCTGTTGACCTTGCGCAATGCCTTGAAGAAAGGCAGACACCTTTCTGCCGACTTGGACAAGAAACAGCTCAAAGCTGCTACTCTCCTTGTCAGACGCTGCACCTCCTTTTTGTTATCTGGGGGCCTCATGTCCAGAATGGCTCGGATCTTGTCGGGGTTGGCTTCGATTCCCCGCTGAGTCACCATGAAGCCTAAAAACTTGCCTGCTGTAACCCGAAGGCATACTTGCGGGGGTTCAGCCTCATCTGATATCGGCGGAGATTGTCGAAGGTCTCCACTAGGTCGGCAACATGGTCGGCAACTCGGGCACTCTTGGTCAGCATGTCATCCACGTACACCTCCGTATTACGCCCGATTTGGTCCTCAAAGACCTTGTTCATCAACCTTTGGTAGGTGGCCCCTGCATTCTTCAACCCAAATGGCATCACCTTGTAACAGTATATCCCTTTCTCGGTTACAAAGGAGGTCGCCTCCTCATCAGCCATGTCCATCTTGATCTGGTTGTAGCCCAAGAAGGCATCCATGAAGCTGAGAGTTTCATGGCCGGACATAGCATCTACTAACTAGTCAATCCGAGGCAGTGGGAAGCTGTCCTTGGGGCACGCTTTATTTAAATCGGTGAAGTCCACGCACATCCTCCAACTCCCACTGGCTTTGCGAACCATCACGACATTTGCCAGCCAGTCGGGATAGTGTACCTCGCAAATGTGGCTGGCCACCACCAACTTACCACCTCCTCATCTATGGCTTTCTGTCTGTTGGGGACAAAGCTCCTCTTCCTCTGTCGGACGGGTCGGCACTCCGGCTTGATATTGAGCTGGTGGGTAATCACCTCCTCCGGGATGCCTAGCATATCTGACGCCGACCATGCGAAGATGTCCGCGTTGGCTTGCAGGAAAGCGAGGAGTTGATCGCGGGCCTCCTCCGGAAGTAGAGCCCCGATCTGGATTGTCTTCGTCGGGTCCTCCCCTAGGGGAAAGGCCAGCGGATGCTCGGCCGGCTCCCCACTTCTTTCTAAGTCTCGGGGATCCAGCACTTCTGGTGTAGATGCAGGTACTGCCCCTTGAGGACTGGGAGCCATGTGGTAGCACAGTGGCAGAGGGTTCTGCTCCCCCCGCATCTCCCCAACCCCTTCGCTGGTGGGAAACCTCACGAGGAGCCTTTTGGTGGAGATAACAGCGTCCAGAAGGTTAAGTCCGGGCCTTCCGAGTATGGCATTATAGGCGAGGGGCATCCGGACCACTAGGAAGCTCATGAAGACTGTGCTTTGACATGGGGGTGTGCCGGCCGTGACAGGGAGAGTGATCTCTGCCTCGACCTTCACAGAGTTCCCGGTTAAACCCATCAGGAGTGTGGCGACGGGCCGAAGTGAATCAGGAGATAGGTTCATACGAACAAAGGCGTCATAAGTCAACACGTCCACCAAGCTTCCACTGTCAACCAAAATTCTTTTTACAGGATGCTTAGCGATCGTCATGGACACGACGACGCTATCATCATTTTTGTTAACCACCCCCTCTAGGTCTCTTTTAGAAAAAGGGATTACAGAATCTGACTCTCCCTCCCCCCTCGGCCTCTTGGGCGGGCCGCCTGCCCTCCAGGAAATCATAGCCATCGTCTTTTCGATCGGAGCATTGTCGATCATTGGCGGCGGAGGCGCTGACAGGCGAGGAGCACTCGGGTTGTTCCTCTGAATGAACTTCCTCAGGTGGCCCGCTGGATAAGGTCCTCTATCATCTTCTTCAGCTGACGACAGTTGTCGGTGTCGTGGTCATGGTCCCGATGGTAGAGGCAGTACAGGTTCTTGTTGCAGGGGGACTTCAGGTTCAGCGGAGGAGGGTGCGGCAGGTATGACTCACCCTCAATCTCAAGCAAGATATGAGAGATGGGAGCAAGCAAAGGGGTGAACTGGCCATCCCTTGGCGCGGGAGCCTGAGGATGTTTATCTGGTCGGCGGGGAGGCTCGAGCCTCTTGGGACGAACTTCAGCAGGCTCTGGACGGGCCAACTTCTTAGTGGTGCTTCCGTTAGCATCGCGCCATGAGGAGTCGGCCTCGTCGGCGTGGATGTACTTTTGGGCCCAGCTCAAGAGTTCGGCGTAGGAGCCGGGCGGCTTCTTGTCAAGGAAATATGCGAAGCGGAAGGGACGGAGCCCCCGCTTCAAGGCCAAAGTGGCCACAGAGTCCTCGAGGTTGTAGACCTCTAGGCTGCCTCTTTGAACCGAGCGACGTAGTCCCGCAGGGACTTGCCACCCTTCTGCTGGACGAAGAAAAGATTGTCCGCCACTCTTGGAATCTTCTGGCAGGCGTCAAAATGGGCTAGGAAGGCCCTCTCCAGCTGGCGGAAGGAATTGATACTTCGCGGCGGCAGGCGGGAGTACCAGGCTCGAGCAGCCTTCTTCAAGGTGGCAGGGAAGGCGATGCAGAAGAGTGAGTCGGTTGCCCCTTGGACCTGCATGAGGACCTTGTAACTCTCCAAATTGTCCAGGGGATCGGTGTTCCCGTTGTACGGGTCCAGCTGAGGAAGATGGAACTGGGTTGATATCAGCTCCTCTATGATACAGCGAGATAGCGGTGACCGGCTGTCATAGTCCGCCTCTGGTGGGTTGGTGATCCTGCGGCTGAGCTCCTCCAACCGCTGGTTGTACTCGTCGAGCCGGCATTCAACCCGATGGGCTATTCGGCTGTCGAAGGACTCCTCCCTCGAGGATTCTGAGGAGGGGGAAGAATGGCGGCTATGCTGAAGGGGGCGCTCCGCCTCCCTCCCGTGCCGCCGCTTGAGAGAAGCACTAGCATGTCGAGAGGGCGATCGGGGCCTCTTGGAGGCTTCCCGGCAGTGAGGCCTGGGCAAAGTGTGACGGTGGAGAGCCTCTCGGATGGGAGACCTCCCACGAGAAGAGTGCTAGCTGGGTTGGACCACTCCCGGAACTAACGGGAGTGGCCCTGGCTACTGCGCAGCCGCCGACAGCTGCTGCAGGACTTGAACCGCTGCCACCAGGGACTGGACTTGCATGGTGAGGGTGGCGAGGCGGTCTTCTTGAAGCTGTTGCAATGGTGGTGTAGGGACATCGGCTAGGGGAGTGGATGGGCCAAACGCTAGCGGGTCAGCACCTTGACCCTGCCCCCCGGCGTGACTGGTGGAGACTTCTTGCGCACGAGTCGTCACCATTGTTTGGGAGCTCAGGGAAAGAGAAGTTGTCGCTGACTAGTTCGAAGCTCTTCTCTCTTAATCACCCCCCTTCCTGGCGCGCTAATCTGTTGACGCGAAGTCACCTTCCTTGAACGCCGGGGAAACGAAGATCTTCCTCGGCGAGCTCCTGCAAGAAAAGTTTCCGGAGACCGGATGCTTTGGTGGGGACCCTTCGATGCTCAAGTCAGCAACTCAGGAGCAGACAAGAGTTAACTAGTAGTAAAGGGCTAGAAACTAAAGTTCAGGATCCTTTCCTCGTTGTACGTGTGGGCCTTTATACCTGTCCGACGGTTTCTCTTTTTCCGTTTCCAGAAAGTTGCTGACTTCGAGGTGCCTTTGTCCACTAACGAATGGAAAGCAAGGCTGATAGTGACGGGTTGCAACCGCCTGTCAGAGGTGTCCTGCCTCGCCTACCACCTACCGAATGCGGCGCTGCGGATGGCAGGCGGATATGGTTGCGTCTGGCATGCGCCGTTACGGGGTATGGCCACGCGCTGTTGCAGGTAAGTGGTGGATCACGTGGCTGCTACAGGCTATTGATGGGCCACGTGAGCATGTTAGGTGGCTCAAGGCAGCGGGTTGCCGGTCTCGGGGGCCAAACCGAGATTGAAGCTCGAGGCCGAGACCGAGGATGGCGCTCGAGGCCGAGGAGGCCTAGGAGGTCGAGGCCATCCCAGGAGGCCAAGGCTGGATTCCGTCAATTGCCTTCGCCGTCTACTTTATCAGCCACATCACAAACTATCTGTCGCAACTAATTATTATTGAAAAAATAAATCATCCAGTTAAAGTAAACGTTTGCTGATTTATTTATATTTATCATCTCCGCTTTCATAAATTCATCATTTTTTGTTCTTGTAATCATCATCACCTTCTATCCCCCATCAATTATTAAAATTGGCATGGATCACGATCATTGGGGAAGAACAAACAAAGATGATGACGGTGACGGAGTAATACATATGTATGTATTTTTAATCTTAATGCATAACTCTTGCTAGAGAGATGGTGATGTACGAGATCAGAAAATATCCATGATGACATAGGCCACGGCATGCCCGGAAAACAGAATTTTTTAAAAAATTAAGGTTGGACGCCGTATCAAATACCACGCCAGGCAAATTAATCATAGTTTCCAACGTAAAGATATAACATCTTCTAGATGGATTGGCAATTATGGATACCACGAATGACTACTCATAGTAATTTACCAACTCAATCAGATAGCCAACTAAGTCATAACTTTATATATATATATATATATATATATATAAAAGATGAATTGGCAATTATGGATACCACGAATGACTACTCATAGTAATTTACCAACTCAATCAGATAGCCAACTAAGTCATAACTTTATATATATATATATATATATATATATATACACACACACACACACATTTAAAATTAAAACCTGGAAATTCAAGAAGATACTTGTTCGGACATCTCAACCATGAAACAAGCTTGGAAAAAATGCATTCTTGTCGCCTTGTCATCCATTAGATATAAATTTAGCATGCACCAGTTGCATGCTATGAAAGATTCTAACGTACAGATCACAGTTCAACAATAACATTAACAAACCCCAAGAAAAATAAATTTGTAATGGCTTTGGCTGGTGGCCTAAGAAACAACACTAACAATAACCAAGAGCAAATTCAAATAAGCATTCAGGAAATAAAATACACAACTAACCATTCATTCTTTAAGACCAACCAGCCAATCACCATTTGGAACCGCTGAGATCAGAGACAAAGTTGCCATACAGGGCTTGGCTAGCCAATGCCTTACAGCAGGAAGACTGCAAAGCAAACGCAATTCCACCTTCATCTTGTTTAGGAGAATACAGGGTTTTTAGATACTTCCCAACATTTGATGGTCAGATGATAATCATACCACAAATTTGAAAGAAAATAGTAGCAAGTGTATATCCTGAATGATAAGTTTAAAGGCAAATTTATACAAGTCGAGACATTTTTCATGGTAACATCAGTACACCATTAAAACATTTGTCTAACATTTCCTCGTTCTAAATCTACGCAGAATAAGTGCTGCCCAGAACGAAAACCAACCTCTACTAGCTACTACCTCGTACCCAGTGCATAGATGCCAAATTCTCAGTAAAACATCATAAAAGCCATGGTGAGGTCTCTACTGTTTCCGCCCGAAAAAGCACATGCCAGCAATGTAACAGCAAAAGTTGAGGAACCACTGGCACGAAATGACAGCAGAATCAGCTGGTGCTTCAACTGGCTGCAGCAACTGAAGATGGAGAGACTGCTCAAAAGGATGGTAGGAGCCAACCATGCTTCTTGGCATACTCTTCATATGATTGAAACTTTTCCTTGGCATTGGGAATGTCAAGAGCCAAGTCATCAAGACCATCCCTTACCCTTGAGAAGCCTTTTGTCATCTGGTTGATAGTGATCAAACCTTCACTGAAACACTCTTGTAGCAGGTCCAAAATTCTGTCATTCTTCTTTTCCATTGCCATAACAATGCTTTCTTTACAACTTCATGGTTGAAGAAAGGCATCCCCAAGTCACGAATGCATTGGCATGCTTCCCCTACATCACCACCACTGTCATACTCCTCCAGAAGTTTCGTTATCTTGTCTTTTGCATCTTCTACTGCCCAACCTGTGCCCCCACCCCAGCATCTCAGAAGCCTTTCACCAGCATGGCGAGCAGAAACAAGCGAGCGCGCCATGCGAACAGTCTCACTCCCACTGCAATTAGGTGGGAGTTTGCTGCTGATCTCCTCCAGGTTTAAGGGGGCCAAAACATCATCAATCACAGCCCTAGCTAGAAACAGAGCTAACTCATTGGAGGCATCTAAAATATCCAGCGCAGTATCTTCTGCAGACTCCAGAAGCAATATAAATCCACTAACAATATCATCACTTGAGAAGATTTCCATACTTAGTGCAGAGAGCAGGACAGATGCCATTTCCTTTTCTCTATTCTTACGGTCCATGGCAAGCGTGATCAGTTTCTTGATAAAGATAGAATTAAACTCTGGGGTGGCAAGGTCTTCAAGGCTTCGAATGAGCTCAGGTATGTCATCTGAGAGAAAGTATTCATGTATTATGGTTACCACTTCTTTCTTGTACCTCCTTAACTTCTCATTTTCTTCATCTCCGCCTTCCCCATATGTATCAGCCGACTTCAGGAAGGAAGAATCGAGCCATCCTTCAGAAAGTGCTTTCGGTACTAGCAATTGGAACAAGGATTTTGCAGATGGAATATCAAGAGAAAGGTCATCAAGACTCAATGCAAGGCGTGAGAACCCCTTGGTCATCTGACTAGAGCTAATTAAACATTCTTCTGCTGCTTCTTTTAAAAGCTTTAGAATAAGAGGCTCTGATATGGGAATCTCCATAGCAAGTATCAAAGCTCGCTTCACAACCTCATGGTGGAAGAATGAAACCCCTAACTCCCTTATGCACCTACAGGCCTCCTTTGTATCTCCACCCTCAATATATTCTCTCAACAAATCTGCAATCTTCTTTTTAACCTCTTCAACAGTGATATGAGTACTACCACCCCAGCGTCGCTCAACTAACTCTGCATGGTGGGGTGCTGAAAGATAGCTCTTTTCAGCAGTATGGATAACTTGAAATCCTTTAGAGGACTCAGCAAGTGTTCTCTTTACCTTAGTGAGGAAGGCAGGAGGTAGGATATCATCAACAACTGCACGAGCAATGAACAAGGCAAGGACGTCAACAGCATCAAGTATGTCAAGTGCCAGATCATCAACAGACTCAAGCAGCAGGACAAACCCTTGGCTGATCTGAGCTGAACGGATTACATCAGCATATAGAGCAGACAACAAAACCGATGCCATTTCTTTTTGTTTGTCATGGCGGTCCATTGCCATGGAGACTAGTTTCTTAACGAAGTAGGGATGGTACTCTTCAGAACCGAGATCTTTAAGATCAGAAGCAGCCAACTCCACATCACCAGTGCTGAAATACTCTTCAATTATTGCTACTACAGACTTCTTGTAGTCATCAAACGGGGTAGAAATGGTAGCACCTACTAGCTCATATGGCTCCTAATATAACAAGAAGAGACAATTAGGATAATTAAATGCATAATCATATAGGACTGCTCCACAAGTACGCTCCTGCACATTTCACTTGACTAATTTTTTTTTCTAGAGCAAGAAAAAGAGTAACTAAAATACAGTATCTCATCAGTGATTTTTATCACTGGCCAATCACACAGACAAACACACACACACACACACACACACACACCGAGAGAGAGAGAGAGAGAGAGAGAGAGAGAGTACATACCTCACCACTGTCATAATTTGGATCATTACGATCAAGGCGTGAGTCAGAATCAGTATCAAGGAGTTTGCCCCATGTGCCTTTACCACCAGCACCATCTGTAACAAATGATTTGTGGAACTATGTTAGTAAAGAAGATACGATAATGCAATGCTGCTGGTTTATGAAAATAGATAGCACTGGGGTCCTCAAAAATAGAAATAGAAAGCAATGCAGGATAGATAATGCTACAAACTTCATAGTGGAAAGAGGCTAACAGTTAGTGGCCAAACAGAACAAGGACAAGTTGACAACGTTATTTATAGCCAAACTTGCTTCAGGTCAGGGATTAGCTCATTAACATAATTGAAAAGGTCCCAATTCAAATCGGAAAATCTTAATCATGCCGCAAATGAAGCTAGTCTCAATCATTTTATTACATGCCACAGGCATCAAGAAGAATCTCTTACTATGGCAAGTGCATAATGTCAATAGTTTTGATTGACACAAATAACTGGTAAAGTCCCAATGTATATGTGTCAACTCTAAGGTTAGCTCTATTCAAAACATTAATCAGTGTCCATATATAGTCTATGCTTACACCCAAATAAATGCAGACTTTAGAATACATTAATCTTAACATTTCCGGAACATTAGTTTCACAACCATGGAGAGGCACCTAACACAGAATTTTTTCTACAAGATAACATACAAAAAGGGTGTCACAATGCACAAGGTTCCGTCCACTGTAGGACATGAGGATGGTCGCTTGTATGCAGCCTTACCACTATTTCCATGTTTTAACACAGGTCAATCTTACATTGCACCAATGTCTGTCCTTTGAGGTAACATATACTATCTCAAAAGTACTGAATTTCTTTTCACATGTTAAAAAAATACCAATGAAAGACACTTCCAGAATAATCAATCCTTCAAGAAGTGATTATCTTTAATTAATAATATTGCATATTTTGCAAAAAAACTGTTGGACATATCCAAATGATTCTGTTTTTCTAAACTGAATGAGTTTTAGCTTTTTCTCCCCTTAAGCAAGCATGCATGATTCCCCAAACCAGAACCTACAACAGAATTATTCTCACAATACAAGTTACCTTGTGCCAAATTAAAGACCTTAGAATTGCATAAACAAAAAGTCTTTCCCCCAAAATAAATGAAATTATTTGCCCATATTCTAGGCCATCAGGTCCATTGACGAGTTCTAGGTCATAAGACTAGTTGACAGAAAAAATATGAGAATCTAAAGGAGCTGTGTTATAACAAGGAAGAAGGCTACCGATAGAAATCATAACAAAAATTCCAAATGTGACCGCATGAATAACATTGAAGAATCTATAACTGCCTACTACGCATTTTAGTAACATGGACAGAAAATGATGAGACCTAGTAAGCTAAATTTCAGCAACTGAAAATTTTCTAACAGGATATCATAATTAAATAGGTGTTCACCAAATAAATCACTTGGACTGGATGGTTTTAGCAGGACGAACTTCAAACAACTTTTCAGTCATAACTAAGACATGTTCTGAAACTCCAGATTCCCTTCATACAATGCAAGCATACCTAGTGTACGTAGCAATAAGAATTAATGGCATTTCATCAAGTACCATTTTAAGAAGGCTAACTATAAGTTGCTGATTTCACATACTTAATTTGGCATATCTTGACAAGAGCACAAACACAACCAAATATATTAACTTGTTGGTGGCTAGGTCTATTTGTTCAGCAAGCCATTTTTGAGAAGTTCGTGGTTGGGTGTATTTCTTAACAAATGAGTTCTTGAGAACTGCATGGCTTGCTTATGTTTGGCTTCATTAAGCTCAAAACAATGCCTTACATGCAGTTAACAGGTGCTTCCAGGAATTTATTGAATAATGACATCAACGTCTTATAATAACATGCCAATATGACAGAAGGTTAAAAGCATCATTACAGGATTATGCTTCCTAAATTTTCTGCAAAAGCACAGCTCAAAATGATGCCTTACATGCTGCTAACAGGTGCTTCCAAGCATTTGTTGAATAATGACCTCAACTTTTTATAATAATATGCCAATATATGACTGAGGGTTCAAAGCATCATTACAGGATTATGCTTCCTAAATTTTCTGCAAAAGCCCACATTCCCAATATTAAATATTTCAATATGTCATTCCTTCTTCACCAAAACAAATCTGAACCACTTGCATGGTGACAGCAGAAACGAGTGCAAACACAATAACTCAAATGGGTAAAGTGCTGAAAATTTTGAAGTACAGATTATGGGAATGTATTTAGTATCTAAACATATCAATTAATTGTCCCCAGATGCCAATGAAATCAATCAATAATATTAATTAACAGTGAGGGAAACCACACAAAAATTGATGCCCTATATGTATGTCTACATGTGTGAAGATCAAATGAGAGGGGGGAGAGAGAGAGAGAGGACCTAAAATACTGGTGGTGCAACTGTTGAATTTGTTGCAATACATATCCTACCAATGCATAAAAGCAGCTAGATTTCTGTACTTCTCATAACAAGCCTGGTTAGATTTCTCTTTTAGAGACTTAAACCATGATAAGTTTCCATAAGAAAGGAATTCAAATGTTGGACTCTGACTAGTCCAGTGGAAAATCTTCCTCAAGTAGGGATGTGTAAGATTTTATGCATGATAAAAGCTAATCTAGGTTAAGAACATGATATAGCAAATATATCTTAAATAATTTCATGAGAAAGGCATTAATGCTTAACCCAAGTTTTCAAATCCCTTTAGGATGGAACCGTCTCAATTTTTTCTTGGAAGAGGCGGCATTGCCATCCCACTCATCCCAACACTTATGAAGGGAGGACTATCCCAAGATGAACTTCTTGGAACATTGGGACAATGGCAGAATAGTCCTATCCTAACACTTAAATTGACAAGCTATCACAGCATCCCATGAGTCATCCATCTAGGATTTAAAACTATAGCCTAATCTATACTTAAATCTTTTTAAAACTTGTCATATATCTAAATTGACATTCCACACCATTAAACAAGACCTATAATATCTTAATACTTGAAACACAAACACACACGCATGCACATAGAGAGAGAGAGAGAGAGAGAGAGTAACAAATTTCCAATTTAAGCATCACAAGTGGTTGCTAGATGGACAATGCTGAAAAATCAAGTGTGCTTACATAGATATATTATAGGCCACATAAATTGCTCAGACCATTTCAGCACTCTATAGATCGCTTAAAAACATGCTAACCAAATCTAAGGTAGTTTTAGATGATTCTAAAACTAAGTTTAATCAAATCATTGTATAGTGTCATTAAAATTGTTCATTTTATTTTTATTTAACGCAAACGTAGACCTTTAGATGCTCCAGTTAGAAAAAGTGATCTTTTAACAATCCATGGCAAGGATAAAGATAGAAGTAGACCTAAACTAACTTGGCAGAAATAATTTAAAAATATATAACTATTAGTAATTTGAATGTTGACTTGGTTCTGAATAGAGTAGAGGGGAGGAAGCAGATTTATGTAGCCGACCCTATGTAGTTGGGAAAAGGTTTAGATGAGTTGAGTTGAGTTGCATAAGCAAGAATTCTCAAAACAATAGAGGATTAGATGGAAGATCTTTCCAATGTTGTATGCCAAGTTTAATAATGTAGAATTCCATTTCAGATGTTTGACCACTACTTTTGCACATGCTGATAAGATAAAGGCTTCAATTCCACCAGTAACACTCCATACCTCCATCCTCCCAAAGAGCAAATACACATTAATTTGAATTGTTTTTGTTTGTTTATTTATTTATTTATTGAGGCTAGGAGAGGCTAATCCCCAACTTTTCTATCCTATACCCACCTTACCCTTGGAGGCTCACTCCAACCAGAATCAAACCCCCATCTTCTAGACCAAGTAGCAAATCAATGATACCATCAGAGCAAGTGGTCAGTGGTTGCTTAGATTTACTGATTCGATATCAAGATCATTTTGATGAATGAAGCATAAAAATCTTGGCCATTAAAATATGACCAGTATTTAAATTACAGAAAAGTCCCTACAGAACTTGGGGTTTCACCAGTCCCTCAAACAAGCTGTTACATATTAGCTTGACCGTTGGCATCTAATTAGCTGGCCCAAGTTCTAACTTAGCTTAGTTCTAATTCATTTCAATCTTGGGCATTGGTCGGCTCACTCATGATTGGCTCAATTACCCTTTCAAATGCACAACCAACATGATTTACCCATTTTGGTCCATGGTATTTGTCTTGATAACATAATACACACCAGCCATGCAATCTGTTGGAACCGTAAGACTGAATATTCGAATTTTATGGCCTTGGTTATAGACTCCTAAATATTGAGATTGAATGTGTGGTTCCTCCACATACTTCAGTTATTCTGCATTTACCAGGAACAATGATAATTGAGAACCAGAATACGAGATGATATGTTAGGTTTAATGGAGTCGAATAGCATTACACATGAGGCCTCTGATAGATGCTAGACACTCACTGTTCAAAAAATGTAATTCACTAATCTGTTTCCCAGAAGAAAGTAGGGATTGCACCCAAATGATCCAGAAAAGAATTAATAATTATATCCAGAAAATAAGGCATTGCATCCAAGCTAAAGTACTCAGGCTTTCTTAGCTAACAAAGTGTGATACAACCAGAAATGCCCAAAATTTTAACCCATAATACATTCCCCATGAATCCCTAGGATTCTCAACAATGTGAAACAACATGAGATTGTCTGATATAAACATTGAAATCATATAACCTACATGTGAGAACTAGTTAGACTGTTAGAGTCTAGCAGATATCCTGAAGGAACTTTATTAGGTGTTTCAGCTAACCTTGGCATTAAAAAAAAATACTTGTACAAAGTGTACTCAAAAAATGGTTATCTCTCTCCTACTTCATTGTCGCAATATGTAATCTAATGGTTTCAATGGCAGCACTTTGACAGGCAACTTGTTACTGGGATCAATAATGAGGATCCATACCTAGTTAGAATAAAATTGTGTAGCTAAACACTGACTGATGGCGCTGCTTTATAGGAGAAACCAAAGCATTCTAGTGCAGACTTCCACAAGGTTCTTGGAGCATCATATACACTTTAGCATCATGATTATAGGCCAAGAAAACCACCTGTAGAGTTTGTCTTTCTTCCATTTGAAACTAGATAAAGAAGCGTGTGAAGGCCTTCTATGAACTTTTTGCTTCTACTACTCTATCAATTGTCAAAAATCTTCAAAAAGTTGCACCATACACATTGATTCAGAAGGAGGGCATAAGGATAATTCAATATGCTATCTTTAAAGCTTAGAAAGAGTAGACATCCAAAGATAAGAAGAGAAGAAGACAATATAGAGCATAGGAAAAGCGAAAAAGATGCTACAATTAGATAATATGTACCACCTTTCTTCTTCTGTCAAAACTGCAGCCACTACGAAAGAGACCAATAATGACAAGGACTCTCTTCTCATACAACAGAACAAAATATATAATATGAATAGAAGCAAAGATCAAATGTAATCATATGTTACCATTAACTCCAAGTTTTCACCAACACATATGTTCAGATAATAACCTTCAATCAAATAACATTTCAAAATATCATGCATGTACCTCTCAAGATTCTGACAAAAGGTGTTAGCACAGTTTTACCTCGAGAGCACTGCTATAATCACACCGACCCACCAATGCAAGAAAGCATCAAAAAGGAGAGCCATTTTACACCTAAGAATACAATTTTTATGCCCAACCTTTTCCAAGGTAGTCGTCAAACCTTGCTTGTACGAAACTCAGTAAAGTTTTGTCAGTAATCAAGATGTTGACCAGATTGAATCTGTTGCCAATTACCTTTCTCTAAATCCCTAAAATACTGCAAGCAGGAATTCGCTCACTTCTTTACTCAAAATAACCAAGCTGTGCTCCATTCCACTCCGTCAAAAAGCAAGCTATACTGAAATGGTGAACAAGACAATAACTTTCCCTGTACATTCATCACAATATTGCAAAACTGTACCCTTCATCAATTCAAGATAATCATAAAAGCTGCAAAGCTCTTCAAGTCAGGAAGTTAGGAGGAAGAACTTCCCCCGTACAAGAAGGGGAGGAAGGGAGAGAGGGAAAGAAGGAGGATGAGTTATTTTCCTAATGCATTCCAACTAGCACTGAGTGGTTGGTCACCTGATAACCAAGAAAAAATCTGTAGTGCAGTGTCGTATACAAATTAAATCCAGAGAAGTCAGAAGTCCGTATTCTTAACAACAGACCTACTTAAGCAATGCAAACAACTTTAACTCTCGCATTCAGGAGCACGAGCATCAACATTTACGATTTAGCAATAAACCTAAGAGCCAAAACTAAAGGTGATACAGAGAATCAGTTCCTAAAGTCCTTAATTCATCTTAATTAACTAGTAACATATAAACCACAAAACAGAGTAGATCCAAAGCAATTTCCATGATAGTATAACCAACAATTTTGAAAAAAATGATTTTTTTTAAAAAAAGAAAGATATTTTCCACTGACCCTTCTTCACGCGCACCAGTTTCCCCGAGTGCGTCCGCCTCACATGCTTCACACCAGTAGAAGACTTCCCACCAGCCCCACCCTTGTTCTGGTGCTCCGAAAGCAACAAAGAACCCGGTGATCTCGGGGACGACGACAGCACCTCCACATTCTGCGCCGCTATCTTCAGCACCTCCCTCTGCTCATCCGTCAGGAACCCCTCCTTCTTCGGCGACGCCATATCGCACGTCCCCCAACACTCTTAACCTGTAATCAGCCACCAAATCCTCATCGTCTCTCCCATTAACAACCCAAACTCCGACCAAATCGAAACAATCGATCGAGAAACAAGAACAAAAAAAAAAAAAAACAGTGGATATCGTGCTCCAGAAAAGCCATACCAGCGGAGGCAGAGAGAAGCAAGAGAATCGAACTTCAGCCAGAGAGAAACCCCAAGCCCGAGAGCTAATCCGCCATTCAAATCGCAGCGACCGCCCTTCCCGAACTCGATCGAGTCCTGGCCCGGGGATCTCGAGCCAAGACGAGGGGGAAGGAAGCCCAAAGCTTGAGATCTCGATCTCTCTCTGAGGGATACCCTAGAGACGAGAACACCAGATAGCCCTCTCGAAGCCTCGAGATCCCGAGGGCTCCTCCTCGTCCTCGGTTGGCTTTCTTCCAGGGAGCGGAGAGGTTTTCCCTTGCTTATTATTATAAAGAAGCGCCTGCGGTTTCGAGAACACCTCACGAGGGGGAAGAGGGCCGGCGTCGTCGCGCATATCTCCGCATCCTGTTCACACGTGGCCGGCCCCGCTCTCGGCGCGAGGCGACTGCAGCCCCGCCCGGGGCCGATGTTAGGGTTTCCGGGCTCGTGCTAGCTTGGCACCAGACCGCTTCTCTCCTGATGGAAAATTATTTGATCTTTTATCTCATAATCATCTAATTGGAGGGCAATTTTGGAGTGGCGATCTTGGCAATAAATTTTTTTTATTAGAGATAATCATTATTGGTATCGAAGATGGGATTTGGAAAGAATTGCTTAAAAAAATATATTTTTTCTTGATGAATATGGAAAGCTATTTATTTCATTAAGAATTTGATGAGTATGAAAAATTAATAATTTGTTTTTGCTCGCTGATGGGGGAAAAAAATCAATAAATGCACTTGGCCGCGTTAATCATCATAAATTACATCTAAAATTTGATTTAAATGAGGATGGTTGCCTAAGGCACTGTTTGATACATGAGATAAGAGGGGATATTCCTAAGATATCCCTCTTATCCCCAAAAGCTATAGTTGCAGGGGTTATCTCTGAAAAAGTTTAACTAGAAGGGATAACTCATGTTTAACCATGGGTTATCCCCTGGACTTATTCCCTAGGAAACCCAGGAATAACTAAAGTTATCCCTTGATGGCAGAGTGGTAATTTTAAAAAGATGCTTATCCCCTCAGCTATCCTCTGAATAATGCTATCCTGTACATTTATCAAGGGATAGCCAAAAAGCTATCAAACACTATCTAAGTCATTAGGGCTAAGGGTTGAAATGAATGTGTTACACCCGAAATTTAACCAAGTTTTTGGATTATTTACCCAACTGTTATATATTATTCCATCTTAATCTCGGTAATATTATGCCGATATAAATCATAGTAATCCGATTAACATATGAAAGGTTAGTATATAAGATCTTAAATTACACTCTTAACTTTTAAATAAATATTTAATAATACCTAGTCTAGTTATATATTTAATTTATACTAAATAATATTTTAATATTATATTTATATTTAATATTAAATATGTAATATGTCAAATAATCAATTTAGATTTATGTTTAGAGGATAGATTTTAGAAGCTATGTATAAGATTAATGAAAAGATAAAGAAAAAAAAAATCATATGGTCTTTATTGATTTAGAAAAAGTAAATGATAGAATACCTAAAGAAATAATATAACGGATTTTAGAGAAAAAAGAAGTTACAAAAAGATACATACAATTGATAAAAGATATACGTAATATGACAATAACTATTGTTAAAACAATAATAAGATAAACTAATGAGTTTAGGTTTATATTAAGGATCTATCTTTTTGCACTAATTATGGATGAATTAACCAAACATATTCAACATGATATCTATAGTATATATAATTTGATGACAATATAGTATTAATTGATGAAACTAAATCTGGAGTAAATGTTAAGGTAGAGATTCATAGAGAGGATTTAGAATCTAAAGGTCTCAGAATTAATAGAACTAAAAATTGAATACATGAAAAGTAATTTTAGTGGAAGCAAAAATATAAATAAAGAGATAACAAAAATTGCAAGTCAAGAGATACTAAGAAATAAAAAATTTAGGTATTTGGAATCAATTATCCAGTAAGAAGGTAAAATAGGTGAAGATGTGAATCATAGAGTTAAAGTATGCTGGATTAAGTGAAGGAGTATTTCAAAAATATTGTATTATCGATGCACCTCATTGAAATTAAAAGAAAAATTTTATAAAACTGTTGTTTAGGCCAGTTATGCTATATGGAACATAATATTAGGTAATACTGAAACAATATGTGAATTAATTAAGTGTAACAAAATGCACATGTTAAGATGGATATATGGTAAAATTTTAAAAGATAAAATTAGAAATAAATAAATACAAAAATGATAGGAGTAGCCTTAATTGAATATAAAATAAGAGAAAACTGATTATGGTGGTTTGAATATATACTACGGAAGACCTTTAAATGCTCCCATTAGAAAGAGTTATCATTTAACAATGCATGGTAATAATAGAGGTAGAGATAGACTTAAACTAATATAAAAAGAAATAATTAAGAAAGATATAACTATTTGTAATTTGAATGTTGACTTAATCCTGAATAAAGAAAAGTGAAGAAAGCAGATTCATGTAGCCGACCTCTTGTAGTTGAAAAAAAGCTTAGTTGAGTTGATTAAATACATAATATAATATTTTTATTAATTACATTTAATATTGATATAATATTCGATATTTTTAAACACTATTATGTATTTATATTATAATATGTAGATGTTAAATTTTAAATTATTAATATTTATGTCCTTCTTATATATTAAATTATTATATAATATATTGCTAAGTATTTATATATTATATTAATATATTATATAATAATATTTAACAATATTATCATAGATATTATATATTAATATTATGAAATATTTAAATATATAATATTTCTCATATCAGTTTACAAAAGTTATTGATTTTTATCGCAACATTTCTTATCCTAGCAAAAAGAAGAGAGGGCCACTTAAAAGTTTAAAAAGATTTATACTGTTGGCCCAGATGGCAACCCAAGGGGGGGATGAATTAGATTCTTAAAAATTTGATACTTAAAAATAATTTCACAAAGTGAAAGTGTATAAAGAGAATGCAGTGACTGTGATGCTAAGAATGCAAAACAGAGTAAACAAGATAGAGTAAAGAGAAAGAGAGATAAACACGACAAACACAAGGATTTATAATGGTTCGGTGTTAGCTACACCTACATTCACTCCCAAGCAACTCTTGGGGCCACACTATAATCACCCAGATTACAGCCGAGTTGTTTTACAAGCTCACAACCTAAACTTATTATTTTACAACGGGATCATAACGAACCAGCCAGTTTTCATTGGTTCACCCGCACAAAACCTACCACAAGCTAACTAGCTTGCATAAGGCCAACTGCCTCACTTGATTCAATCCCCCTGATTGAATTAGTAACCAAATATAATAAGATTCAGGTTTCAACATAATAAAGCTCCTCAAATGAGAAAATAGATAATATAAATGAGATAAAAATAGAAGAGTCTAATTTAAAAGATTTATGGGCTTTTCTTCTTTTCTTCTTTTTCTCAGGAATGATCTTTCTCAAGATATAATTGAAGCTTTGAAAGATTCATTGAAGTAGAGAACATTGAAGAAATAGGGCTCTCTTATTCTACTTTCGATTTGATGGAAATCCTTCAAAGTATGCTTTTGAATACTTTGGATTTCTCTAAACTCTTTTTGAATACTTGGGATTTTAAATCTGAACTCTATCTCTTTGATTTTCAATTCTTTCTCTCTATTTTTCTGCACCCTTTTATAATCTCCTTTTAATCCATTTTAGATGCAAAACTATTCGTTGAAAGTACTTGAGGATGAGTTAAACACAAAAGAGGAAAGAACTATTGAAGATTATTTAAAAAAAGATAACTTTTCTGACATATCTAAAATCTGTACCAAATATATTAGAGTCGTCTCTAATCTCCCAGGTGTTGGCTCTAAGTCGTAATGCTCAAAACGGTAACTTTTTCTTATCTTGGGATCACTCTAGCTTTCCGTGGGGTCTAACATTTTTCTTGTTGTTGTTAGCTCTAGTAAATGCGAAAACCGGCTCTAATTTGAGCTCCGAAAAATCAGTCTCTATTTTGTTATTAGAGTCAATTTTAATACTATGAGTCTGCTCTAATTTGATGTAGAAATAGGGACTTATTATCTTCTGATTAGAGTCGGCTCTAATTACTGCAGAGCCGGCTCTAATCCATACCGAAAGTGCCAAAGGATTCTGATACACTTCGGAGTCACTCTAATCTTTCTAGAGTCGGCTCTAATATCTGAACTTTTGATACATGACATTAGAATTGGTTCAAATTCAATTTTTTTTTAGATTTTGATTATTTAAATATTTAAATACCTAAAACACTTATTCAAAATTATTAGTAACATAAGGAATATACTCATGTGGCTTTTGTTATTGATCAAAATCAATAGTTGGGTCAATATATATAAAAATAAAATAAAATTTAAAAGCATAATGAACTAATTGTCATATTTTGTTATTATGAAGCAAACACAATAATCTTCTATTCTTGAGTTTATGTAAGATTACCAAAAATATAAGATTTCTAATAATATTACATTATCGTAAATCAAATACCACCTTATTTCTTGCTATTTATTTTAAAAAATAAAGTATAGAAATCTTAAAAGGTTGATGTTGTTCTTTTTTACTTTTGATTTTTAAAATATTTTTTTATTATTTCTAAAAAATAAAAGCAAGAGTGTCCTTATTTTTCATGTTTTCTAAATTAAGCATTCATATTTTTTACTACCATTAGTGATATTTTTATTTTCATTGTCGTTATCATTACTTCTACTTCTATTACAACATCTACTTTTTTGCCACACTAATATTGACATGACTATCTTTTCCATATCGTCCACATGCATTATTACCTTTACCACCACTTGCCTATCATTACACTATCATTGCCTCCACCTCACTACTATTATTAGTTCTATTAGGAATAAATGAAAAGTCACTATTGATGCATGACATGCAATGAAATTTTAACTTAAGAACTTAGCAAACTAAATTAAGCAATGACTCTTTCTAAATTCATGCATAAGATGGAGTGAATAATTAAAATGTAGGAGACTACTAGGTGAAAGTTGTATTACCCGCAATGTAGTTTCCTTCAATCAAAAGTAGAAAAGACCTAATGATTGAGAAACCATTCTAACTAGGATATATACCTTCAAATATTTTAAAGATCTAGTTATTAAGGAAGGGTTCTCTTACCAACAATGAGTTCTCACTCTTATAGTGAAGGTCTAATTTCAACATTTCAAAGATTAGCGGTTAGACTTGAAAACTATCACTTCTCGGAAAGAAGACTTCTAACATAGATGATTCAGAGGCAAGGCAAACCTCCTCTTCAGCTTGAAATCAAGGGTAATCTTGCAGATATTTGGATGGAGGATTGAAGTCTGGATAGTGGTTGATGCCTGGATGATGGTTGCTTCTTGGATGAATGCTTGGCATCTATGAAAAAAAAATGGTTTGGATGATGGTTGGTTGGGCCTCCATCCTCTCCCTTATGGAGTGACAAATGCACAAGCAAATAGAAGAAGATAAAAAAATTCCATTCATTCATAATCATCCCTTATTACATGAGGGCTTGGGTATTTATAGACTTTCCTAGCCTTTTTCAAATTAAAAATGGGTGCCAAAAATTTTGAATTTTGAAATTTGAATGGAGAAAAAAAAATATATTTGAACTTTCATTGATCAAAGGGGGGCATTATTAAGGAAGTTTGACCTTTTTTGGATGGTTCAAAAAGGGGGGATGGACCCTCAAATGGAGGGTGAGGTGGTTTTCATCTAGGCATAAGGTGGCCAAATGAAAGATGAGGTGGTTTCCATCTAAGCATAGAGCGCCCAAATGAAGGGTGAAGTGTAGGGATGTAAACGAACCAAGCCGCTTACAAGCTATTCGGGTCTCGGTTCGAAAAAAAGCTCGTTCGGAATCGTTCGTGAAGGTAAACGAGCCGAGCTTGAGCTCAATTTCAAGCTCGAAAAAATTAACGAGCCGAGCTCGAGCTTAATAAAGTTTGATTCGTTAGCTCGCGAACATATTCGTATAGAGGCTTGCGAACATGTTCGTTTAAGGCTCGGTTATATATTATAACTTAATAATAATACCATTAAATGTTTATATTTTTTGTCCAAAATATATTTTAAAAAATAAGACCTAAACACACCATTTTCTTGCCCTTATATCATTTAATTTTATAATCATTTACCTCTTTAGGGTTTTCTAACATAACCAAGCAGCCAAGCTAAACACGCCGCTCTTTCCTCCTCTGCCATCTCTCTAAGTCTCACGATTCTCATTTCTCACTTTACAAACCTTGTCCAAGCCCTCTTCTTTCAACCTAAACACACAGTTTGAATGATTTCTTCATGAGCTTATAAGCAATGCCTCTGATATACATTTATCTTCTCTTATACATCTGCTTTCTGTTTTATTGTTATTATACACTATAGCTCATATTGCTTCTCTCCGTTGACTCCAGTCTATTTAGCCCTTTTAAAGGATATGTGCATGATTTTGTTCGGTCTTGTAGAAAAGTTTAAGCTGCTGTTGTCAAGTGACGAGGCATAATGATAAAAAAATAATAACTAGGAGCACCCAATTTTCCATCCGATCCAGCCATCTTCTCTAAGCTTGAGCAGTAAGAAATAAAAATTTCAAAATCAAAAGGCATCGCATTTCTACTTTGCATCTCCTCAACAACTCAGCGTCGTTTTCGATTCTCAGGTTTTATTTCTCTTCCTTAGCTCGTTTTTTTTCCTTTTTCTTGCTGAATATTTTATGCACCATTGATCTCTCTGTTTGTTTCTCAGGAAAACCAGAAAAAAAAAAAGGGGGCTTTTCTTGGAAATCTAAGATTTGTGGTTTAGGGTTAATTCTTGTGAATTTAGAGATCTAATTTGCCAATCTTTAATGGGCTTTGCATGTTATGTTGATTGCCAATTCTTTTGGGACTGTTAATATAATATTTGTTATATGTATACATTTCTTTTGTAAGCATTGTTGGGTTTCATTATAATTATCATTTGGTCTTTTATCAATAGTTTTGCTCTTAGAGAAACAGACTATAAACACAAGTGTTTAGGTGTCTGTTTTGAAATCATTTTTGCAGCATCTTCTTGATGTAAATTGGAACAAACCATAATCAGGATTTGTTTCTGTAAAGAAAAGAGAGCAAGTCAACTCCAAAACCAATAATCAAAATGGGGATAGCCAAATATACCAGTTCTAACCCACCACAGCAATTTCTGAAATCCCAGCTACTCTTTTCTTCTCTGTTTCCTCATTCTATCCATCCTCCACATGACAACTTTATTTTTATTTACTATTAGTTTTTTAATTTGTTTTTCTCTTATTTCTGAAATCATAAATGCTGTTCTCTTGTTGACATATAATCCTGATTGTGATTTCATTTTTTTTAGCATTCTATACTGTTTTTCTTTTTTTGATAGGTTAGTTTTGTTAGTTAAGACAAAATTGTTGTGGAACATGTATTGAGAGCTGCTAATTAGTTCGTACTCAAAAATGACTTTGGTCTTTGGGAGATCATGTTCTAATTTATAATTCATGACATTTACCAATTATTGCTTGAAATTTCTAAATTGGAATTGTATGATTAATACTTAACTAGAAATAACATTAATTTGGGTTAAAATTAACCTAGTTTGGAGCATTCATGCCTTTATTATGATGCAATCTTAGTGAAAAAAGGAAAGCGTATATGAAATGCATATGATATGATTTGTTTGTCTAATCATTTTAGTTAAAAATAATAAAAAGCTTGGCATATGGCATTTGAGGACGCTTAGGTTATGAAGTTGACCTCAACTGAACAAAATTTTGGGCCAACCCACCAAGTCAGTCATAATTAATTTACTTTATCATTTTCAATAAGGCAGAAAATATAACCTGAAGGTTTCAGAATATTTGTATTCCACAATGTGGGATTTGGATTAATTGTTTTGATTCCTATTGTTGTTGTTTTACCTAAATATTGAAAACTATTGTGTATTTACATGGTTTTCATTTTTCTTCAAGTTTTGTTAGCTAAAAAAGAATAACAAAATGTCAGTAATAAACATATCAACTCAGGATTCTGCCACAAGTCCTATTTTAGGAGAAGTTCAACCAAGTGCAAACGATACTGCTGAAGTAAATCAAAGCAAGGATGTGAATCAACCTGACACCATTGATGAAGAAGAGGGTAATCCATATGCTCCAAAGAAAAGAAAGCGTACATCCAAAGCATGGACTGACTTTAAAGAGGTTACTCTTCCAGATGGGACAATGAAGGCTGAGTGTATTCATTGTAAACATCAGTTGACAATGAATAAGACTGGTGCTACAACGCATTTTCTTAGGCACCTCAAGGGATGTATGAGGAAGAAAATAGAGAAAGGGCAGAAAAATACTAGTGTCACCACAACTTTAGCAGAGTCAAAAATCGTGAATGCTGTGCAAAATTTTAAGTATGATCATGCGAAGATCAGAGAAATCCTTTCCCATATGATTATTGTTCATGAGCTACCATTTCTGTTTGCAGAATATGAGTTATTCAATTTGTTGATGAAGACAACTGCTCCATATTATCAGAGAATTAGTCGTGCTACTGCAAAGAAAGACTGTGTAACCAGTTATGAAATGGAGAAGAAAAAAGTGATGGCAGCATTAAAGGATGTGGACAGGGTCAGTGTGACTACAGACTTGTGAAAATCAAATCAAAAGATTTCGTATATGGTTGTCACTTGTCATTATGTGGACTCCAGTGGGCATTTGCAAAAGCGAAATCTGAATTTTTGTGATGTTCCTCCACCCCATACCGGTGTTGTCATTTCTGATGTGCTAAACAAGTGTTTGATTGAGTGGGAAATTGAAACTAAAGTGTGATCAGTAACAGTTGATAATGCTGGATACAATGATGTGGCTGTTCGGACATTAAAGGAAAACCTCTCTTACAAAAGGAATCTTCTGCTTGATGGAAAATTATTTCATGTAAGATGCTGCGCACACATCTTGAATTTATTAGTGCAAGATGGGTTATCCGAGATTGAATGTGTGATTTACAATGTGCGTGAAAGCGTGAAGTATATAGCTGCTTCGGAGGGCCGGATTAATATATTTAGTGAAATTGCAAAGCAGCTGAAACTATCTTCAAAGAAGCTTATGTTGGATTGTTGTACGAGGTGGAATGCAACATACATGATGTTATCAACTACCTTAGAGTTTAAAGATGTCTTTCCAAGGTATCAACAAAGGGATACTAATTATAATTTTTTACCAAGTGTGGAGGATTGGAAGAAGGTTGAAGTTGTTTGTTCATTTCTTGAAGAATTTAATGAAGTGACCCACCTCATTTCAGATAGTGAATATCCAACTTCAAACTTGTTTCTCACTGAACTTTATAACATAAAAAAGTTATTAAATGAAGCAAATGTGGGTGAGGGTGCTTACATGGTAGGCATGATTAACAAGATGAAGGTGAAATTTGATAAATATTGAGGTGACTGCAACTTGTTAATCTCTATAACAGCAGTTTTAGATCCAAGAAACAAGATGAAATTGATTGAATGGTGTTTTCCAGAGATTTACTCTATAGTTGAGGCTGCCAAGCACATCCGCAGTTCGTAAGACATTACGGATATTGTACAATGAGTATGTTGAGGATCACAAAGCTAATCTTGTTGAAAAAGATGTTCAAGGTGAAACTCAAAAAGAAAGTTCTAGTTGTACAAGTAATGTTCTTGGAAAAGGAAAAGGAAAAGTAAGGGCACAATTTTCTAACTATATTAAAAATGTTGATACAGTTGAGCAAGTGAAGTCAGAATTAGATGTGTACTTGGAGGAAGGAGTTGTTCTTTGTCAAGATGATATTTTGATGCATTGGTATGGTGGAAGATGAACAATTTGAAGTTTAGGATTTTGTCAAAGATGGCTTGTGATGTGCTATCAATTCCAATAACTACAGTGGCTTCCGAATCAGCTTTTAGTGCTGGTGGTAGGGTCATTGATCCATATCATGCCTCTTTGGGAATAGAAATAGTCCAAATTTTACTTTGTGCACAAGATTGGCTGCATGCTCATTATGGGATCAAAAGAAAAGCAAAAGTTAGTATATTAACTTTGCTGCTTATTTAATTGTGTTAATTTGAATGCATAGTTTTCTTGCTATCCTGCATGTATTTAATATTGTGATATTGTTATGTGCATGTAAAAGGAAAAGGAAGAGATTCAGTATATTCAGCTAACTTAATTATGATTGAAGAGTTGTACTTCTGGTTCTTATCATGGACTGGTAATATTGGTTATTCTAGAAATCTAAATTTTATGCTTGATTATTAAGCCTTCATTGTTGCTCAATAGGTGTGTTGTGTTTGGTTTTGCAGGGCAGATCATGGTTTATGCACTGACTTGCTTCCTAAATATTTGTTTTCATGGCATGAAAAAGAGAGAGCAGAGTTGAGGAATATGAAGAGGAAGACTGTATTGTCTTTGGCCCTTGTAGCTTTTATAATTTTTATCTTGCAATGGACTTCTTGTCGTTTATTGTACTAATTTGTTATGAGGAAAATTGTTGCCATTTTCATCTTGTAACTCTTGTCATTTTCATCTTGTAATGGACTTATTGCCATTTCTAGTACTGATTTATTATGGTGTGCTTCTTATAGTTCATGGACTAAGTTGTTATGGTGTTTTTTGTTGTCATATATACTAGTTGTTATTTATGTATCATTAGTTATACTTTTGAGTGAATGCATTAGTTTCTACATGTTAACTTTTGAAACTAAAGTATGCTTAACGAGCTCGATTACAGGCTTAACGAGCTCGAGCTCGAATAAAGCTCGTCAAACATGCTAAACGAGTAATTAACGAATTGAGCTCGAGCCACTCGCGAGCTTAGTAAATTTAGTTCGAACCGAGCTCGAGCTTCATTATCAAAGCTCGAACCGAATTCAAGCCGAGCTCGAGCCTACTAAAAAACTGACGAACCGAGCTTGAGCTTGTCATTATTCGGCTCGGCTCGGTTCATTTATAGCCCTAGTGAAGTGGTTTTTATTTAGGTAAAGGGTGCCCAAATGAAGGATAAAGTGGTTTCCATCTAGGCATAGTGATGTGATACTCTAACTTGTTATGGTGGTTGAGGTAGTTTGCTCCATTTAATCTTTAAGCTTCATGATCCTAATTTGAACCCTTCTTGGCCCAACTTACAAGACTTAACTAATTATCAAACCAAATTGAACTAAAATTGACCAAGTTGAGCCCAACAAACTCAAATGAATATAACAAGACCAAATTAAAAATAAACTTGTGATGAACGGATCTTTAGAATCACCTCAACAAGGATATCTTCTTCAGTTGATTAACACAACCCCAACCCGTGAAGAGGCACTAACCGAATCAGAAGAAGAAAGGCCAAGGAACCAAATCACAATAGAAACAGGTTCTAAGGTAACTTGATTATCAAAGATAAAATAGTCAATTGGCTAAAATGACTAAGTCCTAGTTCTTTCAAGAAGCAAGGAAGAAATAATGCTCTCAATTGGATTATAACCAAAAGAAAATTCGGAATTGTTCATTAACCTTCAATCTGAAGTTCAGCATACAATATATAGATCTTCAAGAATAGGAAAAGCCAAATATAGCAATAAATACTACACACCCTCATAAGTTCTGCATGTTCCAAAGCTCATTAATTAGGCTGCAATGCATAGTCTCAAAGCTCATTAATTAGGCTGCAATGCATAGTCTCAAAGCTCATTAATTAGGCTGCAATTCCTTTGGTCCACCTGGCAAAGAGTCAAACACTTGAATTCTTCCACTTGGCCGTTTGCTTCTCCATGGCTGATTACTCCTGGGCCAATTGCTTCCATGATCAAGCTTTGGAGTTCCTTAGCTTTGGCTCTAGTTATGGGACCTTGATAGCTTAATGATGGAGCTCCTTCATCATCCCCTCCCTCTTGAGAAAAATTCGTCCCCGAATTTGGTCCTATACCAAAATAGGGAGAAAGATCAGTAACATTAAAAGTATTACTTACTTCATACTCACTTGGCAAGTCAATCTTGTAGGCATTAGGATTAATGCGTTCCAAGACTTTAAAAGGCCCATCTCCTCTTGGTTGCAACTTTGATTTCCTTTGCGTAGGAAACCTTTCTTTCCTTAAGTGTATCCAAACTAAGTCACCTGGTTCAAACACAATTGCCTTTCGGCCTTTGTTAGCATATTTTGCATATGACTCATTTTTCTTTTCAATATGTAACTTAGCTTGTTCATGCATTTTCTTCACAAATTCTGCCTTACTCTTACCATCAAGAGATGCAATATGATTAACAGGCAATGGAGATAAATCTAAGGGAGTAAGTGGGTTAAATCCATATACAAGCTCAAAAGGTGAATACCCACTAGATGAATGTACAACCCTATTATATGCAAATTCTATATATGGTATGCATTCCTCCCAAGATTTTAAATTCTTCTTCACAAATGCTCTCAAAAGTGTGGACAAAGTTCTATTTACTACTTCTGTTTGCCCATCTGTTTGAGGATGACAGGTAGTAGAGAATAACAACTTTGTTCCCAATTTTCCCCAAAGTACTCTCCAAAAATGACTCAAAAATTTTACATCCCTATCACTAACAATAGTTTTAGGAATGCCATGCAATCTAACAACTTCCCTAAAGAACAAATTAGCCACATAAGTAGCATCAGCAGTTTTCTTACAAGGAATAAAATGAGCCATCTTTGAAAACCTATCAACCACAACAAATATGGAATCATGACTCCTTTGTGACCTAGGCAACCCTAAAACAAAGTCCATAGACAAGTCAACCCAAGGATGCTTAGGTACAGGCAATGGTGTATATAGCCCATGAGGCTTCACCTTAGACTTGGCTCTTTTGCAAGTTTCACATTTGGCACAAAATTTCTCAACATCCCTTTTCATATGAGGCCAAAAGAAATGTTCCTTAAGTACATCAAGAGTTTTAGCAACCCCAAAATGCCCCATAAGACCACCACAATGACTTTCATGCACAAGCAAATCCCTCAAAGAGCTTTTGGGTACGCACAATCTGTTTTCCCTAAACAAATATCCATCATGCCTAAAGTACTTTTGAAATGCAATGTTCTCACATGCCACATACACTTGTGAAAAATCAGAATCATGCTCATATAATCCCTTAACAAATTCAAAGCCAAGCAATTTAGAGTCAAGTGTGTTAAGGAGATTATACCTTCTTGAGAGTGCATCGGCCACAATGTTCTCTTTACCTTGTTTGTATTGCACCACATATGGGAATGTCTCAATGAACTCGATCCATCTAGCATGCCTCTTGTTTAGTTTCCCTTGGCCCTTAAGATGTCGCAAAGACTGATGATCGGTGTGAATGATGAACTCCCTTGGCCACAAGTAGTGCTGCCATGTCTCCAAAGCCCTTACCAATGCATATAGTTCCTTGTCATATGTTGAGTAGTTCAACGCTGCCCCGTTTAGTTTCTCACTGAAATATGCAATGGGCTTCCTCTCCTGCAACAAAACAGCGCCAATCCCTTTCCCGGAGGCATCACATTCAATTTCAAAAGCTTTGGAAAAATCGGGCAATATAAGTAAGGGTGCTGAACACAACTTTATTTTTAACATGTTAAATGCATTCTCATGTTCATCACTCCATACAAATGGAACATTCTTTTTTACCAATTCATTCAAAGGGGCGGCTAAGCTACTAAAGTTAGGTACAAACCTACGATAGAAACTAGCTAGCCCATGAAAACTCCGGACCTCGCTCACATTGGAAGGTCTCGGCCATTCTCTAATGGCTTTCACCTTCTCTTTGTCCACTTCAATTCCTTTACTGCTAACAACAAATCCTAGGAAAACAAGTCTTTCCATGCAAAAAGAACACTTCTTGAAATTAGCATACAACTTCTCCTTTCTTAAAACATTAAAAACACTCCTCAAATGTTGCAAATGTTCATGCATGCTTTTGCTGTAAATCAGAATGTCATCAAAGTAAACAACAACAAACTTTCCAATAAAAGTTCTCAACACATGGTTCATCAATCTCATGAAAGTACTAGGTGCATTTGTGAGCCCAAAAGGCATCACAAGCCATTCATACAAACCATATTTAGTCTTAAATGCTGTTTTCCATTCATCACCTTCTTTCATCCTAATTTGGTGATATCCACTCTTAAGATCAATTTTAGAGAATATACTAGCACCATGAAGTTCATCAAGCATATCATCAAGTCTAGGAATAGGATACCTGTATTTCACGGTGATCTTGTTGATAGCACGACAATCAACACACATTCTGAAAGTTCCATCTTTCTTTGGCACCAAGAGCACCGGAACAGCACATGGGCTCATACTCTCCTTCACATACCCTTTTGCTAGCAAGTCTTCCACTTGCCTTTGAAGTTCCTTGGTCTCCTCGGGATTGCTCCTATAAGCCGGGCGGTTTGGAATTTGAGCTCCAGGCACAAAATCAATTTGATGTTCAATTCCCCTCAAGGGTGGCAAACCGGATGGCACCTCCTCGGGAAAGATATCCTCATATTCCTGCAAAAGAGAAGAAGCAACACTCGGGATAGAAAACTCAATGTTAGAGTTAGAAAATAAGGTTTCCTTATACATAAGAAGGTATAAGGGCCTCATGTCAAGCAAAGCTTCTCTCATTTCTTTTTTTTTTTTTACAAACAATGACGTTTTTCCCTCTTCTTTTTCTTTAGAACCAGATTGCTCTCCTTTTTCTTTTGCCCTCTTATTTTTCTCTTTTGTCTCTCTTTTTTTTTCTCCACTATTTTCTTTCTTCTCCTTTCCCTCATCTTTTTTTAAATCACTCTTTTCCTCAACTGATTTTCCCTCTAATGCTCTCATTATCCTCACTTGATCTTCATGTGCTTGAATAGGACTCAAAGGATTTAGAGTGTATGTTCGGCCATTCTTTACCAAGGTATACTTATTCTTCTTTCCATCATGAGTTACACTCCTATCATATTGCCAAGGACGCCCCAACAATATGTGAGTAGCTACCATAGGCACAACATCACACAAAACCTCATCCTCATACTGCCCTATGGTGAATGGAACTACAGCTTGTTTGGTTACTTTCAATTTATTGCATTCATTCAACCATTGAAGTCCATACGGCTTTGGATGCTTCTTACACACCAACCCCAATTTTTTTACAAGATGAGAGCTCACCACATTGCAACAACTTCCACTGTCAATGATCATGCTACATAGTTTATTGCTCACGGCACATCTTGTATGGAAAATGTTTTCCCTTTGTATTGCATCACCATCTTCCAAACTTACTTGTGCACTTAAAGCTCTCATGGTTACCATAGCATATGTCAACCCAACCATAGGGTCTTGCTCTCCCATCTCCAACTCCTCTTCTTCACCATTTTCGGCCAGATTTGGTGTGTCCTCTTCTTCATCCTCATCTCCACTCTCTAGACCTCCATCTTCTCTTATAAACATCACTCTTTGGTTCGGACATTGATTGGCATAATGTCCATGCCCCAAACACTTGAAGCATTTCACTTCTCTAGCTCTAGTAGGACCTTCTTTTTTTTTTATGTCTTCCTCTTTTATTTTTCCTTTCCCTTTCCACTCTTCTTTTCCCTTCCATTCCTCCTTTTTCTGTTTCGGCAACTCCTTCTCACTCCTACCAAAGCTCGGCTTCCATGGACTTTTTGAGAAATTCAGCCCACCTCCATTCTTCATGGTTCTTTTCATTTTCAATTGTCTTTCAACCTTAATGGCAATGTGCATCATTTCGGTTAAGGTATGGTAGGAATGTAATTCCACCACATGAGCTATCTCCATGTTCAAACCAGCCAAGAACCTTGCCATGGTGGCTTCCATAGGTTCCTCCAATTGAGTTCTTGCCAATGCCATCTCCATGGCCTTGAAAATTCTTCTACACTTCTGCCTCCTTGTGACATCCTTTGCAACCTTTGATGAAGCTCCTTGAAATAGTGTTGGGGAACAAATCTTTCCCTCATGACTTCTTTCATGGCTTCCCAAGTGGTAATGGTTCTAAGGCCAAGATTTCTCCTTTTAATCAACATTTGATCCCACCATATGATTGCATAATCCTTGAACTCCACAGCTGCGAGCTTTACTTTCTTTTCTTCCGAGTAATTGTGGCATTCAAAAATGAGCTCCACTTGCCTTTCCCATTCCAAGTACAAATCTGGATTTTCCTTTCCATGAAAAGAGGGTATCTTCATCTTAATGCTACCCACATTTGAATCAACTCTCTCTTCAGCTCCTTCCCCAATTCCATAGTCCCAATTCCTATAATTTCTACCTCCCCTTCTTCCACCAAATCCTCTGCCCCTAGGTGGCCGAAACCCCCTACCTCTCGGACTGTGGAGGTTGAATTCATTCCCTTCTTCATCATACTCATGTCCCCAATCATTCTCATTATCCCTAACTTCCTCTCTACCCTTTACTTCCAACCTTTCAATTCTATCTACCAAGGTGGTCATCACAAAATTATTTCTCTCCATTTGTTGTCTTAAAGCTTGTAACAACAAACGGTCATCCCTATTTGATTCCTCACCACCACTACCACTGGTTTCTTGTTTTTTTGACATGTTCAGAGCTGCAAGAAAGAAGATGTTAGTAGAAAATGGCTCACCCTCTCAAGTGTTTCACTCAAGTATTGGCTTTTCTCTCAAATGATCTCACTCTCTTGCCTTTTACCACTCAATCTTCTTCCTTGCTAATTTTAAGAACTAGGGCAGAGTGTCTTTCAAACCAATTGAAAATATATCAATGAAAATCAAGGGAAATAGATAAAGAAAAGATTTGCAATTTAACACAACTAGTTGCCTAGTGATGGCTTCGTTAAACCAAACAGACCATAAGATGGCACGTGTCTGGTATCCACCAACAATAGTGTTCAGATTTGGAAGAAAGAAGAAGAAGAAGATTTCAGAGTTTTAAAATAAAGAGATTAAACCCCTGGAATACTGATTGGAATCCCCAAATATGATGCTAATAAACCCAAGAGACTTCAAAGGGCAGATTGCTCACTGTTTTGCACAAACTTCAAATTCGGAGCCCAACTCACCTTGCTCAATGTCTCCAATCAAACCAACGAATTTCAAGCTGAAAATTGGTGGTTTATTGCTTTGTAGTATGGAGAACACGTGGGTAAATTTTGAGGATTTTCTGGGTTGTTTTGGTGGATGAACAGATTGGTCTTTCTTTTTCCTCAGAATTTTTTTTTTTTTTTTTTTGAGGATTTCTGGTTTCTTTTTTTTTTTTTTTTTTTTTGAAGTTCAATACCCCCACAAGATTACTTGACCGTTTGCACAGCAAGCTCAAAGAAGAAATGAAGAAATCTCCCTTTGATCTAGGGCCTTGAAAAGAAAGCAGAAAATTGGAAGATGAAGAGTTAGTCTGGAAAAACACTACCTTGTTAGGATGATTTGAGCTCTGATACCAAATGATGAACGGATCTTTAGAATCACCTCAACAAGGATATCTTCTTCAGTTGATTAACACAACCCCAACCCGTGAAGAGGCACTAACCGAATCAGAAGAAGAAAGGCCAAGGAACCAAATCACAATAGAAACAGGTTCTAAGGTAACTTGATTATCAAAGATAAAATAGTCAATTGGCTAAAATGACTAAGTCCTAGTTCTTTCAAGAAGCAAGGAAGAAATAATGCTCTCAATTGGATTATAACCAAAAGAAAATTCGGAATTGTTCATTAACCTTCAATCTGAAGTTCAGCATACAATATATAGATCTTCAAGAATAGGAAAAGCCAAATATAGCAATAAATACTACACACCCTCATAAGTTCTGCATGTTCCAAAGCTCATTAATTAGGCTGCAATGCATAGTCTCAAAGCTCATTAATTAGGCTGCAATGCATAGTCTCAAAGCTCATTAATTAGGCTGCAATTCCTTTGGTCCACCTGGCAAAGAGTCAAACACTTGAATTCTTCCACTTGGCCGTTTGCTTCTCCATGGCTGATTACTCCTGGGCCAATTGCTTCCATGATCAAGCTTTGGAGTTCCTTAGCTTTGGCTCTAGTTATGGGACCTTGATAGCTTAATGATGGAGCTCCTTCATCAACTTGACTTGACTTAAATTAAATATAAGACATAAAGTGACTCAAGACCAAAATACATTATCAAAACCCAAAACTTAAGTATCTGAAATCCATAATGAGTATGGATTGAGTTGAATTGCATGCATCCTTTTTCTTATCCTGGTGCCCGCACCAACTATTTTATCACTTAACTTATCATACATATGATTTTTTAATGCATAAATAGATAATAATATTTCTCCTTTAAGTTACTATATATAAATTTTTATATAAAATTTTTAATTTATTGAGTTTGTCATACATTTGCAAGAAATGCTAGTTAGACTGAAATAAGTATAGTTAATGAAACTTTTAAAAGTTGGTGAATATTCAATTGAAAAACTTTAATAAGTTTGTCCACTTAATCAAAAAGAAAGATATACTCAAGTTATTGTTGACGGCCATCATGTAATTCATTAAATCATCATTGATTGTCATTAAAATATACTTCATTGGAAAACTTACATGATTTAGTATACTCAATTAGAAAAAAAAAAAAAAGTATAAAGAATCAATTGAAAATCTCAAATAAATTTTTGTACTCTCGATGTAATTATTCCTTTATTTTATTGGCTCTAAGAGAACCAGATTGAGCATCTAATTCCTTTGAAAAGCAACTTATTTTATATGAGGATGCTCTAAGGCTCGGTTGAGATTGCCAATCTCCCTTCATATAAGTCTACTGCTCAGATATTTTAAAATTGTACCAGCACAGCTTCTTCTAAGTTCATAGAGTTAGTGGTCGGGTTTCTTTCTAAGCTTTCGTTAAGAGGTATTCATTTTTCTATTCCACTATTAAGATACTTTTTCACCCTTAGGGAGCATCCTAGTGAGTGAAGATGGTGGTATTTCTCTATCCAACATGGGAAAAAACTTTTTATAGGTCTTTCTTCTATCCACAAATAGAAAGGTCATTTCTTTTTTTATGATCGAGGTCGGTAAGACTTGGCCCTTTAGATCGAGCTAGCAATAGTTTAATTCTAATGTTGCGTTTGGTGCATCACTAGCAATCCTGAATAATAATATGGATTACCTACAAGATAAATTACTATATGATAGATTATCAGTAATGTTGATTATTGTATTTGGTATACACAAGTAATGCAATAGTAATATTGATTATTCCTAAAATACACCTAAATTAAATTTATTAAAAATTTATATATTATTATATATTTGATTTAAAAAAATTATATTTATAAATGATAATATTTAAAAATTTTATATTTATAAATGATATTCGAAGCGAATATTGAGGATGCTGGAAGCCACCGATCGAAAGAAATTTCACGGCATGTCGTGGGGCACTGGGCGACGGAGATCCGCAGCTCAACTCCGCGAAAGAGGACGTGGCTTGAGACCTTCGACCTGAAGGTTTCAGTGAGGTTGGTAGAGGAGGATACGAGTAAATAGCGATAAAAAGGGTAATTTTGTTAAGAAGTAATTTATCAAATTATCACATCTCTGGTAATGTGGATAACCATTTCTTCTTGAGATAATCTGAATTATCTCTCATAAGGTAATATGAGAAGTAATCTAGATTACCACTATATATAGGATAGATTAACATTCAAAACATGTACCAAACATGATTATTGGTGGGTCCTATTTAAATTACCGATAATCTGGATAGATTACCTGCTATCAAATGCCCCTTAAAGTCAATAAAGCCCCCTCCTTTCTCCTAATAAGAGAAAGGCAATTAGTTTAATAGACAAAGATCTGCCCAGATTAGAGATGCTTTTTTCCTAAGAAGCACTAGCTTGAGTAAAATTAAGTCTAACTCTATTAAGTAAGTCTAACATAATATACTTGGTCTTTTTTCATAGTTTTCTTCTGGTCAGTATTAATAATGTATTTTAATATTTTTTTAGAAATGTTAAATGTGAAGAAGTAAAGAAGGCAGTGACTTGTAAGAAGAAAGAGACTAGAAAGACTTCTTCACTAAAAGCTACACATAATGAAAAAGTTGTTGAATAACCCAATATTACTACTTTTCCTCAGCTAGCCGAATATTTCTCTAGATACAGTACGTCCTCGGTCATAGAAAAGGATCATAGCAAAGAAAATGGAGGAACATCCAAAAGGCGAAAATCCACTCCATCCAACCATCCTATCAGTACCCTTGAAAGAGCAAAGAGAGCCTACATCGGACCTAACTTCTTTCATTTGCCCAAAGTCAGAGCCCAGGAAAGTCCTTCCCAAGAATCCTTTGTTCTGCCTAAAATATATTTATCTAAGAATAGTACTTTTAAAATCATATGTATTTATACTTATTAATTTTATAAATTAATAAAAAAGTATTTTCTTCAATCTTACATTATTTATATAAAAGATGAATATTTATATGAAAATATAAATATATTATGAGGCTATAATTTTAGTATAATGCATACAAGATGATTAAAATTACAGCTAATATATTTAAACATATCCGTGATTGATAGAAATAAGGATGTTCTATCATTAATCACTAATACGATCCATGAACATTATGAATATATGATAATCTTATCTGGTGAAGGTATTATATAATAAGATTGTATAGGACTTGGACCGACATAGTTTGAATCTTTATTTAAGACCATTATAAAGAATTCAATTTATGTCACAAGATGATCATATGTAAATCAACCTTAATTCTGATTTAATCATAGACTCCTTGCTATTGGATATTTTGATTTGTTTGTTAAAGCTCATTTGATGTCGGGCCAATACTTACATCTTAGATGTTTAATCAAAGTTGTCAATTTCGTTTTGGATTATGTTTCGTTTTAGCTTATGAAACGAAATATTTTGGTATCGGACCATTTCGGTGCTTTGTTTCGGAATATATATATATATATATAATAAAAAAATTATTCATAATTTATATTCTTCATAAATAATAATAATAACATAAAAATAAAGAGTTTGAGTTTTTGAGAGGTGCGACCGTGCGACTGAAAGAAGAGGGGTAGGGTAACTAGGGTTTTTTTTGACATTATATATATATATATATATATATATATATATATGGTCCCGAAAGGTTTAACAATTCATAAATTGGTTTCCGTAACATATTTTGCCAAAATGGTCGAAATATGCCAAAACGATCGAAATACGCCGAAATGCACCGAAATGGTGGAAAAATCTTCCGAAGCGAAACATAGGGTTTATCTTTTTGGATAAGCCACTGAAACTGCCAAAATGAAACGAAATTAACAACTTTGGGTTTAATAACACATTTGGCTGGGAATGTGATTTAAAGATATGAAATCATGGCTTTTGAAAAGAAGCTTAAAATAAGTTCTCTTAAATGTTGATTATATGGCTAAACAGTTATGCATGCAATTTATGATCTGGTCATAAATTAACTGTTTAACTAATGAATCAATGGTACTTAAAGAATAAGAAAAAATTAGAGGGGTATAACGGTTATTTTACCTAGCTCTAATTATAAACTATGGAGGGTTGAATTACATGTAATGATTACTCATGTTTTCGAGTAAAATTAATATGTAAATTTTAAGAGTATTGTCTCTAGTTTTTAGTAGAATAACTTTTAGATTAATAAACTGAATAAATAATTAAAAATTTTTAATTGAGTTTATTCAAGTTTATTGGAGCTTGAAATTATGGGTGCATGGTCTCCATACCATCTTAGGTTAATCGTATCAAATACTCTTGGTTTGAATAATTAATATGATTAATTATTTATTTTTCTTAAATAAAATATTTATTGAAACTTTATAATAAAGAGTTTATTATGAAGATAAATAATCGATTTGATTTATTATTTTTCTCACATTATTTTGGTACAATAAATTAGTTATTGGATAAAATAAAAAGGTATGTAAACACATTGTTCATATAATAATTGATATGAATGGTTGCACATAAGTGTTATTATGAAACATCACACAAGAGAATTTTACTCTGGTAGGTGGCGCATATTATGAGTTGATGGAGAGAGAAAAACTTTATTTTTAATATTTTTGATAATGCAATTATTGAGAACATTAAAAGTAATATAATAAATTTGATTTATTAGATATTTAAAATTAATAATATTTAAAATTATTAAATAAGATTTGATAATTTAGATATTTATATTTAATTTAGATATTATTTGTAAATTAGTTGCAAATAAGAAAATAACTTTTTCATCAAGGAGTTGACGTACATGTGAGAGATAAATGTTATCTAAATTAAATATTGTAACAGATAAACGTTATCTAAATTAAATGTTACAACAAATAAACATTATCTAAATTAAATGTTGCAACAGATAAATGTTATCTAAATTAAATTAATTTAAAAATAAATTTTTTATTATCTAGAGCCTATAAATATGGCATAAGGTGGAGATAAAAAAAAAAAGAAAAGTTTCTCTCATCTTTTTCTTTATTATTTTATGTGTGCCAGGGTTGTGAGAAATATAGAAAAATAAAAGTTATGAAAAATATAGAAAAACAAGAGTGAGCCCACTTTCATAATTTGATACCGATCTTGAGAAAGGTGAGGAAGGCTTTGGTTTTATTTTATTTTACAGGTATTTTATGAAGTACCCTGGTCTATAAACTCTACCGTGGGATTCTTCATTCGTAGCTTCGAATTCAGTAGTAGGGTATGTCTGTTCCTTCGAGACCTCAACATATCGGTATGTTTTTATGTTTAAAAAAATTATATGACAATTTTTTCTTTTCATATGACAACATTAATTTTATGCATGTTAAACAATCCGCATGCTTCCGCTACACACACATATATATATTGAATACCAACAACTGGTATCAAAGCGATCATGCACTAATATTAATATTGTCATAATGTTGATATGCGATATTTTTACATGTTTTATAATATTTAATATTTGGCATGCATGTTTGGATGGGTAAATAAATATTTGATATTTGGTATGTATTTTTTACCGTAAATTGTTTGCTTTGAGAATGGGATATAGATCCCAAGATTCGTAGGTGTAGAAATTATCATGTTCTTGGTTTTTATCGTATTCAATCCAAGAGGAAGGCTACTGGCAGTACCTCGGATCTCTTTTCCAATGGACGTACTATAGGGATATAAATGCATCGCAAGGAAGGCTTCTGCTATTACCTTGTGCATTTGATCCAACTACCTATGATTCGGAGAGGCTACTAAAAAATATTTATGACTTAATTGATTGCCATATTATGAATTGGTTTTTTTTAAAAAATTATGACTTAATTGATTGCCATATTAAGAATTGGTTTTTTAAAAAAAACTAACAAAAATCCGGTTGGATGTTTACCAAATCCAAAGCGTTGGGTGGTAAGATTTGTTTATTTTGGGCATTGGAATTCGAAAGGGCGATCGTGGGTTTTCTTATTTGAAAAAACGCACCGATAGATCTAGGTATTGGGGATTTGTTGAGAACAAATCCCAAACACCAATAAATTCCAAATGTTGGTAGTGGAGAAAATCATTATAAAAATTTCAAATGATTTGAAGCAAATCAGAAACTTATTTTTGAAGCAAATTGAGCCTAAGCCCACTCCAAACAGTTTGGCCGTAAGATGGCCCGCGATCATTAAAAAAAATAATTATTTGATGAGTTAATTTTAATATACAAAATAGAAATTAAAAATACACATTCTATGCATCATAAAGCTATTGATTAGGACTATCTGACTAATCATAATTATGCCTATTTATAGAGTCTTAGTTAATGAACAAAGGTAATATTATTATAATTCTAAATTTAAAAGGATTTTTAAATGGATGGTTTGGAATTATAATATTAAGAATTTGATTCTTAAATAAAGTTATGAAATTAAAATAGTCTTAGGTTAAGTTAATATATGATATTAATTTAGTAATGAGATTATTAAATCTAAGACTAATCTATTTAATTTTATAAATAACAAGAATATGATTCTTTGTATAGAAATCAATTTCAAAAGTTAATATATTATATTAAATTTTAATAATATGATTATTAAATTTTTTTGATATTAATTTGTAAAAAGATAATAGTTATCTTAAAATATTTACAAGAATTCAATTCTTGAGAGAATTAAATTCATAGAATAAATCTACATGAAATGAAAAGATTTAAATGTTATTGAATTTAATTCACAAAGATAAAAGGTTATCTTTATATAATAAAATACAATCCCACTTTAATAAAGAGTAATTAATAAATTTGTTGGTCTCCACCAATGGTTTAGCACCGTGAGAGTTGAACGGTGCCTCGAGGCACTTTGATTTCGTCCCCCTATGGATGATGTCTGTTCAATTTAATAACAAGGCTAGATCTCTTAGGATAAAATTTCTAGATGTATTTCAAGCCTAACCTACCCTACGGCGGTACGCTTGAGTTAAGTCTAGAAATTTAAAATGATGGGTCTTACTCATAAAGATATAAGATCAAATGTGTTGGTTATATCTTTGACCAAACCTTTTCTAATTCGGTAGTTAATTAGTGTGGAAATAAGAGTTATTTCAGAAACATACTTATTAATCGAGAAGAGTCTCGGTTTAACTAAGTATGAAAGCTGACCTACCCTACGGCAGCAGACTTGAACATGGCTAGTTGAATTGTCGAGGGAATAGAATATCAGTTTTTCTTGTATTTTTCCTAAATTGTTCAATTATTTTTTGAAATCTCTATTCCAAAAACTTATAAACATTCATCTTGACTAATTTTTCAGAAAATGGCTTTGAACAATCCCATTACTTCTATACTTTCTAGCAACACCCTAACTAAAGAAAACTATCCCAAATAAAATATGATCTTGACAGCATTTTGACTATTGAAAACATCAAATTTGGTATCACTAAGCCAACCCTTGCTTTTGATCATAATGTTAGAGAACATTATGACAAGTGGCAAGTTGCCACCAACCAAATGAAAGAGAAGAAAAATAGTAAATGTGATTTACTAATATTTATTATGTGCAAATATTTACTGCTGGAAATAGTGAGACTGGAGTTTTTGGGCCAAAGTTGTGGACTAGATTTGGAATAGTGTTGGGCTACATTATGTCATAGTCTTCATATGGATCCTGGGCATCCTGTAGATATAGTTGGTCTGTTGGCTTGGGTTGGGATGACTGATATCCTCCTCCTCATCAGAGTCTCCTAGCTGTGATAATTCCTCTAGTAATTTTTTCTTTAGTTCCTTTTTGTTGGGAGTTTTACTTGAAGAAGGAGAAGTTGTAGTTTTCTCTGGGACAGGTTTTTCTATTTTTGGGAATTGTCTGGGGCTATCATAAGTAACTAGCCATCGGCTGATGTTACTTAGTGATAATCTTTCTCCGGATTGGAAGTTTTTCCACCACTTGATCCTAAATCGTCTTTCTAGGATAAGTGGATACTGTTGATCAAGGGATCTACTAACAGCAAAATCCCATCCCACAATCTATGGAACTTGAAATTCAATTGTGAACATCATAGTTTTGTTTCCATAATGGGCTGTTTTGAGTCGATCGTGGAAATAAACCCATGCTGATAATGCTGATTCTGGAATTATTTCTTTTGTTATCCCAAAGTAGGTCCACCAATCATGAATCCAACTTGGGATTCTTTTGTCTATCTTTGGGCTAAAGTTGAGGAACCAACTATGGTCTGTGGGCTTAAGATAGAAAGCCTTATACCAGGCTTCCTGGTAGTCAAAATAGTTGTATTGAGAAGGCTGGTATTTTTGCGAAAAGGTTCTGGGCTGATAAGGGTTTCCCCATTCTTGTTTAGTCATAAACTTCTTAATCTTACATTTTGAATAGGCGACTGCCTCTGAGTTCTGTTCTGATGTATGAGTTATTTCGACTGAGTCTGTATCGACTAAAATAAACTCATAATATTCCTGGGTTTTAAGGGGATTTTGAAATCCTTTGGGTAGGTGATATTGCATGATTTTTCCATTAATCGAAGGGAAAATTCTGGACAGCTTGGGAGTTTGGTTGTCTCCTATCTCGTCTGGTTCTAAGAGTTTAACAGTAAGAGAGCAATTCTTGCTATAATATGGGTTGAACATGGGAGACTTGGAAGGACTAGACCTAGTCTGCTCAGTAGTAGTACTGGGACTAGGAGGTGACCACTTTAGAGTTGCTTGGGAATAGGTTTGAGAAGGCAAGACTAAGGCTGAATATTGAGGTCTAAGGGGGAGAAGAGTTCTGGGTGGAGTTAATACTGAGTATGGGTTACTGAGAGGGATTGGAACTATTGATTTTGCATAGGATGCTTTTGTTCTGGGTCTGTCTGACATCTTGTTCCTGTAAGGAATTCTCGTGTCAGAAAGTCTGGTAAACTATTTTCTGTGCCTTTTAGAAATTCTATTTCAAAATCAAATACTGATAAAATAGCTTGCCATCGGGCAAAGATTTGTTTTGAAACAAGATTTTCAATATCCTTTTCTAAAACTTCTTTGGCTGGTTTGCAATCAATTCTGAGAAGGAATTTTTTGAAATATAAATCTTCTTGGAATTTTTGTATGCATAGGACTATTGACAAAACTTCCTTTTTTACTATGCTATAATTTGTTTGAGCATTAGTCCATATTCCTGAGTGATATCTAACTAATGTTTCTTTGTTATGGGTTTTTTGTTTAAGGATTCCTCCAAATCCTATTTCTGAGGCATCTGTCTCTACTATTACTAAGGCTGCCGGGTCTAGTAATTCTAGGCAAGGAAGGTTTTTGACTATAGTTTTTACTTTTTTGACTACTTTGGTATGTTCTTCTGTCCATCCTTTTTCTTTTTTCTAAGCTGAGCGTACAGGGGTTCTAGAATGATCCTGATATTTGGGATAAAGTCTGAGACATAATTAAGGCATCCTAGAAATCGTTGTAGTTGGGTTTTTTCTTTGATTTCATCTGGAAATTATCTGCGAATTCTATCGACCTTTCTATGGGTTTAATAGTTCCCAGATAAATATAGTGCCTAGAAATCTGACCTTGGTCTGAAAGATTTTGATCTTGGGTGCTGAGATTGCTAGCCCATTTTGTTTTGCTAAATTGTGAAAGAGTCTAATGTGTTTAACATGTTTTTCTAGATCTTCTGAGAAGATAAGGACGTCATCTATATAAACTATTATGAACTGGGTAAATTGGTTAAAAATTTCATTCATCATGTTCTGGAATTCGCTAGGGGCATTTTTTAAACCAAAAGGCATTACATTCCATTCATAATGTCCAAATGGTACAGTGAACGCTGTTTTGTATCTATCTTCTTCAGTTATTTGTATCTGCCAAAATCCTGATTTCATGTCAAACTTGGAAAATATCTTTGCTTTATATAGTCTGGATAACAAGTCTTTTTTATTAGGTATGGGATATCTAATCCATTCTAAAACTTTATTCAAAGGTTTATAATTTATGACCAATCTAGGTGTTCCTCTTTCTAATTCCGAGGCTTTCTGGACATAGAAGGCTGAACATGACCATGGAGACTTGCTTGGTCTAATAAGTCTTTTGTCTAAGAGATCTGCTATCTCCTTTTTACAATATTCTAATAGTTCTAGGTTCATCTGGATTGGTCTGGCCTTTGTCGGGATATTAGTTTCTTTGAAGTCTTTAATATAAGGCAAGCTGACCTGGTGCTTCTTTCTATTCCAGAAGGCTGTAGGGTCTTGGCTGCATAATTCTTTTTCTAATTTTTCTTGGATCTCTTTTATTTTAGTTTTCCATGATTTTAGATGTAGTTGTTCTTCTATTCTATTTGTCTTTATTTCTTCTTTAAGTTGTTGTTTTTTATTCTTCAAGGACTGTATCTTTTGGCTGGAATCTTTTAGTTGATTAATCTTTTTAAGCTCAACGGGGCTTACGAATTTGAAGGTGACTGGGTTTTCTAAGACATAAGTGGTTATGCCTTTTTTATTAATCTCTAGTCCATAGAGGAGTGTTAGAAATGGTGTACCTAGAATGACTGTTTGGATATCTTTAACTACAATGAAAGTTGTTTTAAAGCAAATGTTGTCTTGGCAGACATGCACATCTGGAATTTTATATTTTACTTTAAGATTTTTACTGTTGGCTGTATAGAGTTTTTCCATGGTTTCTTCATAATATTTTCTAGGAAATAGTTCCTCTGGAATGCAATTCATGTCTGCTCCTGAGTCTACTAAAGCATAGGTTTCCCTAATCTCATTTTTGACTACTAGATTCACTTTAATGTGCCACTTTTGTCTTTTAATTATCGTAGTATGATCTTCTTGTTCTTTTTCTGCTGGTCTTTCTAAAGATTCTTCTTTTCCTTTATTTGATTTTTTTAGATTTTGTATTTTTGACTGTACTTTTTTAATTTCTTGTCTTATTTGTTCGTTTTCTAGTTTAGGTTGTTTCGCTAATCTTATTTTGGGGTTTTCTTCTTGTCTGATTGATTTTAGAGTCTTTGTTTCATTTTGTTGGATTGATTCTTTATTGTTACTGTCGGGTTTTTCTTGGTTTAACTGTCTTCCTTCTAATTGAGGATATTTTAGGGTCTGGTCCTTATAATAATTTCTTTTTCTAAGAGAGTTATCTTCTGAATTAATTACTCCCAATGATTTTGAAAGGGTGTTGGTCTTGTATTTCTAGCCATTTTAAGTACTTATTCTTGATTTCTTAATTTTGGCATGCTACCTTAAGCCATACAAAGTAAGGAATCTCTAGTCTTAGTTCTTTCATAAAACTATAGTACTCTTGTTTAAGGGTCTCTCTTTCTTCTGTACTTATGGTCTCAAAGAGCCATTTTCTTTTTTCTTTATTTTGTTCTGATAGAAAATCCCTTGGCTATAGGTTGTCTTTTAATTGATTAAAAAGTCATTTCTCATAATTTGTCTTAACATGTTTAGGACTTCTTTTGGTTTAGGTTCGGGTGTTTAGGATTCATAGTTCTCTAACCTTTAACATTTTAAGCTTCTAAACCTTAGTTAATCTCTTAATTATTTGTTCCACTGCTTTCTAAGGGTTGATAATGAGTCAGGAACACTGCCGGGAACACTGCTGGTCTTACGCTCCTTTCTGCCAGTCTTACGCTTACCAACGACCTCGGTCTCCTGGTCATCATGTCCTAAGAACCTGGTGGATAACTAAGAGGCCCGCTTAACTAAAGTTTTTTACTTAATATGTTAAGAGCTAGGGAACTATGTTTCCTAACACCCTGTCCCTTTACCGAAAGGGTAAAGTCAGGGTTTAATCTAACTGATTTTTATAACCATAATTTTTTATGCTAAGAATTGGTGCTGTGTTTTTGTGCAAAAATTAGATAGCATAATTTAAAACTGTAAAACAACTATTGTAAAAATAGTTTTCTTAGATCTGAAAGCTCACGTCTGGCCAGGGGCTCATTATTCCCGTGGGTCATAGACATATTTGCATATGTCCGCTCAGGAGGCATGATGCTCTTGATTTAAGGAAAAGGAAAAACATACTGGAAGTAAAAAAGAGAGATGTATGCATAAAAAGGAAAGGCTAGACTGCCTACCATAACCCCCTAAGTCTGCACCAACCACTCCGGACTCCAACCAGTCTGAAGTCCGTCCAAGACCAGGTCTATAAAAGGGATAGCCCTCAATCATCCAAGAACCTACCTTCATTCCTAAACACCTTCATCTTTCCATCTTTTCATACTTAGAAATTAGTCACTCAGATCCCAGGCCTTCAGAAATGGTATCAGAGCCATGTTTGGCTAATTTCCTCTCTTTCTCAGTCAAAGCCGAGTCCGGCTACCCTGTCAAGGCCAACTTGGGCCAACCTCATGTAATCTCTCAGTTGTAAAGCTTTCAAGCTTTTAAGTTGTAAGTCTCTCTAGACTTAAGAAATCCAGTACCAGTTGTTTATTTCTGTGCAAGGTTTAAACTTGTTTTCAACTGCTTTATTTTATGCTTATGTGCAAAAATTCTCTTTTCCGGGGGAGAAGGGGGTTATGGTAGCAGTCTAGCCTTCCTTTTTATGCATACATCTCTCTTTTTTCTTCCAATATGTTTTTCCTTTTCTTTAAATCAAAGCATCACGCCTCCTGAGCGGACATATGCAAATATGTCTATGACCCACGGGAGTAATGAGCCCCTGGCCGGACGTGAGCTTTCAGATCTAAGAAAACTATTTTTACAATAGTTGTTTTACAGTTTTAAATTATGCTATTAATTTTTGCACAAAAGCACAGCACCAATTCTTAGCATAAAAATTGTGGTTATAAAAATCAGTTAGATTAAACCCTGACTTTACCCTTCCGGTAAAGGGACAGGGTGTTAGGAAACATAGTTCCCTAGCTCTTAACATATTAAGTGGAAAAACTTTAGTTAAGCGGGCCTCTTAGTTATCCACCAGGTTCTTAGGACATGATGACCAGGAGACCGAGGTCGTTGGTAAGCGTAAGACTGGCAGAAAGGAGCGTAAGACCAGCAGTGTTCCCGGCAGTGTTCCTGACTCATTATCAACCCTTAGAAAGCAGTGGAACAAATAATTAAGAGATTAACTAAGGTTTAGAAGCTTAAAATGTTAAAGGTTAGAGAACTATGAATCCTAAAACACCCGAATCAAAACCAAAATTACAAATTAATGGAAGGAATGTTTAAAAAATTAACCAAGTCCCGAAAACCTAACCTATTAGAAAAATTAGAAAAGTATGAGTCTAAAGACCAGGACCAGTTTCAGAATGAAACAATAAATATGATGACTCAATCAGCCTCCAAATTCAAGCAAACTTGATCAATAATAAACTACCAAAGGTTGAATATAAACAAATTTACAAAATAGGAACCTTTGAACTCTCAGAAGACTATAGGATTAAACAGCAGAACATAGTCTTCCTGTTACATTAGAAAATGGTCAGACCAGCATTAGGCTTTTCAGAGATGAAGACCTCAAGTCTATTGACACCAAATACAAGTATGTTCATATTGCAGCCATCCAAGTAGGTATTATTCCAAACCATAGATTAGGATTAAACAAACCAATCTTCATTGCCTTGAAAGATGGAAGGTTCCGCGAGGCAAATGATGCAGCACTTAGTATTATTAGCACTAATGCCCATTGGGGCCCGATCTATTTTGAAAATTATCCAGACCTTAGCACAGGAATTGACAGATCCATCAAAAACCTTCTAATTATAGATATAAAGGCCTCAGGCTATGAAAATATAGATCCAGAATTTGAACCACTTAGCATAGTTTATAGGATTGTTTATAAGCTAATGACGACAAGAATCAATGTTAAAGGAATAAAAAGAACTCCAATAGGCCAAACGTTATTCTTAGCAACAGATGAAAGACACCATTCAATGACACCTCAGATGTATAAATGGAATGAAGTTGAAATTAAGAATAACTGGATTCTGGAACAAGTCCAACCCCCTAGGAAATCCATAACTAAAAATCAAGCAATCAATGAAATCAACCAAGATGATGAAGGAAATATAACTTACACTTTCAGAAGATCCTATAGCCTTAGAACACCTAGGACAGACCCTGGAGAAACTAGCAACACTAACATCAGAAACCTAAAACTTAAGGGCGTAGACCTAGAACCCAACATTCCAAACCTATACTATGAAAATGACTACTCTCCAACTTACTCCCAAATGAGGGATGGAATACCTAACCAGTTGAACATGATTTCAAAAGAAGAAATAAAAATTAAAGAAGACTTTCTATCAGAACAAAATAAAGAAAAAAGACAATGGCTCTTTGAGACCATAAATACAGAGAAAGAGAGACTCTTAAACAAGAGTATTATAAGTACATGAACAAGTTAAGAATAAAAATCCTTACTTTATATGGCTTAAGGTAGCATGCCAAAATAAGGAAATCAAGAATAAGTACTTAACATGGCTCAGAACTAAAGAAGCCAATAATAGTCAACACCCTGCCAAATCATTAGGAGTAATTTGGAAAACTACAGACAATAAAGAAATTAATTCAAGACACATCCCATTAGAAGAATGCCAGATTCAATATAAAAACCAGATCCTAGTAGCCTCTCCATTTAAGTATCTAAAGCCAGAACAAGACAAGAAGAACAAGTAGCTACCACTAGTGAACTCAGAAAAATAATTCAGCAAAATAACTACAGTAATCAACTTTTACATACCATGTCAGATCAGCTAGACAAAATAGAAAAAAATGTCACCAAGGAAAGTGAAGGCTCCAAAATAATTCAAGAAATAAAAATGCAAAAACCTATTTTAGAAATAGACAATAGTTGGACAACAGGCTTTAGAACTAGAGAAGATAAAATTGTAGACCAACTGACAAATAGACTCAGAGGAGTAAGACTAGGTATGATCTCAACTCAAGACCAACTTAACAAAATCAAAACCGAAGGACAAACATATTACAGAACACAAAAAGACTATTATCCTAGACCAACACCCCCAGACATTCAATTCGAAGAAAGAAAAAGCTTCAATAGAGAAATTTACTATGGCGATGGAATATATGAATGGAATATAGATGGAAAATCTGAACGAGAAATTTGGAATCTATTAAGAGAAATGACCATGGCCGCAGGGGCCCTAAGAGCAAACAAAACCTCAGAAGAAAATAATGTAAAGGTCTTAATACAAGGCTTTACCGGAATGCTAGAAGGATGGTGGAGCAGGTATCTTACACAACAAGACAGAGACAATATACTATATAGTAGAAAAATCCTAGTAAAACCAAACTCCTCAGAAATCACAGAAGAATCCAATGCTATAGAAACATTAATCCATGCCATCTATAGGCATTTCATAGGGTCAAGAGACCGCAAACAAGAAAGTAACAAATGCTTTTAATGAAGCTTAAGTGTTCCAAAATGCAAGACTTTAGATGGTACAAAGACACCTTCCTTTGTAGAGTATTAGAAAGAGAAGACTGCAACTCTCCCTTTTGGAAAGAAAAGTTTATCTCAGGACTACCCAGACTTTTCTCAGAAAAGGTAAGCGAGGCATTAATGGAAGAATGTGGAGGCCATATCATATGGGAAAAAGTTACCTATGGAGACATTAGCAATATCATTCAACGAACTGCTTTAAAAACATGCACAGAAATACAGCTCCAGTCTAAATTAAAGAAAGAAGAAGAAACTTCAAGAAAAGAACTAGGAGGTTTCTGTAAACAATACGGATACGAAGCCTTAACTCCACCTTCAAAAAAGGAACAGAAAGCCAATAGAAAAACATATACCCCAAAACCTATAGATCTCGGTTCAATAGACAAAATGAATACCCACGATGGGAAAAAAGGAAACCAAGCAAACAGAAACCTAGAAAGCCTCCCCTATGGAATAAAGGAAAAAGAGAATCTAATCCAAAACAAGAAAATGTTCCAATATGTTTTGGTTGTGGAAGAGAAGGACATTACAAAGAAACTGTAGAATATCTCAGATTCAGGAATTAGACATCCCTGATAGACAAAAGAAGAAATAGTAAAAATTATGCTCTCAGACAACGAGGATAACTATTCCTCAGAAGAAGAGGAAACACTTCAGAAGAACAAATCCAACTAATTGAAGAAAATAGTTCCTCAGAAACAGAAAGATCTTCTTCATCCTACTCAGAAGGAATAAATCTATGTGGATGCATGGAAAAACTCAAAATCAATATGATGAGAAAAGAAGATTTTCTTTTTGATCTAGTAGAAGAAATGAATGATCCAGGATTAAGAAAAAAATGTATAGAAAAACTTAAAGAGGAATTCAGCCCTACCCTAATAAAAAAGAATTCTCAGCCTTCCAGAGATCATTAAAGAAAAAGAACGAGAAGAAAAAATAAAATCAGACCCAATTTATAAGCTTAACCTAGAAATTGAACAAATAAAACAAGATATCAGAATACTTCAGTCACGAATAGAAGAAACAGATAAGGAGAAGAAATACAACTAGATAAGGGAAAGAAAATACTTCAAGAAAACGATTACATAGACGAAATTGCAATAAAACCTCTTAGATGGTATATCAGCATTACCCTTAAAATCAAAAATGAAATCAAAACACTTTGCGCCCTAATTGACTCAGGAGCGGATATAAATTGTGTCCCAGAAGGACTTTTCCCTGAAAATTTTGGAGAAGAAGCCTTAGAAAAAATACTTACAGCAGACAGTAAGAACCTTCAAGTAAAATATAAATACCCAGAAGCGTATGTCTGCCAGGATGACATACAACTTGAAACCCCCTTTCATGTCTTCAAAAATGTTCAGTCAACTGTAGTAGGAATGCCATTCTTAACACTATTTGACAAAATAGAAATCGATAAAAATGGCATAAATGCCCAGATTTCAGATAAACAACTTTACTTCAGGTTTTTATAAAACCTTGTTTTTATAAAACTCTTAGTAAGTAAACCTGCTTTATCAAAAGATTTTTTTTTTTTCTTTTCAAAAGGGTTTTCAGCCTACTTAGTCTATCCATAGCCCAATACTATTCCAAACCAAGTCCACATATATAAACCTCTTGCTTCCCAATCCAATAGTATACAGACCTTTCAACCTGCTTTAACCAGAACCCAGAACCAGTCTCACTATTTCCAGCAGTACTATTATCACACATGTCTCACACGAGACCCCCAGCCTCATCAACACTATTCTCATTAGCACTATCATGGCACACTTCACAACAAAGTCACCCATGTGACTCTTCGGCTCTAGAGCATGTGACTCTTCAGCTTCTCCAAGTCACCCATGTGACTCCTCAACCTCTACCACCAAGGCATCCCTCAGATGCACGCTCCTCAGACTTATCCTCCAGCACAGCAGCTACAATCAACCAGATAGTGACACTTCAGCAACACTTCAGCAATTGCAACAATGGCACCTATATCTCAGCCAGCCACAACAGCTCACACATATGAAGCTACAGCAGCAACAGCCAGTCAGAATATGCCAACTCATATGAAGGACTTTTCTGGTATTAGAGCACTGTTACGGGAAGTAACTCAAGAGCAGCCGCACATGTGCTGCAGTGCTCAAAGGATAGCAAAGCCAGCTGTCCTAAATCCAGACGTCCTGCCCCAAACCTAAAACCAATACTGGATTTCAACCCATTTGAAGTCCGCAGAAGCAAGCCAGCCAGCTGTCCCCGACAGACATACTTTATCAAAGCAAGCCAGCCAGCTGTCCCCAAGGACAGACCTTATCAAAGCCAGCCAACCAGCTGTCCCCAAGGACAGACATACTTTATCAAAGCAAGCCAGCCAGCTGTCCCCAAGGACAGACATTTATCGCAAGCCAGCCAGCTGTCCCAAGGACAGACATCGAAGCCAGCCAGCCAGCTGTCCCCAAGGACAGACAAACTTTATCAAAGCCAGCCAACCAGCTGTCCCCAAGGACAGAAATAATTGAAGACCAGCCAGATCACTTTTCGGATTTCAAAGGAAGTGAAGTCCGCACCAACCACTCCGGACTCCAACCAGTCTGAAGTCCAGACCAGTCTATAAAATGGATAGCCCTCAACCTGTGAGAGGCATCCGCATTCATCCACAATCATTACCCATCATCCATGTTTATAACCCTTAAACCTCCACCATAATCACCTAACCCTCATTCATGATCACTAAGAACAAGAACCTCCACTTAACCCCACTCAAGCTCCACTAAGTCTCACCACTCCACTCACCTCCACTCACTCCCACTCAAGTTCCACTTAACCTCCACCAAGGCTCCACTCACCACCACTAAAACTCCACTTCATCTCCACTAAGGCCTCCACCATGACCCAACTATCTATAAAAACCCTCCACCCATCCTCATTCCTACACATTCATTTCTCCCTCATTCACCTCCTTAGCCTTCATCCATGAAATCCCTAAGCCTCCATGAAAATCCCTAAGCCTTCATCCAACATCACCACCATGGCCAACCACCCTTCATCCTTAGCCTTCCATCATCCAAGAACCTACCTTCATTCCTAAACACCTTCATCATCTTTCCATACTTAGAAATTAGTCACTCAGATCCCAGGCCTTCAAGCCTCAGACTTAAGAAATCTCCAGTTGTTTATTTCTGTGCAAGATTTATCCTGCTTTATTTTATGCTTATGTGCAAAAATTCTCTTTCCGGGGAGCCAGGGGGGGTGGCCTGTCAGTCAGGTGCATGCTTAGAAGCACATTTTCCTTTTTTTCTTAGTCTTGCCTGTCAAGGCCAACCTTGGGCCACACCGGATAAAATCAAACTAATTTAAGTTTAAGCTACCCCACCCTTGTTTTCACTTTATTTTATGGCCAGGGGGTTATGGTAGCAGTCTAGCCTGCATACATCTCTCTTTTTTTACTTTCAGTATGTTTTTCTTTTCCTTAAATCAAAAGCATCACGCCTCCTGAGCGGACATATGCAAATATGTCTATGACCCACGGGAGTAATGAGCCCCTGGCCAGACGTGAGCTTTTAGATCTAAGAAAACTATTTTTACAATAGTTGTTCTACAGCTTTTAATTATGCTATCTAATTTTTGCACAAAAGCACAGCACCAATTTTTAACATAAAAAATTGTGGTTATAAAAATCAGTTAGATTAAACCCTGACTTTACCCTTCCGGTAAAGGGACAGGGTGTTAGGAAACATAGTTCCCTAGCTCTTAACATATTAAGTGGAAAACTTTAGTTAAAGCGGGCCTCTTAGTTATCCACCAGGTTCTTAGGACATGATGACAGGAGACCGAGGTCGTTGGTAAGCGTAAGACTGGCAAAGGAGCGTAAGACCAGCAGTGTTCCCGGCAGTGTTCCTGACTCATTATCAACCCTTAGAAAGCAGTGGAACAAATAATTAAGAGATTAACTAAGGTTTAGAAGCTTAAAATGTTAAAGGTTAGAGAACTATGAATCCTAAACACCCAAACCTAAACCAAAAGAAGTCCTAAATGTTAAGACAAATTATGAGAAATGAACTTTTTAATCAATTAAAAGATAAACCTATAACCTTAAAAGAATATGAAATAGACAAAGAACAAATCAAGGTAGATTTTCTATCAGAACAAAATAAAGAAAAAAGAAAATGGCTCTTTGAGACCATAAGTACAGAAGAAAGAGAGACCCTTAAACAAGAGTACTATAGTTTTATGAAAGAACTAAGACTAGAGATTCCTTACTTTGTATGGCTTAAGGTAGCATGCCAAAATAAGGAAATCAAGAATAAGTACTTAAAATGGCTAGAAATACAAGACCAACGCCCTTTCAAATCATTGGGAGTAATTAATTCAGAAGATAACTCTCTTAGAAAAAGAAATTATTATAAGACCAGACCCTAAAATATCCTCAATTAGAAGGAAGACAGTTAAACCAAGAAAAACCCGACAGTAACAATAAAGAATCAATCCAACAAAATGAAACAGAGACTCTAAAACAATCAGACAAGAAGAAAACCCCAAAATAAGATTAATGAAACAACCTAAACTAGAAAACGAACAAATAAGACAAGAAATTAAAAAAGTACAGTCAAAAATACAAAATCTAAAAAAATCAAATAAAGGAAAAGAAGAATCTTTAGAAAAACCAGCAGAAAAAGAACAAGAAGATCATACTACGATAATTGAAAGACAAAAGTGGCACATTAAAGTGAATCTAGTAGTCAAAAATGAGATTAGGGAAACCTATGCTTTAGTAGACTCAGGAGCAGACATGAATTGCATTCCAGAGGAACTATTTCCTAGAAAATATTATGAAGAAACCATAGAAAAACTCTATACAGCCAACAGTAAAAACCTTAAAGTAAAATATAAAATTCCAGATGTGCATGTCTGCCAAGACAACATTTGCTTTAAAACAACTTTCATTGTAGTTAAAGATATCCAAACAGTCATTCTAGGTACACCATTTCTAACACTCCTCTATGGACTAGAGATTAATAAAAAAGGCATAACCACTTATGTCTTAGAAAACCCAGTCACCTTCAAATTCGTAAGCCCCGTTGAACTCAAAAAAATTAATCAACTAAAAGATTCCAGCCAAAAGATACAGTCCTTGAAGGATAAAAAACAACAACTTAAAGAAGAAATAAAGACAAACAGAATAGAAGAACAACTACATCTAAAATCATGGAAAACTAAAATAAAAGATATCCAAGAAAAATTAGAAAAAGAATTGTGCAGCCAAGACCCTACAGCCTTCTGGAATAGAAAGAAGCACCAGGTCAGCTTGCCTTATATTAAAGACTTCAAAGAAACTAATATCCCACAAAGGCCAGACCAATTCAGATGAACCTAGAACTATTAGAATATTGTAAAAAGGAGATAGCAGATCTCTTAGACAAAAGACTTATTAGACCAAGCAAGTCTCCATGGTCATGTTCAGCCTTTTATGTCCAGAAAGCCTCGGAATTAGAAAGAGGAACACCTAGACTAGTCATAAATTATAAACCTTTGAATAAAGTTTTAGAATGGATTAGATATCCCATACCTAATAAAAAAGACTTGTTATCCAGACTATATAAGCAAAGATATTTTCCAAGTTTGACATGAAATCAGGATTTTGGCAGATACAAATAACTGAAGAAGATAGATACAAAACAGCGTTCACTGTACCATTTGGACATTACGAATGGAATGTAATGCCTTTTGGTTTAAAAAATGCCCCTAGCGAATTCCAGAACATGATGAATGAAATTTTTAATCAATTTACCCAGTTCATAATAGTTTATATAGATGACGTCCTTATCTTCTCAGAAGATCTAGAAAAACATGTTAAACACATTAGACTCTTTCACAATTTAGCAAAACAAAATGGGCTAGCAATCTCAGCACCCAAGATCAAAATCTTTCAGACCAAGGTCAGATTTCTAGGGCACTATATTTATTGGGAACTATTAAACCCATAGAAAGGTCGATAGAATTCGCAGATAAATTTCCAGATGAAATCAAAGAAAAAACCCAATTACAACGATTTCTAGGATGCCTTAATTATGTCTCAGACTTTATCCCAAACATCAGAATCACCTAGAACCCCTGTACGCTCAGCTTAGAAAAAAGAAAAAGGATGGACAGAAGAACATACCAAAGTAGTCAAAAAAGTAAAAACTATAGTCAAAAACCTTCCTTGCCTAGAATTACTAGACCCGGCAGCCTTAGTAATAGTAGAACAGATGCCTCAGAAATAGGATTTGGAGGAATCCTCAAACAAAAAACCCATAACAAAGAAACATTAGTTAGATATCACTCGGGAATATGGACTAATGCTCAAACAAATTATAGCATAGTAAAAAAGGAAGTTTTGTCAATAGTCCTATGCATACAAAAATTCCAAGAGGATTTATATTTCAAAAAATTCCTTCTCAGAATTGATTGCAAACCAGCCAAAGAAGTTTTAGAAAAGGATATTGAAAATCTTGTTTCAAAACAAATCTTTGCCAGATGGCAAGCTATTTTATCAGTATTTGATTTTGAAATAGAATTTCTAAAAGGCACAGAAAATAGTTTACCAGACTTTCTGACACGAGAATTCCTTACAGGAACAAGATGTCAGACAGACCCAGAACAAAAGCATCCTATGCAAAATCAATAGTTCCAATCCCTCTCAGCAACCCATACTCAGTACTAACTCCACCCAGAACTCTTCTCCCTCTTAGACCTCAATATTCAGCCTTAGTCTCGCCTTCTCAAACCTATTCCCAAGCAACTCTAAAGCGGTCGCCTCCTAGTCCCAGTACTACTACTGAGCAGACTAGGTCTAGTCCTTCCAAGTCTCCCGTGTTCAACCCATATTATAGTAAAATTGCTCTCTTACCGTTAAACTCTTAGAACCAGACGAAATAGGAGACAACCAAACCCCCAAGCTGTCCAGAATTTTCCCTTCGATTAATGGAAAAATCATGCAATACCACCTACCCAAAGGATTTCAAAATCCCCTTAAAACCCAGGAATATTATGAGTTTATTTTAGTCGACACAGACTCAGCGAAATAACTCATACATCAGAACAAACTCAGAGGCAGTCGCCTATTCAAAATGTAAGATTAAGAAGTTTATGACTAAACAAGAATGGGGAAACCCATATCAGCCCAGAACCTTTTCTCAAAAATACCAGCCTTCTCAATACAACTATTTTGACTACCAGGAAGCCTGGTATAAGGCTTTCTATCTTAAGCCCACGGACCATAGTTGGTTCCTCAATTCAGTCCAAAGATAGACAAAAGAATCCCAAGCTGGATTCATGATTGGTGGACCTACTTTGGGATAACAAAAGAAATAATTCCAGAACCAGCATTATCAGCATGGGTTTATTTCCACGATCGACTCAAAACAGCCCATTATGGAAACAAAAGTATGATGTTCACAATTGAATTTCAAGTTCCATGGATTGTGGGATGGGATTTTGCTGTTGTAGATCCCTTGATCAACAGTATCCACTTATCCTAGAAAGACGATTTAGGATCAAGTGGTGGAAAAACTTTCAATCCGGAGAAAGATTATCACTAAGTAACATCAGCCGATGGCTAGTTACTTATGATAGCCCCAGACAATTCCCAAAAATAGAAAAACCTGTTCCAGAAAAACCACAACTTCTCCTTCTTCAAGCAAAACTCCTAACAAAAAGGAATTAAAGAAAAAATTACTAGAGGAATTATCACAACTAGGAGACTCTGATGAGGAGGAGGATATCAGTTCATCCCAGCCCAAGCCAACAGACCAACTATATCTACAAGATGCCCAGGATCCATATGAAGACTATGACATAATATAGCCCAATACTATTCCAGATTAGTCCACAACTTTGGCCCAAAAACTCCAGCAGTACTATTGTCACACATGTCTCACACGAGACCCCCAGCCATTAGCACTATCATGGCACACTTCAAAGTCACCATGTGACTCCTCACAATCTCAAGTCAGCCTTATCAAGTCACCCATGTGACTCCTCGACCCTACCAAAGGCATCCCCTCAGATGCACGCTCCTCAGACTTATCCTCCAGCACAGCAGCTACAGTCAACCAGATAGTGACACTTCAGCAACACTTCAGCAATTGCAACAATGGCACCTATACTCAGCCAGCCACAACAGATCACACATATGAAGCTACAGCAGCAACAGCCAGTCAGAATATGCCAACTCATATGAAGGACTTTTCTGGTATTAGAGCACTGTTACGGGAAGTAACTCAAGAGCAGCCGCACATGTGCTGCAGTGCTCAAAGGATAGCAAAGCCAGCTGTCCTAAATCCAGACGTCCTGCCCCAAACCCAAAACCAATACTGGATTTCAACCCATTTGAAGTCCGCAGAAGACAGCCAGCCAGCTGTCCCCAAGGACAGACATACTTTATCAAAGCAAGCCAGCCAGCTGTCCCCAAGGACAGACCTTATCAAAGCCAGCCAACCAGCTGTCCCCAAGGACAGACATACTTTATCAAAGCAAGCCAGCCAGCTGTCCCCAAGGACAGACTTTATCGAAGCCAGCCAGCCAGCTGTCCCCAAGGACAGACAAACTTTATCGAAGCCAGCCAACCAGCTGTCCCCAAGGACAGAAATAATTGAAGACCAGTCAGATCACCTTTCGGATTTCAAAGGAAGTGAAGTCCGCACCAACCACTCCGGATTCCAACCAGTCTGAAGTCCAGACCAGTCTATAAAATGGATAGCCCTCAACCTGTGAGAGGCATCCGCAATCATTACCCATCATCCATGTTTATAACCCTTAAACCTCCACCATAATCACCTAACCCTCATTCATGATCACCAAGAACCTACTTAAGCTCCACTAAGCCTCCACCAAAACCCACTCACCTCCACTCACCTCCACTCCCACTCAAGCTCCACTAAACCTCCACTCAAGCTCCACTAAACCTCCACCAAGCTCCACTCACCACCACTAAAATCCACTCACCTCCACTAAGGCTCCACTCCCCTGACCCAACTATCTATAAAAACCCTCCACCCATCCTCATTCCCTACACATTCATTCATCCCTCATTCCCTTCCATTCACCAACTCCTAGCCTTCATCCATGAAAATCCCTAAGCCTCCATGAAACCCAAGCCTTCACCTCATCCTAGCCTCACCACCCATCCAACCACCCTTCATCCTTAGCCTTCCATCCATTCAAAGCAACCCCTTCATTCATGAACACCTTCATCAATCATAGTTTCAGTTCAACTTAGAAATTAGTCACTCAGATCCCAGGCCTCCCCAGAAAGGCTCCCTAGGGGGCCAACCTCATGTAATCTCTCAGTTGTAAAGCTTTCAAGCTTTTAAGTTGTAAGTCTCTCTAGACTTAAGAAATCCAGTACCAGCTGTGCAAGATTTAAACTCAACTGCTTTATTTTATGCTTATGTGCAAAAATTCTCTTTTCCGCAGTCTAGCCTCAGTCAAAGTTATTTCAGCATCAGTATGTTTTTCCTTTTCCTTAAATCAAAAGCATCACGCCTCCTGAGCGGACATATGCAAATATGTCTATGACCCACGGGAGTAATGAGCCCCTGGCCAGACGTGAGCTTTAGATCTAAGAAAACTATTTTTACAATAGTTGTTCTACAGCTTTTAATTATGCTATCTAATTTTTGCACAAAAGCACAGCACCAATTTTAACATAAAAAATTGTGGTTATAAAAATCAGTTAGATTAAACCCTGACTTTACCCTTCCGGTAAAGGGACAGGGTGTTAGGAAACATAGTTCCCTAGCTCTTAACATATTAAGTGGAAAAACTTTAGTTAAGCGGGCCTCTTAGTTATCCACCAGGTTCTTAGGACATGATGACCAGGAGACCGAGGTCGTTGGTAAGCGTAAGACTGGCAGAAAGGAGCGTAAGACCAGCAGTGTTCCGGCAGTGTTCCTGACTCATTATCAACCCTTAGAAAGCAGTGGAACAAATAATTAAGAGATTAACTAAGGTTTAGAAGCTTAAAATGTTAAAGGTTAGAGAACTATGAATCCTAAACACCCGAATCCAAACCAAAATTACAAATCAATGGAAGGAATGTTTAAAAAATTAACCAAGTCCCGAAAACCTAACCTATTAGAAAAATTAGAAAAGTATGAGTCCAAAGACCAGGACCAGTTTCAGAATGAAACAATAAATATGATGACTCAATCAGCCTCCAGAATTCAAGCAAACTTGATCAATAATAAACTACCAAAGGTTGAATATAAACAAATTTACAAAATAGGAACCTTTGAACTTTCAGAAGACTATAGGATTAAGACAGCAGAACATAGTCTTCCTGTTACATTAGAAAATGGTCAGACCAGCATTAGGCTTTCAGAGATGAAGACCTCAAGTCTATTGACACCAAATACAAGTATGTTCATATTGCAGCCATCCAAGTAGGTATTATTCCAAACCATAGATTAGGATTAAACAAACCAATCTTCATTGCCTTGAAAGATGGAAGGTTCCGCGAGGCAAATGATGCAGCACTTAGTATTATTAGCACTAATGCCCATTGGGGGCCGATCTATTTTGAAAATTATCCAGACCTTAGCACAGGAATTGACAAATCCATCAAAAACCTTCTAATTATAGATATAAAGGCCTCAGGCTATGAAAATATAGATCCAGAATTTGAACCACTTAGCATAGTTTATAGGATTGTTTATAAGCTAATGACGACAAGAATCAATGTTAAAGGAATAAAAAGAACTCCAATAGGCCAAACGTTATTCTTAGCAACAGATGAAAGACACCATTCAATGACACCTCAGATGTATAATGGAATGAAGTTGAAATTAAGAATAACTGGATTCTGGAACAAGTCCAACCCCCTAGGAAATCCATAACTAAAAATCAAGCAATCAATGAAATTAACCAAGATGATGAAGGAAATGTAACTTACACTTTCAGAAGATCCTATAGCCTTAGAACACCTAGGACAGACCCTGGAGAAACTAGCAACACTAACATCAGAAACCTAAAACTTAAGGGCGTAGACCTAGAACCCAACATTCCAAACCTATACTATGAAAATGACTACTCTCCAACTTACTCCCAAATGAGGGATGGAATACCTAACCAGTTAAACATGATTTCAAAAGAAGAAATAAAAATTAAAGAAGACTTTCTATCAGAACAAAATAAAGAAAAAAGACAATGGCTCTTTGAGACCATAAATACAGAAGAAAGAGAGACTCTTAAACAAGAGTATTATAAGTACATGAACAAGTTAAGAATAAAAATCCCTTACTTTATATGGCTTAAGTTAGCATGCCAAAATAAGGAAATCAAGAATAAGTACTTAACATGGCTCAGAACTAAAGAAGCCAATAATAGTCAACACCCTGCCAAATCATTAGGAGTAATTTGGAAAACTACAGACAATAAAGAAATTAATTCAAGACACATCCCATTAGAAGAATGCTAGATTCAATATAAAAACCAGATCCTAGTAGCCTCTCCATTCAAGTATCTAAAGCCAGAACAAGGACAAGAAGAACAAGTAGCTACCACTAGTGAACTCAGAAAAATAATTCAGCAAAATAACTACAGTAATCAACTTTTACACACCATGTCAGATCAGCTAGACAAAATAGAAAAAAATGTCACCAAGGAAAGTGAAGGCTCCAAAATAATTCAAGAAATAAAAATGCAAAAACCTATTTTTGAAATAGACAATAGTTGGACAACAGGCTTTAGAACTAGAGAAGATAAAATTGTAGACCAACTGACAAATAGACTCAGAGGAATAAGACTAGGTATGATCTCAACTCAAGACCAACTTAACAAAATCAAAACCGAAGGACAAACATATTACAGAACACAAAAAGACTATTATCCTAGACCAACACCCCCAGACATTCAATTCGAAGAAAGAAAAAGCTTCAATAGAGAAATTTACTATGGCGATGGAATATATGAATGGAATATAGATGGAAAATCTGAACGAGAAATTTGGAATCTATTAAGAGAAATGACCATGGCCGCAGGGGCCTTAAGAGCAAACAAAACCTCAGAAGAAAACAATGTAAAGGTCTTAATACAAGGCTTTACAGGAATGCTAGAAGGATGGTGGAGCAGGTATCTCACACAACAAGACAGAGACAATATACTATATAGTAGAAAAATCCTAGTAAAACCAAACTCCTCAGAAATCACAGAAGAATCCAATGCTATAGAAACATTAATCCATGCAATCTATAGGCATTTCATAGGGTCAAGAGACCGCAAACAAGAAAGTAACAAAATGCTTTTAATGAAGCTTAAGTGTTCCAAAATGCAAGACTTTAGATGGTACAAAGACACCTTCCTTTGTAGAGTATTAGAAAGAGAAGACTGCAACTCTCCCTTTTGGAAAGAAAAGTTTATCTCAGGACTACCCAGACTTTTCTCAGAAAAAGTAAGCGAGGCATTAATGGAAGCATGTGGAGGCAATATCATATGGGAAAAAGTTACCTATGGAGACATTAGCAATATCATTCAACGAACTGCTTTAAAAACATGCACAGAAATACAGCTCCAGTCTAAATTAAAGAAAGAAGAAGAAACTTCAAGAAAAGAACTAGGAGGTTTCTGTAAACAATACGGATACGAAGCCTTAACTCCACCTTCAAAAAAGGAACAGAAAGTCAATAGAAAAACCATATACCCCAAAACCTATAAATCTCGGTTCAATAGACAAAATGAATACCCACGATGGGAAAAAAGGAAACTAAGCAAACAGAAACCTAGAAAGCCTCCCCTATGGAATAAAGGAAAAAGGGGATCTAATCCAAAACAAGAAAATGTTCCAATATGTTTTGGTTGTGGAAGAGAAGGACATTACAAGAGAAACTGTAGAATATCTCAGATCCAGGAATTAGATATCCCTGATAAACAAAAAGAAGAAATAGTAAGAATCATGCTCTCTGACAACGAGGATAACTATTCCTCGGAAGAAGAGAGAAACACTTCAGGAGAACAAATCCAACTAATTGAAGAAAATAGTTCCTCAGAAACAGAAAAATCTTCTTCATCCCACTCAGAAGGAATAAATCTATGTGGATGCATGGAAAAACTCAAAATCAATATGATGAGAAAAGAAGATTTTCTTTTTGATCTAGTAGAAGAAATGAATGATCCAGGATTAAGAAAAAAAATGTATAGAAAACTTAAAGAGGAATTACAGCCCTACCCTAATAAGAAAAGAATTCTTAGCCTTCCGGAGATCATTAAAGAGGAATTACAGCCCTACCCTAATAGGATGTTTACTTATTATGGGTGAAGGCTTGGGAATTTTCATGGAGGCTTAGGGATTTTCATGGATGAAGAAGGCTAAGGAGTTGGTGAATGGAAGGGAATGAGGGATGAATGAATGTGTGAGGGTATGAGGATGGATGGAGGGTTTTATAGGCCTTAGTGGAGAGGAGAGTGGAGTTTGAGTGGAGGTGAGTGGACCTTGAGTGGAGTATGGGTGGAGGTGAGTGGAGGTTTAGTGGAGCTTTGGTGGAGGTTTAGTGGAGCTTGAGTGGAATATGAGTGGAGGTGAGTGGAGGTGAGTGAGATCTTGGTGGAGACTTAGTGGAGTTTAAATGGGTTCTTAGTGATCATGAATGAGGGTTAGGTGATTAAGGTGGAGGTTTAAGAGTCATGAACATGGATTAAGAATTGGGATCTGATGAAGGTGTTAGGTGGAATGAAGGTAGGTGCTTGAATGATGGAAGGCTAAGGATGAAGGGTGGTTGGCCATGGGTGGTGAGGCTAGGGATGTTTACTTATTATGGGTGAAGGCTTGAGAATTTTCATTGAGGCTTAGGGATTTTCATGGATGAAGAAGGCTAAGGAGTTGGTGAATGGAAGGGAATGAGGGATGAATGAATGTGTGAGGGTAAAGAGCCCCTGGCCAGACGTAAGCTTTCAGATCTAAGAAAACTATTTTTACAATAGTTGTTTTACAGTTTTAAATTATGTTATCAAATTTTTGCACAAAACACAGCACCAATTCTTAGCATAAAAAATTGTGGTTATAAAAATCAGTTAGATTAAACCCTGACTTTACCCTTCCGGTAAAGGGACAGGGTGTTAGGAAACATAGTTCCCTAGCTCTTAACATCTTAAGTAAGAAAACTTTAGTTAAAGCGGGCCTCTTAGTTATCCACCAGGTTCTTAGGACATGATGACCAGGAGACCGAGGTCTTTGGTAAGCGTAAGACTGGCAGAAAGGAGCGTAGACCAGCAGTGTTCCCGGCAGTGTTCCTGACTTATTATCACCCTTAGAAAGCAGTGGAACAAATAATTAAGAGATTAACTAAGGTTTAGAAACTTAAAATGTTAAAGGTTAGAGAACTATGAATCCTAAACACCCGAACCTAAACCAAAAGAAGTCCTAAATCCCTAAGCCTCCATGAAAATCCCTAAGCCTCCATGAAAATTCCCAAACCTTCACCTATAATAAGTAAACATCCCTAGCCTCACCACCCATGGCCAACCACCCTTCATCCTTAGCCTTCCATCATTCAAGCACCTACCTTCATTCCACCTAACACCTTCATCAGATCCCAATTCTTAAACTTAGAAATTAGTCATTCAGATCCCAGGCCTCCCCAAAATGGTATCAGAGCCATGTTTGGCTAATTTCCTCTCTTTCTCAGTCAGAGCCGAGTCTGGCTACCCTGTCAAGGCCAACTTGGGCCAACCTCATGTAATCTCTCAGTTGTAAAGCTTTCAAGCTTTTAAGTTGTAAGTCTCTCTAGACTTAAGAAATCCAGTACCAGTTGTTTATTTCTGTGCAAGGTTTAAACTTGTTTTCAACTGCTTTATTTTATGCTTATGTGCAAAAATTCTCTTTTCCGGGGAGAAGGGGGTTATGGTAGGCAGTCTAGCCTTTCCTTTTTATGCATACATCTCTCTTTTTTACTTCAAGTATGTTTTTTCTTTTCCTTAAATCAAGAGCATCACGCCTCCTGAGCGGACATATGCAAATATGTCTATGACCCACAGGAATAATGAGCCCCTGGCCAGACGTGAGCTTTCAGATCTAAGAAAACTGTTTTTACAATAGTTGTTTTACAGTTTTAAATTATGTTATCTAATTTAAGTTCTGTCCTTGGGGACAGCTGGCTGGCTTGCTTTTGATAAAGTATGTCTATCCTTGGGGACAGCTGGCTGGCTGGCTTTGATAAGTTCTGTCCTTGGGGACAGCTGGCTGGCTTGCTTTTGATAAAGTATGTCTGTCCTTGGGGACAGCTAGCTGGCTGGCTTCTGTGGACTTCAAATGGGTTGAAATCATCCATGTTCATGACCACAATCATTACCCATCATCCATGTTCATGACTCTTAAACCTCCACCTTAATCACCTAACCCTCATTCATGATCACTAAGAACCCATTTAAACTCCACTAAGTCTCCACCAAGATCCCACTCACCTCCACTCACCTCCACTCATATTCCACTCAAGCTCCACTAAACCTCCACCAAAGCTCCACTAAACCTCCACTCACCTCCACCCATACTCCACTCAAGGTCCACTCACCTCCACTCAAACTCCACTCCCCTCTCCACTAAGGCCTATAAAACCTTCCATCCATCCTCATACCCTCACACATTCATTCATCCCTCATTCCCTTCCATTCACCAACTCCTTAGCCTTCTTCATCCATGAAAATCCCTAAGCCTCCATGAAAATTCCCAAGCCTTCACCCATAATAAGTAAACATCCCTAGCCTCACCACCCATGGCCAACCACCCTTCATCCTTAGCCTTCCATCATTCAAGCACCTACCTTCATTCCAACTAACACCTTCATCAGATCCGAATTCTTAAACTTAGAAATTAGTCCACATAGATTTATTCCTTCTGAGTGGGATGAAGAAGATTTTTCTATTTCTGAGGAACTATTTTCTTCAATTAGTTGGATTTGTTCTCCTGAAGTGTTTCTCTCTTCTTTCGAGGAATAGTTATCCTCGTTGTCAGAGAGCATGATTCTTACTATTTCTTCTTTTTGTTTATCAGGGATGTCTAATTCCTAGATCTGAGATATTCTACAGTTTCTCTTGTAATGTCCTTCTCTTCCACAACCAAAACATATTGGAACATTTTCTTGTTTTGGATTAGATCCCCTTTTTCCTTTATTCCATAGGGGAGGCTTTCTAGGTTTCTGTTTGCTTAGTTTCCTTTTTTCCCATCGTGGATATTCATTTGTCTATTGAACCGAGATTTATAGGTTTTGGGGTATATGGTTTTTCTATTGACTTTCTGTTCCTTTTTTGAAGGTGGAGTTAAGGCTTCGTATCCGTATTGTTTACAGAAACCTCCTAGTTCTTTTCTTGAAGTTTCTTCTTCTTTCTTTAATTTAGACTGGAGCTGTATTTCTGTGCATGTTTTTAAAGCAGTTCGTTGAATGATATTGCTAATGGGATCTGAATGACTAATTTCTAAGTTTAAGAATTCGGATCTGATGAAGGTGTTAGGTGGAATGAAGGTAGGTGCTTGAATGATGGAAGGCTAAGGATGAAGGGTGGTTGGCCATGGGTGGTGAGGCTAGGGATGTTTACTTATTATGGGTGAAGGCTTGGGAATTTTCATGGAGGCTTAGGGATTTTCATGGATGAAGAAGGCTAAGGAGTTGGTGAATGGAAGGGAATGAGGGATGAATGAATGTGTGAGGGTATGAGGATGGATGGAGGGTTTTATAGGCCTTAGTGGAGAGGGGAGTGGAGTTTGAGTGGAGGTGAGTGGACCTTAAGTGGAGTATGGGTGGAGGTGAGTGGAGGTTTAGTGGAGCTTTGGTGGAGGTTTAGTGGAGCTTGAGTGGAATATGAGTGGAGGTGAGTGGAGGTGAGTGGGATCTTGGTGGAGACTTAGTGGAGTTTAAATGGGTTCTTAGTGATCATGAATGAGGGTTAGGTGATTAAGGTGGAGGTTTAAGAGTCATGAACATGGATGATGGGTAATGATTGTGGTCATGAACATGGATGATGGGTAATGCTTGAATTCGCTAGGGGCATTTTTAAACCAAAAGGCATTACATTCCATTCGTAATGTCCAAATGGTACAGTGAACGTTGTTTTGTATCTATCTTCTTCCGTTATTTGTATTTGCCAAAATCCTGATTTCATGTCAAACTTGAAAAATATCTTTGCTTTATATAGTCTGGATAACAAGTCTTTTTTATTAGGTATGGGATATCTAATCCATTCTAAAATGTTAAGAGCTAGGGAACTATGTTTCCTAACACCCTGTCCCTTTATCGGAAGGGTAAAGTCAGGGTTTAATCTAACTGATTTTTTATAACCACAATTTTTTATGCTAAGAATTGGTGCTGTGTTTTTGTGCAAAAATTAGATAACATAATTTAAAACTGTAAAACAACTATTGTAAAAATAGTTTTCTTAGATCTGAAAGCTCACGTCTGGCCAGGGCTCATTATTCCCGTGGGTCATAGACATATTTGCATATGTCCGCTCAAGAGGCGTGATGCTCTTGATTTAAGGAAAAGGAAAAACATACTGGAAGTAAAAAAGAGAGATGTATGCATAAAAAGGAAAGGCTAGACTGCCTACCATAACCCCCTTCTCCCCCGGAAAAGAGAATTTTTGCACATAAGCATAAAATAAAGCAGTTGAAAACAAGTTTAAACCTTGCACAGAAATAAACAACTGGTACTGGATTTCTTAAGTCTAGAGAGACTTAATTCGGATCTGATGAAGGTGTTAGGTGGAATGAAGGTAGGTGCTTGAATGATGGAAGGCTAAGGATGAAGGGTGGTTGGCCACCAGACGTCCTGCCCCAAACCTAAAACCAATACCGGATTTCAATCCATTTGAAGTCCGCAAAAGCCAGCCAGCCAGACTGTCCCTAAGGACAGACATACTTTATCAAAAGCAAGCCAGCTAGCTGTCCCCAAGGACAGAACTTATCAAAGCCAACCAGCCAGCTGTCCCCAAGGACAGACATACTTTATCAAAAGTAAGCCAGCCAGCTGTCCCCAAGGACAGAACTTATCAAAGCCAGCCAACCAGCTATCCCCAAGGACAGACAGACTTTATCAAAGCTAGCCAACCAGTTGTCCCCAAGGACAGAAATAATTGAAGATCAGCCAGATCATTTTTTGGATTTCAAAGGAAGTGAAGTCCGCACCAACCACTCCGGACTCCAACCAGTCTGAAGTCCGTCCAAGACCAGGTCTATAAAAGGGATAGCCCTCAACCTGTGAGAGGCATCCGCATTCATCCACAATCATTACCCATCATCCATGTTCATGACCACAATCATTACCCATCATCCATGTTCATGACTCTTAAACCTCCACCTTAATCACCTAACCCTCATTCATGATTACTAAGAACCCATTTAAACTCAACTAAGTCTCCACCAAGATCCACTCACCTCCACTCACCTCCACTCATAGTCCACTCAAGCTCCACTAAACCTCCACCAAAGCTCCACTAAACCTCCACTCACCTCCACCCATACTCCACTCAAGGTCCACTCACCTCCACTCAAACTCCACTCCCCTCTCCACTAAGGCCTATAAAACCCTCCATCCATCCTCATACCCTCACACATTCATTCATCCCTCATTCCCTTCCATTCACCAACTCCTTAGCCTTCTTCATCCATGAAAATCCCTAAGCCTCCATGAAAATTCCCAAGCCTTCACCCATAATAAGTAAACATCCCTATGTGTTAGGTGGAATGAAGGTAGGTGCTTGAATGATGGAAGGCTAAGGATGAAGGGTGGTTGGCCATGGGTGGTGAGGCTAGGGATGTTTACTTATTATGGGTGAAGGCTTGGGAATTTCATGGAGGCTTAGGGATTTTCATGGATGAAGAAGGCTAAGGAGTTGGTGAATGGAAGGGAATGAGGGATGAATGAATGTGTGAGGGTATGAGGATGGATGGAGGGTTTTATAGGCCTTAGTGGAGAGGGGAGTGGAGTTTGAGTGGAGGTGAGTGGACCTTGAGTGGAGTATGGGTGGAGGTGAGTGGAGGTTTAGTGGAGCTTTGGTGGAGGTTTAGTGGAGCTTGAGTGGAATATGAGTGGAGGTGAGTGGAGGTGAGTGGGATCTTGGTGGAGACTTAGTGGAGTTTAAATGGGTTCTTAGTGATCATGAATGAGGGTTAGGTGATTAAGGTGGAGATTTAAGAGTCATGAACATGGATGATGGGTAATGATTGTGGATCTGAATGACTAATTTCTAAGTTTAAGAATTGGGATCTGATGAAGGTGTTAGGTGGAATGAAGGTAGGTGCTTGAATGATGGAAGGCTAAGGATGAAGGGTGGTTGGCCATGGGTGGTGAGGCTAGGGATGTTTACTTATTATAGGTGAAGGCTTGGAAAGATGAAGGTGTTTAGGAATGAAGGTAGGTTCTTGGATCATGGAAGGCTAAGGATGAAGGGTGGTTGGCCATAGGTGGTGAGGATGTTTTCTAACTATGGATGAAGGCTTAGGGATTTTCATGGAGGCTTAGGGATTTTCATGGATGAAGGCTAAGGAGTTCTTGGGTGAATGAAAGGGAGAAGTGAATGTGTGAAGGTATGAGGATGGGTGGAGGGTTTTATAGATGGTTGGGTCATGGTGGAGGCCTTAGTGGAGAGATGAGTGGAGTTTTAGTGGTGGTGAGTGGAGCCTTGGTGGAGGTTAAGTGGAACTTGAGTGGGAGTGAGTGGAGGTGAGTGAAGCTTTGGTGGAGACTTAGTGGAGCTTGAGTGGTCTGTTGCGGCCGAATCACGTATGATGAACGTCGGGCAGGCTGGAATCACCGGGTGCGTAGAAAGGCCGCCGTCTTCCTTCAAGAGCCTGCAAAAAGTCCCGGACCGGTGGTTCCGGCGGGAACCCTCCGACGCCCAAGTTAGTGAGTCATCGAACAGGGATATGATCTTTGTAGAACTGTTGTAGAGCAAGTTTTTTTTCAAAGATAGAAAAGAGAGTCCCCTTGCATGGAGCTCGGGTCCTCCTTTTATACCTGTTGGGGATCCGTATACCTTGGTCTGTTGGAACCGTCGGATATGTTCCGTTGTGATGTTTCATCGAACGGTAAGTTGTTGGACTGTTGCTGGATAAGGGCCGCTTATAGCGGTAACTGCTGATCAGGCTGACACGCCCGAGCTATCCGGTAGTAGTCCTTAGATCGCGGGGTCAGTTGCCTAAGACTAATCCTTGTATGAAGGTCGACACTGGGGGCCGACGCTGGGTGGCAATGCCGGATGCCAAAACCAAAGCTTCAGTACTGGGACTTATTAAGGCCGACACCTGTGGCCAATGTTGGAGGCCGATGCTGATGGCTGACGCTGGAGGTCTGGTGCCAACGCGCAGTTGGTCTTTGATGCTGATGCTGGGGGCCGACGCTGGTGGCCGACACTGGCTGCCTGGCTCTGGAGGCCGACGCTGGCTGTCTGGCTCAAGAGGCCGACGCTGGCTGTCTGGCTCAAGAGGCCGACGCTGGCTGCCTGGTTCTGGAGGCCGACGCTGGCTGTCTGGCTCAAGAGGCCGACGCTGGCTGTCTGGCTTAAGAGGCCGACGCTGGCTGTCTGGCCCAATAGGCCGACGCTGGAGGCCGGTTCCGAAGACCGATGCTGGAGGCTTTGGGTTTTGTTGTCACATCATTGCTTTCGGAAATCGTGCAGAAGATAATACTACTCCAGGGGAAACGGCCAGCCGTATCAGATGCCCCCCGCCCCTGAGATGGGTAAGCGTTTATTTATCCGCAAAAGGGGTGCGAATATCCTCTAGGTGGCCGGTTTCCGCGTCATTATTTCGCCTTTGTTGGGATTAGGGAGGATTTACCTCGGGCAACGTTACGAAAAGGCGGACGGAATCATTGTGATAAGGTTGACTCCCCCTTTTGCCGGTCTTTTCGAGCTTATCGTATTGGCAGGTCTTCGAAACGTCTCCCAACTGAAGACGGACGCGTGGTTGGATCGGACGGTGAGGGGGATGTTTCGAAATGGCGCCATGATGGCAGATTGCCCTTATCTTCCTATCTTCCCCATTTCTTCCGCCATTGCCCCCTTTTGAGTCCGCCAGCGCTTCTGTCTTTCGTTCATTCTCTCCGTGCTCTGTCTTTGGCTCGCGTTTTTCTTCTCAGGTTAGTTCCCATGGCTTCTTCTCCTTCTTGCTCCATTTCGGTTCTTGGGGGGGTTCTTCCCAGTCTTCTGAATCCCAGTCCATCCAATGGTCCACCTCATCTTCTAATCATTCACCAGAGCCACGACCAGTCGATCGTCCCTCAACCGGGATTCGTCCGACCGGCGGACAAACTTCCGTTAGAACCCGGCCGGCGGTTGCCGGCCCTTCTAGGGTTACCAAGGAGTCCCCCGAAGGGACTGCGTCGGCCATGTCTGCCCAGGACATTGAACTTAAGGGCCAGGTACGGCTTCCCTCCGGACCTTCACCTGTTCGCTCCCACCCCTAACGACAGGGCAACCTCTTCCCGTTCCGGGAGGGTTGCCTTGTACGGGGCCTTTTTTAAGGCCGGGCTTCGGTTACCGATTCATCCCTTCATCCTTAATCTTCTGGATAGGTACTCCTTGACCCCGTCCCAACTAGTTCCCAACTCCTTCCGAACTATTGTTGGTTTTTAGTACTCTGCCATCTGCAGGGTATAGAGGCTAGCATTTCCTTGTTCCGCAGCTTCTATACCCTGCGCAAACAGTCGGGGTGGTGGTCTTTCACTCCTAGATCCAATAGGATTCTTAGGTTGTGCCTTCCTTCCTCCGTTAAGGGGTGGAAGGACAAGTTTTTCTTCGCGGACGTCAGCGGGGTTCGTGGAAGCTGGGGGGTACCCAATATCGACGCCAACAGGGACTCCTCCATCCTTCCACGAGACCGGATGGCATTTGGGCAGCTCCTGACTGCCGATATTCCTAAGTGTAATAAGCTGATAGCCGAGGAGAATCTTCACCGTGCCGGCTTAATTCCCTCGAGGGGTGAGCACTAGTCCACTCGCCTCTCTTCTCTGTTCTTCTCCCTTTTTTTTTTTTTTTTTTAACTATCCCTTGCTTGCGTAGGGATGGCGCCGACTTTGCACAAGCTTAAGCAGGTGGCCGCCAAGAAGAGGAAGGCCGCGGGGACTGTGTCCCCTACCGAAGGGAGGGCTGCCGCCAAGGTTCCCAGGAGGGCCGACGCCGGGAGGGTTGGTGGCAGAGAGACCGACGCTGGGGTGGCCGACACCGGAGGAACTATAGTCGTGAAGCCCCTACATGCCAAGGTCTCGAAGAAGGGCGGCCCCAAAAGGGCCGACACTAAAGGGGTCGACGCTCAGGAAGCCAAAGCAGTGGGGCCCGTGCGCATAGGCGAGGCGGCCCAACCCCAAGCCGAAGAACCCGTCATGGAAGACGCGGCGAAGGCCAGGGCCGGCAAGGAGGTGGAGCAAGGCCCACCGGAGGAAGAATCTCCAGCTCCGGCTCCTCCAATTATTTTACTTGACTTATCTCCTGATGGGAAGACGCCGTCTCCCACGCCTAAAGAAACGGATAAGGCTCCGGCGGCAATAGCGGCAACTCCAGTCGCTACCTTGCCCCCTACGGGGGCGGCAGCTGAAGCGCCCCTGCCCGCTAAGGGGCCGGATGCGGCAGGTTCCGAGGCGGGATAAGCCTCGGTAGGTCCGACGCCCAGGGAAGGGAGGAGTATCGATCCCTCCTTCCAATCAATGCTGGCAAACCATAGCCGCTGGGCTACACGGGTCATAGAGGAAGCTTCAGTGGCGGAGGTGCAAGAGTACCTCCGAGGTCAAGGGTGTGTTACCTTTTTTCGTGAAGCCTCGGTGGCGCACCTCTGGGTGAGTTTTTGTGCTATTATTGTCCTTTTTCTTTTCCCCTTTTTCTTTCTTTATATCTGGATGTTTTTTTTTTTTTTTGTTTTTTAGGCCCTGAACTCCCTTGTCGCCCTTAAAGATCTCTGGACTCTGAGCGACACCGCTATTGAACAAGCGCGGGAGGAGATGGTCTCCCTTCAAGTCAGAGCAGAAAAGGCGGCGATGGCTCTAGAGGACACCCGAGCCACCCTGACGGGTGAGGTAGAGGTTATTCGGCTTAGAGCCGAAAAAGCTGAATACGCGCTGGAAGTTGCCCAGCGCCACGCTGCCAATGAGCTGGACAATGCTCAGGTGGCAGAAGAAAAGCAGAAAGCAGCCGAGGAGAAGCTGATGGCGCCGAGGAGAAGCTGGTGGCGACCGAGGAGAAACTGATGGCAGCAGAGCAGGAGGTATGTGTTCTAAAGACTCAAATGAGTTCTGCCTCCGCCGAGACCAATGCGGCTAAGGAAGCCACTCGCCAACACATAATTAAAATCGTGGATCTGGAGGCGGTAGTGGCGGAGGCCCAGAGAAGAGCCATCGAGGCGAAAAAGAAGGGGGCCAATGCCATAGAGGATTATAAGAAATCCGCAGCCTTCGATGACGAGGTAGCCGAGTCAGCGGCGCTAGCTTATGACGCCGGCTTCCAAGATTGTAAAAAGAAAGTCCAGGAGCTTTACGACCTGGAAGATATCGAGGAGCTGCAGCCTGACGACGTCCCTGAGGATGACGCCCCTCCTTTGGATGCCCATTAACAGCTTTTTGTTTTTCTCCTTGTCGGCAATTTTGTAAACTTCATCATCAATGAATATTTTTAATCTCTTTTGATCTTTCGATTATGATCTACTTCATTTGTTGAACTGCTATGAACTGCCAGTCGATAGGATTATGTATAGTAGGTTACGCTAGATAGGACCGTGATGCTGTCCTAAGCATTGACAAGACCGATATTCGGTGATAGCGCAGATTTTAGTTGCTATTGCAAACGCGAGGTGCTGGTCCTCGGTGCCAACACATAGTTGGTCTTTACGGCCGACGCTGAGCGTCGGTCTTTTGTGCCAGCGCATAGTTGGTCCTTGACTGCCGGAGCGGATCCGGTCTTTTGCTGCCGACGCTGGGCGCCGGTCTTAGGTGCCAACGCGGAGTTGGTCTTTGACTGCCAGAGCGGATCCGTCTTTTGCTGCCGATGCTGGGCGCCGGTCTTAGGTGCCAACGCGGAGTTGGTCTGACTGCCAGAGCGGATCCGGTATTGTGCTGCCGGCACTGGGTGCCAGTCTTAGATGCCAATGCGGAGTTGGTCTTTGACTGCCGGAGCGGATCCGGTCTTTTGCTGCCGACGCTGGGCGCCGGTCTTAGGTGCCAACGTGGAGTTGGTCTTTGACTGCCGGAGCGGATCCGGTCTTTTGCTGCTGACGCTGGGCGCCGGTCTTAGGTGCCAACGCGGAGTTGGTCTTTGGTTGCCGGAGCGGATCCAGTCTTTTGCTGCCGACGCTGGGCGCCGGTCTTAGGTGCCAACGCGGAGTTGGTCTTTGACTGCCGAGCGGATCCGGTCTTTTGCTGCCGACGCTGGGCGCCGGTCTTAGATGCCAACGCGGAGTTGGTCTTTGACTGCCGGAGTGGATCTGGTCTTTTGCTGCCGACGCTGGGCGCCGGTCTTAGATGCCAACGCGGAGTTGGTCTTTGACTGCCGGAGCGGATCCGGTCTTTTGCTGCCGACGCTGGGCGCCGGTCTTAGATGCCAACGCGGAGTTGGTCTTTGACTGCCGGAGCGGATCCGGTCTTTTGCTGCCGACGCTGGGCGCTGGTCTTAGATGCCAACACGGAGTTGGTCTTTGACTGCCGGAGCGGATCCGATCTTTTGCTGCCGATGCTGGGCGCCGGTCTTAGATGCCAACGCGGAGTTGGTCTTTGACTGCCGGAGCGGATCCGGTCTTTTGCTGCCGACGCTGGGCGCCGGTCTTAGATGCCAACGCGAGTTGGTCTTTGACTGCCGGAGCGGATCCGGTCTTTTGCTAAACATACTCATTCGGAAATAAGAACATGTCTATTATTCATGCATCAAACAGATTCAAATTAATAACAATAGAATTCTATTGATAGTACCGTCGTAAATTGTCGGCATTCCAAGTTCGAGGGAGCAGCTTCCCGTCTAGCTCTTCGACTTTATACGCCCCATGGTGGAGTACCTCTTTGACACGGTATGGTCCTTCCCATTTTGGTGCCAGCTTGCCCCCTTCCGTTGGCTTTGATACTTCAGCTCTTCGTAGGACCAGGTCTCCTGGCCGGAATGTCTTGGGTCGCACCCGAGAGTTGTAGTGTTTGGCCACTCGCTGACGGAACGCTGCCATACGAAGTTGCGCTTGATCTCGCAATTCTTCCACCAAATCCAGATCAGCCCTTAGCTGGTTGGAGTTGCTTTCTTCGTGGTATAATTCCGTCCGGGGACTAGGAGCTCCTATTTCTACGGGGATGACCGCCTCGGTCCCAAAGACCAAGCTAAAAGGGGTTTCCCCTGTGGGTGCTCGCGGTGTCGTGTGGTAGGCCCACAACACACTGGAAAGTTCTTCCACCCAGCGCCCTTTACAGCTATCTAGCCGAGCCCGGAGCCCTTGGAGGATGATGCGATTGGTCACCTCAGCTGCGCCGTTGGTTTGGGGATGCCCTACGGAGGTGAATCGGTGACGGATGCCTAGGCCCTCACAGAATTCTCGGAAGGCCGTGTTATCAAACTGTCGGCCGTTGTCTGTAACCAGGGTGTGTGGTAACCCAAACCGACACACCACAGATTTCCAGAAGAAAGCCCTTACTTTGGCTTCCGTGATTTTAGCAAGAGCTTCCGCCTCGATCCACTTAGTGAAATGATCGACGGCCACAACTAGGAACTTACGTCCGGAGGCAGGAGGGAAAGGTCCCAGGATGTCCATGCCCCATTGTGCAAAGGGCCACGGTGCAGCCAGGGGGGTCAGCTGGGACGCCGGTTGATGTTGGATGTTGGCATGACGCTGGCAGCTGTCACATCTTTTGACGAGTTCAGAGGCGTCCTCTTTCATTGTCAACCAATAATACCCCTGACGTAGAGCTTTATATGCAAGGGCCCTGCCCCCCAGATGGCTTCCACATATCCCCTCGTGTATCTCTCGCAAAATATAGTTGGCGTCGGTGGGACCGACACACCTGAGGATAGGGTATGAGAATGACCTTCGGTAGAGCTTTCCTTCCATAAGGAAGAACTTCGGGGCTCGTCTTTTAAGTTTCCTAGCTTCGGCAGGGTCTTCTGGGAGGATGCCATCAGTAAAGTATTGAACGTAGGCGTCCATCCAGGAGGGCTCCAGCTCCACCGGCAAAGTTTCTCTTGGTACCTCAATGCTTGGGACTTCTAAATGCTCCACATAAGCCTTTCCCAACATCCCGTCAACCGAGGCGGCGAGATGGGATAGGGCGTCGGCTCTGGCATTCTCTTGTCGAGGAATGTAGCTGACGCTGAAGTGAGTGAATGGGGAAACCATTGAGTGCACCGCGTCTAAGTAGCGGGCCATGATGGGATCCTTTGCCTCGTACTCCTTTGTAATCTGGCCAGCAACCAGTTGGGAGTCGGTGAAGGCCCTAAGGCGTTTCACCCCAAGCTCCCGAGCCAACCTTACACCGGATAACAAAGCTTCATATTCCGCCTGATTGTTAGTAGCTGGAAAGAGGAAGCGAAGTGCACATTCAGTCACAACCCCATCCGAGTTGGCCAAGATGAGGCCTGCTCCGCTCCCTTGAGAGTTAGATGCCCCATCCACATGGAGAACCCACTCATCTTCACTGGTTCCAAGGGGCTGAATGTCCGTAGGAGGTTCTTCAGGTGGCTCCATTCCCCAAGTACATTCAACCAAAAAATCTGCCAGAACTTGGGACTTCATAGCCGACCGGGGGCGGAAAGATATATCGAACTCCCCCAGCTTGAGGGCCCACCTTGCCAGCCGGCCGGAAGTATCTGGACGAGCCAGAACCGCCTTCAGAGGCTGGTCTGTGATCACCGCGATCGGGTGGGCTTGGAAGTATGGCCGCAGTCGCTGGGCAGACACGATCAATGAGAAGACAATTTTCTCCATGTTTGAGTAGCGGGTCTCTGCATCATGAAGTACCTTACTCGTATAATACACTGGCCTTTGTGTGCCGCTAGTGTCCATACGGACTAGCACGGAGCTAACAGCCTCGGGAGAGGCCGCAAGGTATAGAAGGAGCTCTTCTCCGCTCATCGGCTTGGCTAACAGTGGTGGGGTAGATAAGAATGTCTTTAACCCTTCGAACGCCTCCTGGCATTCTTTGGTCCATTCGAACTCGTTGATTCGGCGAAGCGCCTTGAAGAAAGGCAGACACCTTTCAGCAGACTTGGATAGGAAGCGGCTTAGGGCGGCTACTCTTCCTGTCAAGCGTTGTACTTCCTTCTTATTGGCAGGAGGCCTCATGTCCAAGATGGCTTGGACTTTGTCTGGGTTTGCTTCGATCCCCCTCCGGGTCACCATGAAACCCAAAAACTTCCCAGCGGTCACCCCGAATGCACATTTGCGAGGGTTTAGCTTCATCTGATACCGACGAAGCCTGTCAAAAGTTTCTGCTAGGTCCGATGTGGTCACCGGCATGAACGCTTTTTGTCAGCATGTCATCCACGTACACTTCCATGTTACGTCCTATCTGACCTTCAAAGACCTTGTTCATCAACCTCTGGTAAGTAGCTCCCGCATTCTTTAACCCAAAAGGCATTACCCTGTAGCAATACAACCCCTTTTCGGTTATGAAGGAGGTAGCTTCTTCATCCACCGGGTTCATCCGGATCTGGTTGTATCCAGAGAAAGCATCCATGAAGCTAAGAACCTCATGGCCGGATGTAGCGTCCACCAGTTGATCGATTCGAGGCAGGGGAAGCTGTCTTTGGGGCATGCCTTGTTGAGGTCGGTGAAGTCTACGCACATTCTCCAACTTCCATTGGCCTTGCGGACCAGAACCACATTAGCCAACCATTCGGGATAGTGGACCTCCCGAATATGGCCTGCAGCCATTAACTTGCGGATCTCCTCGTCGATAGCTTTCTGCCTGTCCGGAGCGAAGTTTCTCTTTTTCTGTCGGACCGGCCGACACCCTGGCTTGAGGTTAAGTTGGTGGGTGATTACTTCTTCAGGAACGCCCGGCATGTCTGAGGATGACCATGCGAAAACGTCCGTGTTGGCCCGCAGGAAAGTAAGAAGTTGATGACGTACTTCCTCTGGGAGCGATGCCCCCAGCTGAACAGTTCTTGCTGGGTCATCACCCAAGGGAGGGTTAGAAGGTGCTCTGCCGGCTCTCCCCTTCTTCCCAACTCCCTAGGATCGAGTGACTCAGAGGCTGTCGCTGATTCTGCGTTCAGCGGGCTGGGCGACAGATGGTAGCAAGGCGGAAGTGGGCTTTGCTCCCCCTTCATTTCTCCGATCCTTCATTGGTGGGAAACCTTACCAATAATCTCTTAGTGGAGATCACGGCATCCAGCAGATTCAGCCCCGGTCTTCCCAAGATGGCGTTATAAGCCAGCGGGACCCGGACCACCAAGAAGTTTATGACCACGGTGCTCTGACATGGAGGAGTTCCAGCCGTGACCGGGAGAGCAATTTCCCTTCGACGCTCACTGAGTCTCCCGTGAAACCCATTAGCGGTGTGGCAACGGGTCGGAGTAAAGACCTTGATAAGTTCATCCGAACAAAAGCCTCATAACTCAAGACATCCACAGAGCTCCCACTATCAATTAAATTCTTTTTACAGGGTGTTTAGCTATAGTCATGGACACCACGACGCTGTCGTCATGTTTATTAACTACCCCATCTAGATCCTTTCCGAAGAAAGGTATTACAGAGTCTATTCCCTCTCGTGGTCTCTTCGAACCACCATCCGCTCCCCAAGAGATCATAGCTATGGTCTTTTCAGTTGGGGTATTATCCACGCCAGCCGGGCGACCTGGGGGCACCGGGGCCCGTCGCGGGGAGATTTCCCTTCGAACAAACTTGCCCAGGTGGCCTTGCTGAACCAGCTCCTCGATGGCCTTTTTTAGATGGCGGCAGTCTTCGGTGTCGTGGCCGTAGTCTCGGTGGTACCGGCAGTAAAACTCCTTGTTGCGGGGGCCCCCGGACTTCAAGGGAGTCGGACGCTTGAAATATGGTTCCTCCTCAATCTCCAGCAGGATGTGAGAGATGGGAGCCATGAGGGAGTGAATTGCTCTTTAGGAACCAGCGCCTGTGGCCGGCGATCTGAGCGTCGTGGAGGCTCGGGCTTTCGAGGTTGTGCACCAGCACGGTCAGAAGGCGGTGGTTTATTACTGGGGTTCTTGTCAACTTCTCTCCTGGAAGAATCTGCTTCGTCAGCACGGATGTACTTCTGTGCTCGGCTCAGAAGCTCGGCGTAGGAGCGCGGAGGCTTCTTATCCAGGGAATAAGCGAATCTGGACGGGCGAAGTCCTCTCTTCAGGGCCAAGGTGGCGACGGAGTCCTCCAGGTTGTATACTTCCAGCGCTGCTTCCTTAAATCGAGCGACGAAATCCTTTAAGGTCTCGCCACTCCTCTGCTGGACAGCAAAGAGGCTATCGGCAACTCGTGGGATCTTTCGACAGGCATCAAAATGAGCCAGGAAGGATCGCTCAAGTTGCCGAAACGAGTTGATGCTGCGGGGGGGCAGCCGGGAGTACCACGCGCGCGCCGCCTTACGGAGCGTGGCCGGGAAGGCGACGCATAATAAGGAATCCGTCGCTCCCTGGACCTGCATGAGGACTTTGTAGCTTTCCAGATGGTCCAGGGGGTCCGTCGTTCCATCATATGGATCCAATTGAGGGAGACGGAACCGGGGGGGGACCGGTTCCTCCATGATATGGCGAGAAAGCGGGGGGCGATGCTCATACTCCGCTGCATAGGGATCGGCGATCCGACGGCTGAGCTCGTCCAACCGCCGATGGTACTCGTCAAGCCTTTGCTCGCCCGACGGGTGGTTTCCGGGGAGTGTTACCTCGGGATGAGTCGGAAGAAGAAGATTGCCGGCGCAAAGAATGTGCCCGCTTGGCCTCCTTTTCTTCCGGTCGGTGGTGGGAACGGCCGGAGCGACGGGAGGGAGACCGTCGGCTTTGAGGTCCCTCTCGCCGGCGCAACGAATGTGCCCGCCTGGACTCGGTCGGCGGTGGGAGTGACCGAGGCGACGGGAGGGAGACCGTCGTCGCTTCGAGGTCCCTTGGTGATGAGGTTCGGGGGCGAGCGGTGAGAGACCTCAGGCGGGGTCCTCCCTTGGTGAGACTGAACTGTTCCTCGCACCCCTTCGCCCATCGCAGGGGGTTGAGTTACAGCAGCCACATGACGCTCTTGCAGCCCCCGGACCATCGTCGTCAGATCCTGGACCTGATGGGCTAGACATCAAGCCGGTCGGGTTGGCTTGTCGGTGCGAGGGGTGGAGCATGGGGATTGGCCTCCGAATGCTCAGCTCGCGGGATGCCCGGCTGCTTGGCTGGAGGAAGCCTCTTGTGCTCGCGTGGTCACCATCGCTTCCTTTGCAAAACTGGAGGGGTTCCAGGGAGAATTTTTGACCTGGCTTCCCCCTTCCTGGCGCGCCAATCTGTTGCGGCCGAATCACGTATGATGAACGTCGGGCAGGCTAGGATCACCGGGTGCGTAGAAAGGCCGCCGTCTTCCTTCTAGAGCCTGCAAAAAGTCCCGGACCGGTGGTTCCGGCGGGGACCCTCCGACGCCCAAGTTAGTGAGTCGTCGAACAGGGATATGATTTTGTAGAACTGTTGTAGAGCAAGTTTTTGAAGAGAGAGAGTCCCCTTGCATGGAGCTCGGGTCCTCCTTTTATACCTGTTGGGGATCCCGTTTACCTCGGTCTGTTGGAACCGTCGAATCTGTTCCGTTGTGATGTTTCATCGAACGGTAAGTTGTTGGACTGTTGCTGGATAAGGGCCGCTTATAGCGGTAACTGCTGATCAGGCTGACACGCCCGAGCTATCCGGCAGTAGTCCTTAGATCGCGGGGTCAGTTGCCTAAGACTAATCCTTGTATGAAGGTCGACACTGGGGGCCGACGGGTGGCAATGCCGATGCCGGAACCAAAGCTTCAGTACTGGGACTTATTAAGGCCGACACCTGTGGCCAATGTTGGAGGCCGATGCTGATGGCTGACGCTGGAGGTCTGGTGCCAACGCGCAGTTGGTCTTTGATGCTGACGCTGGGGGCCGACGCTGGTGGCCGACACTGGCTGCCTGGCTGGAGGCCGACGCTGGCTGTCTGGCTCAAGAGGCCGACGCTGGCTGTCTGGCTCAAGAGGCCGACGCTGGCTGCCTGGTTCTGGAGGCCGACGCTGGCTGTCTGGCTCAAGAGGCTGACGCTGGCTGTCTGGCTGAGGCCAACGCTGGCTGTCTGGCGGCCGACGCTGGAGGCCGGTTCCGAAGACCGATGCTGGAGGCTTTGGGTTTTGTTGTCACATCATTGCTTTCGAAAATCGTGCAGAATATAATACTACTCCAGGGGAAATGGCCAGCCGTATCAGTTATGTTATCTAATTTTTGCACAAAAACACAGCACCAATTCTTAGCATAAAAAATTGTGGTTATAAAAATCAGTTAGATTAAACCCTGACTTTACCCTTCCGGTAAAGGGACAGGGTGTTAGGAAACATAGTTCCCTAGCTCTTAACATCTTAAGTAAGAAAACTTTAGTTAAAGCGGGCCTCTTAGTTATCCACCAGGTTCTTAGGACATGATGACCAGGAGACCGAGGTCGTTGGCAAGCGTAAGACTGGCAGAAGGAGCGTAAGACCAGCAGTGTTCCCGACAGTGTTCCTGACTCATTATCAACCCTTAGAAAGCAGTGGAACAAATAATTAAGAGATTAACTAAGGTTTAGAAACTTAAAATTAGGTGGAATGAAGGTAGGTGCTTGAATGATGGAAGGCTAAGGATGAAGGGTGATTGGCCATGGGTGGTGAGGCTAGGGATGTTTACTTATTATAGGTGAAGGCTTGGGAATTTTCATGGAGGCTTAGGGATTTTCATGGATGAAGAAGGCTATAAAACCCTCCATCCATCCTCATACCCTCACACATTCATTCATCCCTCATTCCCTTCCATTCACCAACTCCTTAGCCTTCTTCATCCATGAAAATCCCTAAGCCTCCATGAAAATTCCCAAGCCTTCACCCATAATAAGTAAACATCCCTAGCCTCACCACCCATGGCCAACCACCCTTCATCCTTAGCCTTCCATCATTCAAGCACCTACCTTCATTCCACCTAACACCTTCATCAGATCCCAATTCTTAAACTTAGAAATTAGTCATTCAGATCCCAGGTCCTGGTCATCATGTCCTAAGAACCTGGTGGATAACTAAGAGGCCCGCTTAACTAAAATTTTTCCAATTAATATGGTTAAGAGTTAGGGAACTATGTTTCCTAACACCCTGTCCCTTTACCGGAAGGGTAAAGTCAGGGTTTAATCTAACTGATTTTTATAACCACAATTTATTATGCTAAGAATTAGTGCTGTGCTTTTGTGCAAAAATTAAATAGCATAATTTAAAACTGTAAAACAACTACAGCATCATTTGCCTCGCGGAACCTTCCATCTTTCAAGGCAATGAAGATTGGTTTGTTTAACCCTAGTATGGAAAGATGGAAAGATGAAGGTGTTTAGGAATGAAGGTAGGTTCTTGGATGATGGAAGGCTAAGGATGAAGGGTGGTTGGCCATAGGTGGTGAGGATGTTTTCTAACTATGGATGAAGGCTTACGGATTTTCATGGAGGCTTAGGGATTTTATGGATAAGGCTAAGGAGTTATTGGGTGAATGAAAGGGAGAAGTGAATGTGTGAAGGTATGAGGATGGGTGGAGGGTTTTATAGATGGTTGGGTCATGGTGGAGGCCTTAGTGGAGAGATGAGTGGAGTTTTAGTGGTGGTGAGTGGAGCCTTGGTGGAGGTTAAGTGGAACTTGAGTGGGAGTGAGTGGAGGTGAGTGGAGCTTTGGTGGAGACTTAGTGGAGCTTGAGTGGGGTTAAGTGGAGTTTGAGTGGAATCTTGGTGGAGGCTTAATGGAGCTTAAATAGGTTCTTAATGATCATGAATGAGGGTTAGGTGATTATGGTAGAGGTTTAAGGGTCATGAACATGAATGATGGGTAATGATTGTGGATGAGTGTGGATGCCTCTCACAGGTTGAGGGCTACCCACAATTTTTTATGCTAAGAATTGGTGCTGTGTTTTTGTGCAAAAATTAGATAACATAATTTAAAACTGTAAAACAACTATTGTAAAAATAGTTTTCTTAGATCTGAAAGCTCACGTCTGGCCAGGGGCTCATTATTCCCGTGGGTCATAGACATATTTGCATATGTTAGGTGGAATGAAGGTAGGTGCTTGAATGATGGAAGGCTAAGGATGAAGGGTGGTTGGCCATGGGTGGTGAGGCTAGGGATGTTTACTTTTTATGGGTGAAGGCTTGGGAATTTTCATGGAGGCTTAGGGATTTTCATGGATGAAGAAGGCTAAGGAGTTGGTGAATGGAAGGGAATGAGGGATAGTTCTAGGTTCATCTGGATTGGTCTGGCCTTTGTCGGGATATTAGTTTCTTTGAAGTCTTTAATATAAGGCAAGCTGACCTGGTGCTTCTTTCTATTCCAGAAGGCTGTAGGGTCTTGGCTGCATAATTCTTTTTCTAATTTTTCTTGGATCTCTTTTATTTTAGTTTTCCATGATTTTAGATGTAATTGTTCTTCTATTCTATATGTCTTTATTTCTTCTTTAAGTTGTTGTTTTTTATTCTTCAAGGACTGTATCTTTTGGCTAGAATCTTTTAGTTGATTAATCTTTTTAAGCTCAACGGGGCTTACAAATTTGAAGGTGACAGGGTTTTCTAAGACATAAGTAGTTATGCCTTTTTTATTAATCTCTAGTCCATAGAGGAGTGTTAAAAATGGTGTACCTGGAATGACTGTTTGGATATCTTTAACTACAATGAAAGTTGTTTTAAAGCAAATGTTGTCTTGGCAGACATGCACATCTGGAATTTTATATTTTACTTTAAGATTTTTACTGTTGGCTGTATAGAGTTTTTCCATGGTTTCTTCATAATATTTTCTAGGAAATAGTTCCTCTGGAATGCAATTCATGTCTGCTCCTGAGTCTACTAAAGCATAGGTTTCCCTAATCTCATTTTTGACTACTAGATTCACTTTAATGTGCCACTTTTGTCTTTCAATTATCGTAGTATGATCTTCTTGTTCTTTTTCTGCTGGTCTTTCTAAAGATTCTTCTTTTCCTTTATTTGATTTTTTTAGATTTTATATTTTTGACTGTACTTTTTTAATTTCTTGTCTTATTTGTTCGTTTTCTAGTTTAGGTTGTTTTGCTAATCTTATTTTGGGGTTTTCTTCTTGTCTAATTGATTTTAGAGTCTTTGTTTCATTTTGTTGGATTGATTCTTTATTGTTACTGTCGGGTTTTTCTTGGTTTAACTGTCTTCCTTCTAATTGAGGATATTTTAGGATCTGGTCCTTATAATAATTTCTTTTTCTAAGAGAGTTATCTTCTGAATTAATTACTCCCAATGTTTTGAAAGGGTGTTGGTCTTGTATTTCTAGCCATTTTAAGTACTTATTCTTGATTTCTTTATTTTGGCATGCTACCTTAAGCCATACAAAGTAAGGAATCTCTAATCTTAGTTCTTTCATAAAACTATAGTACTCTTGTTTAAGGGTCTCTCTTTCTTCTGTACTTATGGTCTCAAAGAGCCATTTTCTTTTTTCTTTATTTTGTTCTGATAGAAAATCTACCTTGATTTGTTCTTTGTTTATTTCATATTCTTTTAAGGCTATAGGTCTGTCTTTTAATTGATAAAAAAGCTCATTTCTCATAATTTGTCTTAACATATTTAGGACTTCTTTTGGTTTAGGTTCGGGTGTTTAGGATTCATAGTTCTCTAACCTTTAACATTTTAAGTTTCTAAACCTTAGTTAATCTCTTAATTATTTGTTCCACTGCTTTCTAAGGGTTGATAATGAGTCAGGAACACTGCCGGGAACACTGCTGGTCTTACGCTCCTTTCTGCCAGTCTTACGCTTACCAACGACCTCGGTCTCCTGGTCATCATGTCCTAAGAACCTGGTGGATAATTAAGAGGCCCGTTTTAACTAAAGTTTTCTTACTTAAGATGTTAAGAGCTAGGGAACTATGTTTCCTAACACCCTGTCCCTTTACCGGAAGGGTAAAGTCAGGGTTTAATCTAACTGATGGGATCTGAGTGACTAATTTCTAAGTATGGAAAGATGGAAAGATGAAGGTGTTTAGGAATGAAGGTAGGTTCTTGGATGATAGAAGGCTAAGGATGAAGGGTGGTTGGCCATAGGTGGTGAGGATATTTTCTAACTATGGATGAAGGCTTAGGGATTTTCATGGAGGCTTAGGGATTTTCATGGATGAAGGCTAAGGAGTTCTTGGGTGAATGAAAGGGAGAAGTGAATTTGTGAAGGTATGAGGATGGGTGGAGGGTTTTATAGATGGTTGGGTCATGGTGGAGGCCTTAGTGGAGAGATGAGTGGAGTTTTAGTGGTGGTGAGTGGAGCCTTGGTGGAGGTTAAGTGGAACTTGAGTGGGAGTGAGTGGAGGTGAGTGGAGCTTTGGTGGAGACTTAGTGGAGCTTGAGTGGGGTTAAGTTGAGTTTGAGCCTTCATCCATGAAAATCCCTAAGCCTCCATGAAAATCCCTAAGCCTTCATCCATAGTTAGAAACATCCTCACCACCTATGGCCAACCACCCTTCATCCTTAGCCTTCCATCATCCAAGAACCTACCTTCATTCCTAAACACCTTCATCTTTCCATCTTTCCAGCCCTAGCCTCACCACCCATGGCCAACCACCCTTCATCCTTAGCTTTCCATCATTCAAGCACCTACCTTCATTCCACCTAACACCTTCATCAGATCCCAATTCATGACCCTTAAACCTCTACCATAATCACCTAACCCTCATTCATGATCATTAAGAACCTATTTAAGCTCCATTAAGCCTCCACCAAGATTCCACTCAAACTCCACTTAACCCCACTCAAGCTCCACTAAGTCTCCAACAAAGCTCCACTCACCTCCACTCACCCCCACTCAAGTTCCACTTAACCTCCACCAAGGCTCCACTCACCACCACTAAAACTCCACTCATCTCTCCACTAAGGCCTCCACCATGACCCAACCATCTATAAAACCCTCCACCCATCCTTATACCTTCACACATTCATTCATCCCTCATTCCCTTCCATTCACCAACTCCTTAGCCTTCTTCATCCATGAAAATCCCTAAGCCTCCATGAAAATTCCCAAGCCTTCACCCATAATAAGTAAACATCCCTAGCCTCACCACCCATGGCCAACCACCCTTCATCCTTAGCCTTCCATCATTCAAGCACCTACCTTCATTCCACCTAACACCTTCATCAGATCCGAATTAAACTTTGAAATTAGTCATTCAGATCCCAGGCCTCCCACGGGAATAATGAGCCCCTTGCCAGACGTGAGCTTTCGGATCTAAGAAAACTATTTTTACAATAGTTGTTTTACAGTTTTAAATTATGTTATCAAATTTTTACACAAACACAGCACCAATTCTTAGCATAAAAATTGTGGTTATAAAAATTAGTTAGATTAAACCCTGACTTTACCCTTCCGCCTCCTGAGCGGACATATGCAAATATGTCTATGACCCACGGGAATAATGAGCCCCTGGCCAGACGTGAGCTTTCAGATCTAAGAAAACTATTTAACCCTCCATCCATCCTCATACCCTCACACATTCATTCATCCCTCATTCCCTTCCATTCACCAACTCCTTAGCCTTCTTCATCCATGAAAATCCCTAAGCCTCCATGAAAATTCCCAAGCCTTCACCTATAATAAGTAAACATCCCTAGCCTCACCACCCATGGCCAACCACCCTTCATCCTTAGCCTTCCATCATTCAAGCACCTACCTTCATTCCACCTAACACCTTCATCAGATCCCAATTCTTAAACTTAGAAATTAGTCATTCAGATCAGTTTTCTTAGATCTGAAAGCTCACGTCTGGCCAGGGGCTCATTATTCCCGTGGGTCATAGACATATTTGCATATGTCCGCTCAGGAGGCGTGATGATGGAAGGCTAAGGATGAAGGGTGGTTGGCCATGGGTGGTGAGGCTAGGGATGTTTACTTATTATGGGTGAAGGCTTGGGAATTTTCATGGAGGCTTAGGGATTTTCATGGATGAAGAAGGCTAAGGAGTTGGTGAATGGAAGGGAATGAGGGATGAATGAATGTGTGAGGGTATGAGGATGGATGGGGGTTTTATAGGCCTTAGTGGAGAGGGGAGTGGAGTTTGAGTGGAGGTGAGTGGACCTTGAATGGAGTATGGGTGGAGGTGAGTGGAGGTTTAGTGGAGCTTTGGTGGAGGTTTAGTGGAGCTTGAGTGGAATATGAGTGGAGGTGAGTGTAGGTGAGTGGGATCTTGGTGGAGACTTAGTGGAGTTTAAATGGGTTCTTAGTGATCATGAATGAGGGTTAGGTGATTAAGGTGGAGGTTTAAGAGTCATGAACATGGATAAGCCAGCCAGCCAGCTGTCCCCAAGGACAGACAAACTTTATCAAAGCTAGCCAACCAGCTGTCCCCAAGGACAGAAATAATTGAAGATCAGCCAGATCACTTTTAGGATTTCAAAGGAAGTGAAGTCCGCACCAACCACTCCGGACTCCAACCAGTCTGAAGCCCGTCCAAAACCAGTCTATAAAAGGGATAGCCCTCAACCTGTGAGAGGCATCCGCATTCATCCACAATCATTACCCGTCATCCATGTTCATACCCTTAAACCTCAACCTTAATCACCTAACCCTCATTCATGATCACTAAGAACCCATTTAAACTCCACTAAGTCTCCACCAAGATTCCACTCACCTCCACTCATATTCCACTCAAGCTCCACTAAACCTCCACCAAAGCTCCACTAAACCTCCACCAAAGCTCCACTCACCTCCACCCATACTCCAAGTTCTAGGTTCATCTGGATTGGTCTGGCCTTTGTCGGGATATTAGTTTCTTTGAAGTCTTTAATATAAGGCAAGTTGACCTGGTGCTTCTTTCTATTCCAGAAGGCTGTAGGGTCTTGGCTGCATAATTCTTTTTCTAATTTTTCTTGGATCTCTTTTATTTTAGTTTTCCATGATTTTAGATGTAATTGTTCTTCTATTCTATTTGTCTTTATTTCTTCTTTAAGTTGTTGTTTTTTATTCTTCAAGGACTATATCTTTTGGCTGGAATCTTTTAGTTGATTAATCTTTTTAAGCTCAACGGGGCTTACAAATTTGAAGGTGACTGGGTTTTCTAAGACATAAGTAGTTATGCCTTTTTTATTAATCTCTAGTCCATAGAGGAGTGTTAAAAATGGTGTACCTAGAATGACTGTTTGGATATCTTTAACTACAATGAAAGTTGTTTTAAAGCAAATGTTGTCTTGGCAGACATGCACATCTGGAATTTATATTTTACTTTAAGATTTTTACTGTTGGCTGTATAGACTTTTTCCATGGTTTCTTCATAATATTTTCTAGGAAATAGTTCCTCTGGAATGCAATTCATGTCTGCTTCTGAGTCTACTAAAGCATAGGTTTCCCTAATCTCATTTTTGACTACTAGATTCACTTTAATGTGCCACTTTTGTCTTTCAATTATCGTAGAATGATCTTCTTGTTCTTTTTCTGCTGGTCTTTCTAAAGATTCTTCTTTTCCTTTATTTGATTTTTTTAGATTTTGTATTTTTGACTGTACTTTTTTAATTTCTTGTCTTATTTGTTCGTTTTCTAGTTTAGGTTGTTTCGCTAATCTTATTTTGGGGTTTTCTTCTTGTCTGATTGATTTTAGAGTCTTTGTTTCATTTTGTTGGATTGATTCTTTATTGTTACTGTCGGGTTTTTCTTGGTTTAACTGTCTTCCTTCTAATTGAGGATATTTTGTCCCCAAGAACAGAAATAATTGAAGACCAGCCAGATCACTTTTCGGATTTCAAAGGAAGTGAAGTCCGCACCAACCATTCCAGACTCCAACCAGTCTGAAATCCGTCCAAGACCAGTCTATAAAATGGGTAGCCCTCAACCTGTGAGAGGCATCCACACTCATCCCATTTAAACTCCACTAAGTCTCCACCAAGATCCCACTCACCTCCACTCACCTCCACTCATATTCCACTCAAGCTCCACTAAACCTCCACCAAAGCTCCACTAAACCTCCACTCCCCTCCACCCATACTCCACTCAAGGTCCACTCACCTCCACTCAAACTCCACTCCCCTCTCCACTAAGGCCTATAAAACCCTCCATCCATCCTCATACCCTCACACATTCATTCATCCCTCATTCCCTTCCATTCACCAACTCCTTAGCCTTCTTCATCCAAGAAAATCCCTAAGCCTCCATGAAAATTCCAAGCCTTCACCCATAATAAGTAAACAACCCTAGCCTCACCACCCATGGCCAACCACCCTTCATCCTTAGCCTTCCATCATTCAAGCACCTACCTTCATTCCACCTTACACCTTCATCAGATCCGAATTCATGAAAATTCCCAAGCCTTCACCTATAATAAGTAAACATCCCTAGCCTCACCACCCATGGCCAACCACCCTTCATCCTTAGCCTTCCATCATTCAAGCACCTACCTTCATTCCACCTAACACCTTCATCAGATCCCAATGAAGGTGTTAGGTGGAATGAAGGTAGGTGCTTGAATGATGGAAGGCTAACGATGAAGGGTGGTTGGCCATGGGTGGTGAGGCTAGGGATGTTTACTTATTATAGGTGAAGGCTTGGGAATTTTCATGGAGGCTTAGGGATTTTCATGGATAAAGAAGGCTAAGGAGTTGGTGAATGGAAGGGAATGAGGGATGAATGAATGTGTGAGGGTTTGAGGATGGATGGAGGGTTTTATAGGCCTTATTGGAGAGGGGAGTGGAGTTTGAGTGGAGGTGAGTGGACCTTGAGTGGAGTATGGGTGGAGGTGAGTGGAGCTTTGGTGGAGGTTTAGTGGAGCTGAGTGGAATATGAGTGGAGGTGAGTGGAGGTGAGTGGGATCTTGGTGGAGACTTAGTGGAGTTTAAATGGGTTCTTAGTGATCATGAATGAGGGTTAGGTGATTAAGGTGGAGGTTTAAGGGTCATGAACATTCTTATTCATCCATGAAAATCCCTAAGCCTCCATGAAAATTCCCAAGCCTTCACCCATAATAAGTAAACATCCCTAGCCTCACCACCCATGGCCAACCACCCTTCATCCTTAGCCTTCCATCATTCAAGCACCGACCTTCATTCCACCTAACACCTTCATCAGATCCGAATTGTCTCCACCAAGATCCCACTCACCTCCACTCATATTCCACTCAAGCTCCACTAAACCTCCATCAAAGCTCCACTAAACCTCCACTCACCTTCACCCATACTCCACTCAAGGTCCACTCACCTCCACTCAAACTCCACTCCCCTCTCCACTAAGGCCTATAAAACCCTCCATCCATCCTCATACCCTCACACATTCATTCATCCCTCATTCCCTTCCATTCACCAACTCCTTAGCCTTCTTCATCCATGAAAATCCCTAAGCCTCTATGAAAATTCCCAAGCCTTCACCCATAATAAGTAAACATCCCTAGCCTCACCACCCATGGCCAACCACCCTTCATCCTTAGCCTTCCATCATTCAAGCACCTACCTTCATTCCACCTTACACCTTCATCAGATCCGAATTCATGAAAATTCCCAAGCCTTCACCTATAATAAGTAAACATCCCTAGCCTCACCACCCATGGCCAACCACCCTTCATCCTTAGCCTTCCATCATTCAAGCACCTACCTTCATTCAACCTAACACCTTCATCAGATCCCAATGAAGGTGTTAGGTGGAATGAAGGTAGGTGCTTGAATGATGGAGGGCTAAGGATGAAGGGTGGTTGGCCATGGGTGGTGAGGCTAGGGATGTTTACTTATTATAGGTGAAGGCTTGGGAATTTTCATGGAGGCTTAGGGATTTTCATGGATGAAGAAGGCTAAGGAGTTGGTGAATGGAAGGGAATGAGGGATGAATGAATGTGTGAGGGTATAAGGATGGATGGAGGGTTTTATAGGCCTTATTGGAGAGGGGAGTGGAGTTTGAGTGGAGGTGAGTGGACCTTAAGTGGAGTATGGGTGGAGGTGAGTGGAGCTTTGGTGGAGGTTTAGTGGAGCTTGAGTGGAATATGAGTGGAGTTGAGTGGAGGTGAGTGGGATCTTGGTGGAGACTTAGTGGAGTTTAAATGGGTTCTTAGTGATCATGAATGAGGGTTAGGTGATTAAGGTGGAGGTTTAAGGGTCATGAACATTCTTATTCATCCATGAAATCCCTAAGCCTCCATGAAAATTCCCAAGCCTTCACCCATAATAAGTAAACATCCCTAGCCTCACCACCCATGGCCAACCACCCTTCATCCTTAGCCTTCCATCATTCAAGCACCGACCTTCATTCCACCTAACACCTTCATCAGATCCCAATTGTCTCCACCAAGATCCCACTCACCTCCACTCACCTTCACTCATATTCCACTCAAGCTTCACTAAACCTCCACCAAACTCCACTAAACCTCCACTCACCTCCACCCATACTCCACTCATGGTCCACTCACCTCCACTCAAACTCCACTCCCCTCTCCACTAAGGCCTATAAAACCCTCCATCCATCCTCATACCCTCACACATTCATTCATCCCTCATTCCCTTCCATTCACCAACTCCTTAGCCTTCTTCATCCATGAAAATCCCTAAGCCTCCATGAAAATTCCCAAGCCTTCACCCATAATAAGTAAACATCCCTAGCCTCACCACCCATGGCCAACCACCCTTCATCCTTAGCCTTCCATCATTCAAGCACCTACCTTCATTCCACCTAACACCTTCATCAGATCCGAATTCTTAAACTTAGAAATTAGTCATTCAGATCCCAGGTGTTTAGGAATGAAGGTAGGTTCTTGGATGATGGAAGGCTAAGGATGAAGGGTGGTTGGCCATAGGTGGTGAGGATGTTTTCTAACTATGGATGAAGGCTTAGGGATTTTCATGGAGGCTTAGGGATTTTTGATAAGGTCTGTCAGGTCTGTCCTTGGGGACAGCTGGCTGGCTTGCTTTTAATAAAGTATGTCTGTCGGGGACAACTGGTTGGCTTGCTTCTAACCCTCCACCCATCCTCATACCTTCACACATTCATTCATCCCTCATTCCCTTCCATTCACCAACTCCTTAGCCTTCTTCATCCATGAAAATCCCTAAGCCTCCATGAAAATTCCCAAGCCTTCACCCATAATAAGTAAACATCCCTAGCCTCACCACCCATGGCCAAATTTTTACAATAGTTGTTTTACAGTTTTAAATTATGTTATCTAATTTTTGCACAAAAACACAGCACCAATTCTTAGCATAAAAAATTGTGGTTATAAAAATCAGTTAGATTAAACCCTGACTTTACCCTTCCGATAAAGGGACAGGGTGTTAGGAAACATAGTTTCCTAGCTCTTAACATCTTAAGTAAGAAAACTTTAGTTAAAGCGGGCCTCTTAGTTATCCACCATGTTCATGACCACAATCATTACCCATCATCCATGTTCATGACTCTTAAACCTCCACCTTAATCACCTAACCCTCATTCATGATCACTAAGAACCCATTTAAACTCCACTAAGTCTCCACCAAGATCCCACTCACATCCACTCACCTCCACTCATATTCCACTCAAGCTCCACTAAACCTCCACCAAAGCTCCACTAAACCTCCACTCACCTCCATCCATACTCCACTCAAGGTCCACTCACCTCCACTCAAACTCCACTCCCCTCTCCACTAAGGCCTATAAAACCCTCCATCCATCCTCATACCCTCACACATTCATTCATCCCTCATTCCCTTCCATTCACCAACTCCTTAGCCTTCTTCATCCATGAAAATCCCTAAGCCTCCATGAAAATTCCCAAGCCTTCACCCATAATAAGTAAACATCCCTAGCCTCACCACCCATGGCCAACCACCCTTCATCCTTAGCCTTCCATCATTCAAGCACGTACCTTCATTCCACCTAACACCTTTATCTAGAGAAGATAAAATTGTAGACCAACTGACAAATAGACTCAGAGGAATAAGACTAGGTATGATCTCAACTCAAGACCAACTTAACAAAATCAAAACCGAAGGACAAAATATGAACATACTTGTATTTGATGTCAATAGACTTGAGGTCTTCATCTCTGAAGAGCCTAATGCTGGTCTGACCATTTTCTAATGTAACAGGAAGACTATGTTCTGCTGTCTTGATCCTATAGTCTTCTGAAAGTTCAAAGGTTCCTATTTTATAAATTTGTTTATATTCAACCTTTGGTAAGGGATCTGAATGACTAATTTCTAAGTTTAAGAAATCGGATCTGATGAAGGTGTTAGGTGGAATGAAGGTAGGTGCTTGAATGATGGAAGGCTAAGGATGAAGGGTGGTTGGCCATGGGTGGTGAGGCTAGGGATGTTTACTTATTATGGGTGAAGGCTTAGGAATTTTCATGGAGGCTTAGGGATTTTCATGGATGAAGAAGGCTAAGGAGTTGGTGAATGGAAGGGAATGAGGGATGAATGAATGTGTGAAGGTATGAGGATGGGTGGAGGGTTTTATAGATGGTTGGGTCATGGTGGAGGCCTTAGTGGAGAGATGAGTGGAGTTTTAGTGGTGGTGAGTGGAGCCTTGGTGGAGGTTAAGTGGAACTTGAGTGGGAGTGAGTGGAGGTGAGTGCAGCTTTGGTGGAGACTTAGTGGAGCTTGAGTGGGGTTAAGTGGAGTTTGAGTGGAATCTTGGTGGAGGCTTAATGGAGCTTAAATAGTTTCTTAATGATCATGAATGAGGGTTAGGTGATTATGGTAGAGGTTTAAGGGTCATTAAGCCTCCATGAAAATTCCCAAGCCTTCACCTATAATAAGTAAACATCCCTAGCCTCACCACCCATGGCCAACCATCCTTCATCCTTAGCCTTCCATCATTCAAGCACCTACCTTCATTCCACCTAACACCTTCATCAGATCCCAATTCTTAAACTTAGAAATTAGTCATTCAAGGTAGGTCAAAAATACAAAATCTAAAAAAATCAAATAAAGGAAAAGAAGAATCTTTAGAAAGACCAGCAGAAAAAGAACAAGAAGATCATACTACGATAATTGAAAGACAAAAGTGGCACATTAAAGTGAATCTAGTAGTCAAAAATGAGATTAGGGAAACCTATGCTTTAGTAGACTCAGGAGCAGACATGAATTGCATTCCAGAGGAACTATTTCTTAGAAAATATTATGAAGAAACCATGGAAAAACTCTATACAGCCAACAGTAAAAATCTTAAAGTAAAATATAAAATTCCAGATGTGCATGTCTGCCAAGACAACATTTGCTTTAAAACAACTTTCATTGTAGTTAAAGATATCCAAACAGTCATTCTAGGTACACCATTTTTAACACTCCTCTATGGACTAGAGATTAATAAAAAAGGCATAACTACTTATGTCTTAGAAAACCCAGTCACCTTCAAATTTGTAAGCCCCGTTGAGCTTAAAAAGATTAATCAACTAAAAGATTCCAGCCAAAAGATACAGTCCTTGAAGAATAAAAAACAACAACTTAAAGAAGAAATAAAGACAAATAGAATAGAAGAACAATTACATCTAAAATCATGGAAAACTAAAATAAAAGAGATCCAAGAAAAATTAGAAAAAGAATTATGCAGCCAAGACCCTACAGCCTTCTGGAATAGAAAGAAGCACCAGGCCAGCTTGCCTTATATTAAAGACTTCAAAGAAACTAATATCCCGACAAAGGCCAGACCAATCCAGATGAACCTAGAACTATTAGAATATTGTAAAAAGGAGATAGCAGATCTCTTAGACAAAGACTTATTAGACCGAGCAAGTCTCCATGGTCATGTTCAGCCTTCTATGTCCAGAAAGCCTCGGAATTAGAAAGAGGAACACCTAGATTGGTCATAAATTATAAACCTTTGAATAAAGTTTTAGAATGGATTAGATATCCCATACCTAATAAAAAAGACTTGTTATCCAGACTATATAAAGCAAAGATATTTTCCAAGTTTGACATGAAATCAGGATTTTGGCAAATACAAATAACTGAAGAAGATAGATACAAAACAGCGTTCACTGTACCATTTGGACATTACGAATGGAATGTAATGCCTTTTGGTTTAAAAAATGCCCCTAGCGAATTCCAGAACATAATGAATGAAATTTTTAACCAATTTACCCAGTTCATAATAGTTTATATAGATGACGTCCTTATCTTCTCAGAAGATCTAGAAAAACATGTTAAACACATTAGACTCTTTCACAATTTAGCAAAACAAAATGGGCTAGCAATCTCAGCACCCAAGATCAAAATCTTTCAGACCAAGGTTAGATTTCTAGGACACTATATTTATCTGGGAACTATTAAACCCATAGAAAGGTCGATAGAATTCGCAGATAAGTTTCCAGATGAAATCAAAGAAAAAACCCAATTACAACGATTTCTAGGATGCCTTAATTATGTCTCAGACTTTATCCTAAATATCAGGATCATTCTAGAACCCCTGTACGCTCAGCTTAGAAAAAAGAAAAAAGGATGGACAGAAGAACATACCAAAGTGGTCAAAAAAGTAAAAACTATAGTCAAAAACCTTCCTTGCCTAGAATTACTAGACCCGGCAGCCTTAGTAATAGTAGAGACAGATGCCTCAGAAATAGGATTTGGAGGAATCCTTAAACAAAAAACCCATAACAAAAAAACATTAGTTAGATATCACTCAGGAATATGGATTAATGCTCAAACAAATTATAGTATAGTAAAAAAGGAAGTTTTGTCAATAGTCCTATGCATACAAAAATTCCAAGAAGATTTATATTTCAAAAAATTCCTTCTTAGAATTGATTGCAAACCAGCCAAAGAAGTTTTAGAAAAGGATATTGAAAATCTTGTTTCAAAACAAATCTTTGCCCGATGGCAAGCTATTTTATCAGTATTTGATTTTGAAATAGAATTTCTAAAAGGCACAGAAAATAGTTTACCAGACTTTCTGACACGAGAATTCCTTACAGGAACAAGATGTCAGACAGACCCAGAACAAAAGCATCCTATGCAAAATCAATAGTTCCAATCCCTCTCAGTAACCCATACTCAGTATTAACTCCACCCAGAACTCTTCTCCCCCTTAGACCTCAATATTCAGCCTTAGTCTCGCCTTCTCAAACCTATTCCCAAGCAACTCTAAAGCGGTCGCCTCCTAGTCCCAGTACTACTACTGAGCAGACTAGGTCTAGTCCTTCCAAGTCTCCCATGTTCAACCCATATTATAGCAAGAATTGCTCTCTTACTGTTAAACTCTTAGAACCAGACGAGATAGAAGACAACCAAACTCCCAAGCTGTCCAGAATTTTTCCTTCGATTAATGGAAAAATCATGCAATATCACCTACCCAAAGGATTTCAAAATCCCCTTAAAACCCAGGAATATTATGAGTTTATTTTAGTCGATACAGACTCAGTCGAAATAACTCATACATCAGAACAGAACTCAGAGGCAGTCGCCTATTCAAAATGTAAGATTAAGAAGTTTATGACTAAACAAGAATGGGGAAACCCTTATCAGCCCAGAACCTTTTCGCAAAAATACCAGCCTTCTCAATACAACTATTTTGACTACCAGGAAGCCTGGTATAAGGCTTTCTATCTTAAGCCCACAGACCATAGTTGGTTCCTCAACTTCAGCCCAAAGATAGACAAAAGAATCCCAAGTTGGATTCATGATTGGTGGACCTACTTTGGGATAACAAAAGAAATAATTCCAGAACCAGCATTATCAGCATGGGTTTATTTCCACGATCGACTCAAAACAGCCCATTATGGAAACAAAACTATGATGTTCACAATTGAATTTCAAGTTCCATGGATTGTGGGATGGGATTTTGCTGTTAGTAGATCCCTTGATTAACAGTATCCACTTATCCTAGAAAGACGATTTAGGATCAAGTGGTGGAAAAACTTTCAATCCGGAGAAAGATTATCACTAAGTAACATCAGCCGATGGCTAGTTACTTATGATAGCCCCAGACAATTCCCAAAAATAGAAAAACCTGTCCCAGAGAAAACTACAACTTCTCCTTCTTCAAGTAAAACTCCCAACAAAAAGGAACTAAAGAAAAAATTACTAGAGGAATTATCATAGCTAGGAGACTCTGATGAGGAGGAGGATATCAGTTCATCCCAACCCAAGCCAACAGACCAACTATATCTACAGGATGCCCAGGATCCATATGAAGACTATGACATAATGTAGCCCAACACTATTCCAAATCTAGTCCACAACTTTGGCCCAAAAACTCCAGTCTCACTATTTCCAGCAGTACTATTGTTACACATGTCTCACACGAGACCCCCAGCCTCATCAGCACTATCATGGCACACTTCACAAAGTCACTCATGTGACTCCTCGGCCCTACCTTGGTATGTGGCTCTTCATCTTTTTCAAAGACACCCATGTGACTCCTCAGCCTTATCAAGTCACCCATGTGACTCCTCGACCCTACCAAAGGCATCCCCTCAGATGCACGCTCCTCAGACTTATCCTCCAGCACAGCAGCTACAATCAACCAGATAGTGACACTTCAGCAACACTTCAGCAATTGCAACAATGGCACCTATATCTCAGCCAGCCACAATAGCTCACACATATGAAGCTACAGCAGCAACAGCCAGTCAGAATATGCCAACTCATATGAAGGACTTTTCTGGTATTAGAGCACTGTTACGGAAAGTAACTCAAGAGCAGCCGCACATGTGCTGCAGTGCTCAAAGGATAGCAAAGCCAGCTGTCCTAAAACCAGACGTCCTGCCCCAAACCTAAAACCAATACCGGATTTCAACCCATTTGAAGTTCGCAGAAGCCAGCCAGCCAGCTGTCCCCAAGGACAGACATACTTTATCAAAAGCAAGCCAGCCAGCTGTCCCCAAGGACAGAACTTATCAAAGCCAGCCAGCCAGCTGTCCCCAAGGATAGACATACTTTATCAAAAGCAAGCCAGCCAGCTGTCCCCAAGGACAGAACTTATCAAAGCCAGCCAACCAGCTGTCCCCAAGGACAGACAGACTTTATCAAAGCTAGCCAACCAGCTGTCCCCAAGGACAGAAATAATTGAAGATCAGCCAGATCATTTTTTGGATTTCAAAGGAAGTGAAGTCCGCACCAATCACTCCGGACTCCAACCAGTCTGAAGTCCGTCCAAGACCAGGTCTATAAAAGGGATAGCCCTCAACCTGTGAGAGGCATCCGCATTCATCCACAGTCATTACCCATCATCCATGTTCATGACCACAATCATTACCCATCATCCATGTTCATGACTCTTAAACCTCCACCTTAATCACCTAACCCTCATTCATGATCACTAAGAACCCATTTAAACTCCACTAAGTCTCCACCAAGATCCCACTCACCTCCACTCACCTCCACTCATATTCCACTCAAGCTCCACTAAACCTCCACCAAAGCTCCACTAAACCTCCACTCACCTCCACCCATACTCCACTCAAGGTCCACTCACCTCCACTCAAACTCCACTCCCCTCTCCACTAAGGCCTATAAAACCCTCCATCCATCCTCATACCCTCACACATTCATTCATCCCTCATTCCCTTCCATTCACCAACTCCTTAGCCTTCTTCATCCATGAAAATCCCTAAGCCTCCATGAAAATTCCCAAGCCTTCACCCATAATAAGTAAACATCCCTAGCCTCACCACCCATGGCCAACCACCCTTCATCCTTAGCCTTCCATCATTCAAGCACCTACCTTCATTCCACCTAACACCTTCATCAGATCCAAATTCTTAAACTTAGAAATTAGTCATTCAGATCCCAGGCCTCCCTATGCCTATTTATAGAGTCTTAGTTAATGAACAAAGGTAATATTATTATAATTCTAAATATATTTAAAAGGATTTTTAAATGGATGGTTTGGAATTATAATATTAAGAATTTGATTCTTAAATAAAGTTATGAAATTAAAAATAGTCTTAGGTTAAGTTAATATATGATATTAATTTAGTAATGAGATTATTAAATCTAAGACTAATCTATTTAATTTTATAAATAACAAGAATATGATTCTTTGTATAGAAATCAATTTCAAAAGTTAATATATTATTAAATTTTAATAATATGATTATTAAATTTTTTGATATTAATTTGTAAAAAGATAATAGTTATCTTAAAATATTTACAAGAATTCAATTCTTGAGAGAATTAAATTCATAGAATAAATCTACATGAAATGAGAAGATTTAAATGTTATTGAATTTAATTCACAAAGATAAAAGGTTATCTTTATATAATAAAATACAATCCCACTTTAATAAAGAGTAATTAATAAATTTTTGGTCTCCACCAATGGTTTAGCACCGTGAGAGTTGAACGGTGCCTCGAGGCACTTTGATTTCGTCCCCCTATGGATGATGTCTGTTCAATTTAATAACAAGGCTAGATCTCTTAGGATAAAATTTCTAGATGTATTTCAAGCCTAACCTACCCTACGGCGGCACGCTTGAGTTAAGTCTAGAAATTTAAAATGATGGGTCTTACTCATAAAGATATAAGATCAAATGTGTTGGTTATATCTTTGACCAAACCTTTTCTAATTCGGTAGTTAATTAGTGTGGAAATAAGAGTTATTTTAGAAACATACTTATTAATCGAGAAGAGTCTCGATTTAACTAAGTGTGAAAGCTGACCTACCCTACGGCAGCAACTTGAACATGGCTAGTTGAATTATCGAGGGAATAGAATATCAGTTTTTCTTGTATTTTTCCTAAATTGTTCAATTATTTTTTGAAATCTCTATTTCAAAAACTTATAAACATTCATCTTGACTAATTTTTTAGAAAATGGCTTTGAACAATCCCATTACTTCTATACTTTCTAGCAACACCCTAACTAAAGAAAACTATCCCAAATAAAAATATGATCTTGACAGCATTTTGACTATTGAAAACATCAAATTTGGTATCACTAAGCCAACCCTTGCTTTTGATCATAATGTTAGAGAACATTATGACAAGTGGCAAGTTGCCACCAACCAAATGAAAGAGAAGAAAAATAGTAAATGTGATTTACTAATACTTGAAGCTTGTCTAGTTGAGGTTGATACCTCCTCTTGGATAATTGATTCAAGGGCGACAAATCATGTTTGTTCTTCTATACAACTCCTTAGTTCTTCGAGAGAGCTTTCTAATGGTGAGTTGACAATGAGGGTTGGCAATGGAGCTACGGTATCGGCCAAGGTAGTTGGAATAGCCCATCTTTCGTTTGGAGAGAAATTTTTTATTCAGAATAATGTTTATTTTATTTCAAACTTTTCTAGAAATTTGATTTTAGTTTTTAAACTTGAACAATATTATGAAATTTCATTTAATGGAAATGTTATTTTAGTTTCAAGAAATGGTCTTAAAATTTGTCATGGATGTTTAGTCGATGGGTTTTATATTTTATTGCCTTATGAAAATGTTTCTTACAATACCGAACTATTTAAAGTAGCTAATCCTAAGTCTAACAAAAGACAAAAGGTAATAAACAGTGATAATAAAATATATCTCTAGCAACTTAAGCTTGGTCACATTAACCTTGATAGGATAAACAGACTTGTGAATGATGGTCCTCTGAGAGAGCTAAGTGTTGGCACTCTTTCTATCTGTGAGTCCTGTTTATAAGGTAAAATGACCAAAAGACCTTTCTCTGCAAAGGGTCAAAGGGCTAATGAACCACTAGAGCTAGTACATTCGGATGTGTGTGGACCATTCAACACACAAGCTAGAAGTGGTTATGAGTACTTTGTCACTTTCATTGATGATTACTTAAGATATGGTTTCGTTTACCTAATGCAAAGAAAGTCTGAGACTTTTGGAAAGTTTCAAAAATTTTGAGCAAAAGTTAAAAAATAATTAGGTAAATCACTAAAAACACTGCGATCAGATCGAGGTGAAGAGTACCTTGATATAGAATTTAAGGATTACCTTATTAAGCATGGAATTGTTTCATAGCTCACAGCTTCGAGAACTCTACATCAAAATGGTATTGCAGAAAGGAGGAACTGAACATTGTTAGATATGATAAGATCAATGATTAGTTATTCCTCACTACCGATATCATTTTGGAGATATGCCTTATAAACGGCAATACACATTTTGAATGTTGTACCATCTAAATTTGTATCCAAAACACCCTTAGAGATGTGGAATGGGCAAAAACTGAGTTTGTCATTTTCGCATATAAATGTATCCAGTTCATTTTCTTAAGGGCAAATCTGGGAAACTAGAACCACGAACAGAAGTGTGTCTATTCGTTGGCTACCCAAAGGGTATTAGAAAAGGTTTGTTTTATAGCCCACAAGAAAGAAGGTGTTTGTGTCGATAAATGTCACTTTTCTTGAAATGATTATATACATAAATTCAAACCTTGGAGTAAAGTTGTACTCGAAGAGTTGCTCAAAGATCAGATTACAACTCAATCAACAAGAGTTGTTGAAATTAGAAAAGAAGAAACCACAGGTCCTAGTCAGGATATTATGGTGCCTAGACATAGTAGGAGGGTTATTAGAACCCCAGTTCGCTATAGACAGGATAGCAAGCAAATGTTATGGTAGCTAATACCAACAATGATGATCCATCATCATACCAGCATGTAATGGATGATCCTAATAAGGACAAATGGCTAGAACCTATGAACTAAGCAATGGAGTCTATGTACTCCAATACTGTCTGGGAACTTGTAGATCCATCTGGAGATGTCAGGTCCATTGGCTGTAAATAGATCTTCAAGAAGAAAAGAGGAGCGAATGGGAAGGTAGAGATATTCAAAGCTAGACTTATGGCAAAAGGTTATACCTAAAAGAAGGGAGTTGATTATGAAGAGACTTTCTTCCCAGTTGCCAAGTTAAAGTCTATCCTCTTATCCATAGCTGCCTATTTTGATTATAAAATATGGCAGATGGACATCAAGATAGCATTTCTAAATGGCTATCTAGAAGAGTCCATATATATGGAACAATTAGAGGGGTTCATTGTTAAAGATCAGAAGCAGAAAGTATGTAAGCTTAACAGGTCCATCTATGGACTCAAACAAGCCTTCAAGTCTTGGAACATTGGGTTTGATGAAACTATCAAAACCTATGGCTTCGAGCAAAATGTTGATAAACCTTATGTATACAAGCTCATTAATAAAAAAGTATAGTTTTCTTAGTGCTTTATGTAGATGATATCTTACTTATTGAAAATGACATGAAAATATTATCTAACGTAAAGAGATGGTTGGCTGAATAATTCCAAATGAAAGATTTGGGAGAGACAAGTTATGTTCTTGGTATCTAGATCATTAGGAATAAAAAGAACAAACTCCTAGCACTATCTTAGGCATCTTATATCGATAAGGTGCTGGCTCATTTTTTGATTCAAAATTTCAAGAAGGGTCTTCTTTCGACCCAACGTGGAATTGTTCTCTCTAAAGAACAGTGTCCTAAGATACCATAAGAAGAAAAGGACATGAGATGGATTCCATATGACAGTTGAAAGTCTAATATATGCTATGCTATGCACTAGACCAGACATCTGCTATGCAGTGAAAGTTGTTAGTCGGTTCCAATCAAACCCTAGGATAGAGCACTGGGTGGCAATAAAGCACATTCTCAAGTATCTTCGAAGAACGAGAAATTATATGCTTGTGTATTCAGGTGAAGATATGATCCCTTAGGATATACTAATTCTAATTTTTAATCAGATAAAGATTCTTGAAGGTCGACATCTGGATAAGTGTTTACACTTGGTGGTGCAGCAATTGTCTAGGAAAGTATCAAACAATCTAGCATTACTGATTCTACCATGGAAGCTGAGTACATAGCGGCTTGTAAAGTAGCTAAAGAATCAGTTTGACTTAAAAAATTCTATATTGACTTGGAAGTTGTTGTTGGCCCAAATGGCAACCCAAGAAGGGAGGGGGGATGAATTGGGTTCTTAAAAATTTAAGACTTTTTAACTTTAATTGATTAGTTAGCAAGATGTGCAAGTGAGAGGCTAACTAAAATTAATGCACAAGCAAATAAAGAGAGATAGAGATAGAGAAAATTAGGCACGGCAAACACAAGGCAATTTTATAGTGGTTCGGCGCAACCAGCACCTACGTCCACTCCCAAGATTCACTTGGGTCCACACTATAATCTCTCTAGATTACAGCCGAGTTGTTTTCCAAGCTCACAACTCAAACTTGTTATTTTACCGGGTGCACAACGAACCCAGCTGGTTTTAACACGGGCTTACCAGCACAAAACCCTACACGTTGTTTTTCTTTGGGCTTACAACTAACCCAACACAAGCACTCCGGCTTGTAACGAGGTATACCAATATCCACTAATTCAATCCACTGATTGAATCAGCAAACAAATAATAATGATAGAGTTTGAACAATAATGTGCTCCCCTTGAGCAAATATACAAATGAAGTACAAAATGATATAAGGTTAGAAAAGCCTGATAATTTTGCAGATGGTGGATGCTTGGGCTTTCTTCCTTCTTCTCTTCAACTCCTCTAGAAGTGTTGAATCACGCCTCAGCTAGATTCTTGACGGATGAAGACTTTGGAGTTGAGATGAAGCTTTTTCCTCTTTTGAAAACCGCCGATTTGATCTTTGAAACGCACTTGGATTTTCTTCTGACTTTTGTGGAATGATGAGAAGGAGTAGACGAATCTTTCACTTGGATTTCACTCCTTTTGAAACACTCTTCTTTGAGCTAAAAGATTTTTTCAATATGCTCTGTTTTTCCCTCTTTTCAAATGATATTCTTTTCTCTCTTTTTGATTTTCTCTTGGTTTTTTGATTTGAAAAGAACTCCTCTATTTATAGAATCTGCAAAAATATATCCGTTAGAGACAGGGAAAAATAGCCGTTATTCAAAAATCTTACCGTTGGGGCTGATGTGTCATCGTTAAAAATCACGCCCAGAATTCGCGGAGTCGACTCGAGCTTTGTGGGAGTCGGCTCGAGGTCGATTACCAAAAATAGAAATATTTTAACCATTGAGGGGTCGACTCGCGAAAACACAAGTGTCGGCTCCTGAAAGTCAGGAGTCGACTCGAGGAAAATGGGGAGTCGACTCGAGAAGTGCTCAAAAAACATGGGTTCTGTTGTTTGAGCGGAATCGACTCGCACAGACAGGAGTCGGCTCGCAAGAATTCAGGGGTCGACTCTTGAAAAGCCAAGGGTCGACTCGAGAAACTCAGGCAAATTGGGGAGTCGACTCGGAAACTCATGAGTCGGCTCGGGACCGATACAAAAATCAGAAAAATATTCTGATTGACTTTAAAACTTATCCCAATTAAATTTAAAATATAAATTTGACTTGAATACATTAAATATGACGTTTATCATGGATTCAAGACATGTTTCAAGAATTCATCGATTGAATTATAATGTATTAAAAATTCCTTTTTGAAATCCTTTTGAGCATACAACTTGAAACTTCTTTTTCTAACGGTTCAAAACTCATTTAATATAAACATTGAAAGTTCATTCCTTTCAATTTGAATAAGCTCAAGGTTTTTGATAAATATACATATTGTATTCTTTAAGGTACTCATGGCTTTTGGAAATCATCAAAATCAATAAAGTTGGGGCAATTATGTTTCAATAATTTCTCAACAATCTCCCCCTTTTTGATGATGACAAAAACATTGAGTATATGCATTATAAAATTAAAAAAATTTGTGATTCCAAAATCAGCTTTTGTGTTATGGAAAGGCTCCCCCTCAATGAGGTAGCTCCCCCTATGAACCTTAATCTTATGAATCATTCAAAATTTTCAAAATCAAAAACTTAAGCAATTCCTTTATGAAATTCAACTTATCTCTTCCCCTTATATGAAACATATTTTTTTTCTTATTTAATTCTCTCCCCCTTATTTAATTAGGGCAATTAAAAGCATATAAGGTTTAATGATGATGCATATACGATTAAATCATATAAATCTCTCCCCCTTTTTTGTAATCAACAAAAAGGTTGAGATGCATCAGAGCATCAATTTGATTAAACTCAATCGAATTCATTCAGCATCTCAGTTATCAATTGAGTATTAAGATATTTAAAATTATATCAAATTAAATAAGCATTCAAAGATATTCAAGGGTACTCACAATTGAAATAGACAAAAGTGAAGCATCAAACATTCTCATTACTTCAAAATGAAAGTACATGGAAATGTAAACTTGCTTAAGGCAAAGAAAGTAAACTTGATTACATCAAAAAGAGATTACATGAAAACTTAAAAATTTCTTCTAGTGATTCTATTCAAATGATCTACAATTTGCTTCATCCCTTCGCATTGAAGTCTTACATAGTTTTTTAATTTTTCATCAACAAAAGTACAAGCAGAAGTGATTTTTTCTTGAAGCTCTGCGTTGCATTGGGAGTATGTCTCCGAGTCACCGCAGATGTCCTTAAGCTCTCCAAAGATATTCTTTAAATTTTCACTTAAGGAACCGGTAGATGAACTGAGAGTGGACTCAATCAATGCAACTCGATCACTGAGAGAATACAATGCTTCTTTTAAGTTCATATACTTATCATTAAATTCTTCTTTCAATCTCTTTTCTTGATCACTTAACTCAGACTTGAATAAAGATCGAAGTTGATCTAACTGTGTATCAGAAAAACTGCCAGATGAAACTGTGGAAGACTGTGCAGGAACAACAGTAGGAGCAGGAGTAGGATCCGAAGAAGGAGCAGGAACAGACTCAGGAATAGATGAACACTGAGGAGGCTCCGGAGATGAATGTCTCAAGGAAGGTCTGGGTGCCTCTGCATCTAAGTCTCTATCCTTAGTAACAGTCTTTCTCTCCCAACTTCCATTTTTCTTAATAAACCCCATGCGATGAATTGTAGCCAAAGTATAATAATCTGTATGTCTTAACTCCTTCTTTGGCTCACAATCACTGAACACAATCCCTTGGCTAAGAAATAATTTAGTCAAAACCATGCCATAGGGTAAGCTCGATTTCTTTTCCCGCTACAGTCTGTAATATACCAAATCATCATCCTAGGTAGATTGATGGGTTTCCCAGATACAACTGCATCCATGATAAAAATATCTCGTTCAGAAACATAGTCAAATCGGCCTGTCTTGGGAAATAGAATCCTGCTGCAAATATTGTGGAGAAGCCTTAATTCCAATGGTAGTTGACTAGCAAAGACTTCCTCAAATCCCTCAAAGTTTCGGTTCAAAGTCGAGTGAGAGCTGGAGACCTATCTTCAGGGGCAAATGTAGATGGTCCAGATAAGGGTAACTTCAATAGTCTAGAAAGAATGGAGGATGTAATATTCAAACCAATGCCTCTAACCTTGCTTACTAAGCCATCATCTCCTCTAGATAAATTCTTGTAAAACTCTTTGACCAAAGCAGGATAGGTTGGACAATCCAATGAACAAATATACTCAAAACCCATCTCGATTAGCTGTCTACCAATGATGAATCCTTCATTCTCAAACAATTCGAAATCCACTTTCCTTCCTGTGGTTACAATCCTACTAGCTAGAAGATCTACCTGGGGGGTAGGAGCTGGAGCTGGAGCTGGAGGATCACTAGCCGAAGGTGTAGAAGAAGAATCCGTTGACGGCTCGCGGATGGGTCGTCGGACGGTCCTTTTTCTCTTAACACCGGCGCCACTCGAGCTTGCTCCTCGGGTTTTGGGTGCCATTGATCTTGAAGGATTGTTTAATCAGAGGTTAATTGAGGTTTGGAGGGTTTTGGGAAAGTTTTGGAGAGGATTTGGAAGATTTTGGAAGAATGAAATGTCCGTCGGGTCGACTCGTGCCCTAAATAAATCGACTGGGACCACGTCGAGTCGACTCGCGCAAAGTGTGGAGTCGGCTCGCGACTAGTCACAGAGCACGGACACGATCTCGAGTCGACTCGCTCAGAGAAGGGGTCGACTCCTGAGTTTCAGCAGAAACTCGAGTCGACTCCGAAACTCTCGAGTCGGCTCCCGGACAAATTCAGAGAAAAATTAGACTGAGATTCAGAGAATCCGAATTAAGTCCCAAATTTGATCTTTGAGTATGATTAAAAATCATGGACTTTGAGAGATCAAATTGATATGAGTTCTAGATAAAATTTCCTTAAGATTTTGAGAATTTGAAAGAATTCTAGACATATTTCCTTAGAGGTTTCAAAATTTATTCAAAAGGATTACAAATTCCTAGCTCTCCTCTAAGATAACAAAATCTTTCTTCATTTAAAGGTTTAGTGAATATGTCAGCTAATTGTTCTTCTGTGTTTACATAATCTAAACAAATTTCATCATTAGCTACATGTTCCCTTATAAAATGATATCTAATTTCTATGTGTTTTGTTCTTGAGTGTTGAATTGGATTTTTAGTTAAGTTGATTGCGCTAGTGTTATCACATCTTATGGGTGTTTTATCAAGTGTGATACCATAGTCTTCAAGTTGTCGCTTAATCCATAGGATTTGCGCACAGCAACTTCCAGCTGCTACATATTCAGCTTCAGTAGTTGATAATGCAACTGAATTTTGCTTTTTGCTAAACCATGTGATTAAGTTACTACCTAAGAATTGGCATGCACCACTTGTGCTCTTTCTATCTAATTTACATCCAGCATAATCAGAATCTGAATATGCAATTAGGTTTAATGTGGAATCTCTAGAATACCATAAACCTACATTTTTAGTTCCATTTAGATATCTTAAAATTCTTTTAACAGCTATTAAATGTGATTCTTTAGGTTCAGATTGAAATCTAGCACATAAACATACTGAAAACATGATATCTGGTCTACTTGCTGTTAAATAAAGAAGGGATCCGATTATACCTCGATAATACTTTTGATCACCTTTTTACCTTCTTCATCTTTGTCCAGCTTGCATGAAGGACTCATTGGAGTTCCGGGGTTTCATTGTTTCCATACCAAACTTTTTGAGTAGTTCTCTTGTGTATTTGGTTTGGTTGATAAGGATTCCCTCTTTGCTTTGTTTGATCTGGAGTCCAAGGAAGAAGTTGAGTTCTCCCATCATGCTCATCTCGAATTCTCCCTGCATCAACTTTGCAAATTCTTGACAAAGAGAATCGTTAGTAGCACCAAAAATAATGTCATCTACGTATATTTGTACTACAAGTAAATCTTACCTTTTCTTTTCAAAACAAAGTTTTATCAACATTTCTCTTGTAAAATCATTTTCTATTAAGAATTTACTTAACCTATCATACCAAGCTCTAGGTGCTTGTTTCAAACCATATAAAGCTTTGTGCAATTTAAAAACGTGATTTGAAAACTCGTGATCTTCAAAACCTGGTGGTTGTTCTACATAAACTTCTTCATTAATAAATCCATTTAAAAATGCACTTTTTACATCCATTTGAAATAAGTTAATGTTCATATGACATGCAAATGCAAGTAATAGCCTAATGGCTTCTAATCTAGCTACTGGTGCAAAGGTTTCATCAAAATCAATACCTTCCTCTTGATTATATCCTTTAGCAACCAATCTAGCTTTGTTTCTAATTACAATGCCATTTTCATCTAGTTTATTTCTATATATCCATTTTGATCCTATTACTGAATGGTTTTTAGGTCTTTCAACTAAGGTCCAAACATTATTTCTTGTAAATTGATTTAGTTCTTCTTGCATAGCTAACATCCAATTATTATCTTTTTCAGCTTCTTCTATAGTTTTAGGTTCAATTTGTGATACAAATGCAAGATGATTACTAATATTTCTCATGTATGATCTAGTCCTTATTCCTTGAGATGGATCGCCTATAATCAATTCCTTAGGATGACTATGAGCATATCTCCAGTCTCTTGGAAGATCTACATCATTATGATCAATATTGACATCATCGTCCTTATGTGAATCATCATCTTTAGCCTCTTGTTCATGATCAGAAGATACTTCAATATTAAGTTTTTCAAGATCTTTTTCAATTATGTTTGTATCTTCCTCATCATCAATCTTTTCAGATCCAGTTGCTAAAGATTCATCAAAAACTACATGAATGGATTCTTCAACTACTAAGTTTTCTTGTTAAAGATTCTATATGCCTTACTAGTTGTTGAATAACCTAGAAAAATTCCTTCATCAGATTTAGCATCAAATTTTCCTAAGTTATTTTTACCATTATTATGAATGAAGCATTTACATCCAAATGCATGAAAGTATTTTATATTTGGTTTTCTTTCATTCCATAATTCATAAGGTGTTTTCTTTAATATTGGTCTTATTAAAGCTCTGTTTAAGATGTAACATGCTGTGTTAATTGCTTCCGCCCAAAAATACTTTGGTAAGTTGCTTTCACATAGCATGGTACGGGCCATGTCTTCTAGAGTTCTATTTTTTCTTTCAACTACACCGTTTTGTTGTGGAGTCCTAGGGGCTGAAAAATTATGATTAATTCCATTTTCAGTGCAGAAATTTCAAATAGGTGATTTTCAAATTCTGTTCCATGATCACTTCTTAGAGATACTATAGTAGTGTTTTTCTCATTTGTGACTTTCTTAAAGAATTTCAGGAAAATTGAGAAAGTCTCATCTTTGTGAGCTAAAAACATTACCCAAGTATATCTAGAATAATCATCTACAATCACTAGACCATATTTCTTTCCTCCTAGACTTGTGGTTCTAGTTGGTCCGAATAGATCCATGTGAAGTAGCTCTAGTGCCCTAGAAGTTGAAACAATGTTTTTAGATTTAAAAGAACTTCTAGTTTGTTTTCCAAATTGACATGCATCACATATTTTATTATTTTCAAAATCTAGTTTAGGTAAACCTTTAACTAAATCCATTTTAATTAGTTTTGAAATAAGGTGTGTGCTTGCATGACCTAATCTACGATGCCACAACCAACTAATTTCATTTATGTTAGCATTGTCAGCAATTAAGCAATGATCACTCAAAGATAATTTTTCCAAGTCAACTAAGTAAACATTGCCATGTCTATAACCAGTAAATACAATGCTATCATCAATAGAATTAGTTACAGTGCATATAGAAGATTTAAATGAAACATTAAAATTTTTATCACATAATTGGCTTATGCTAATTAGATTATGCTTCAAACCATTAACATAAAGTACATTATCAATAACTATAGATGGAGTTATGCAAACTTTACCAAGGCCCATAATTTGACCTTTACCGTTGTCGCCAAACGTCACAACTCCACCTTTCTTTTCCTCCAGGGTGATGAATTCATCTTTGTCACCCGTCATATGTCTTGAGCAGCCACTATCAAGGTACCACTTTTTCTTTGATCTTTTGGCTACAAGACATTCCTACAATATCATCAAACTTTATGCTTAGGTACCCAAGCTTTCTTGGGTCCTTCATGGTTAGCAGCAATAAAAATTGTTCCTTTCGGAACCCATATTTTCTTAGCTTTAATATTTAACTTGTTGTTATTCTTTAACGTTTTGCATTCAAAGGATTTGTGACCTTTTTCATTACATTTAAAACAAGTTATATTGCTTTGGTTGGCTTTTATAAAAATATTCTTTAGAGATTTCTGTTTCCTTAAAGTGTTATATCCTAAACCAGCTTTGTCAAAAACAGCTTTTTGACTATCTATGATCATGTTAAGTTTAGTTGAACTTAAGGTGAATTTCTCAACAATGTCTTTATATTTTTTAGCATCTTTCTTAAGAGAGTCAATTTCTTTAGCTTGCTGTTCTTTATCTAAAGCTAAAGTTTCTATTTGATCTTTTAAATCTTTTGTTGAGTTTTTAGTTTCAGATTTTAATAAGTCTTTTTCTTGATTAAGATTATCTCTTTCTTTCCTAAGTTCTTCTTTTTCATTAGTTAAGTTCTTAACTTCTAAAGCTAATTCATTTTTACTTTTAACTAAACTAATATTGTCATTTTTCAAAAACTTATACTTTTTCTTTAAGGATTTAAAATCAATCATAAGTTCATTGAAAGCCTCAAACATTTCATCAAATGTAAAATCATCATTTGAGTTTTCAGAACTTACCTCATTGTCGTTGTCGTCGTCGTTGGCCATGAAGCAAATATTGGCAACTTCCTTTTGCTCATCTTCTTCCGACGAGGAAGATTCATCAGACCATGTTGCCATGTATGCTTTCTTCTTTTTCTTGTAGGCCTTTTTCAGTAAAGGACAGTCATACTTGAAGTGCCCTGGCTTTTTGCACTCATAACATACTAAGGGTTCTTGTTCTTTTTCTTTTTCTTTCTCCTTGTCCTTTTTCTTATCCTTTTCTCCTTCAAATCTTGCTCCAAATTTCTTTTTATGAAATGGCCTTTTTCTCATAAACCTTCTGAATTTTTTGGCCAAGAGAGTAGTTTCCTCATCATCTTCATCATTGCTTTCACTGCTGCTCTCTTCCATTTCTGCAGTCTTGAGGGCAAGAGTTTTCCTTCTTTTTGTTTCCTCCTCAACATGCTGCTTCATTGTTAACTCGTGGGTCATTAAGGATCCTAGAAGCTCCTCCAAAGGTAGTGCATTGAGGTCCTTTGCTTCTTGGATTGCAGTGACTTTTGCTTCCCACGATCTTGGTAGTGACCTAAGAATTTTACGCACAAGATCAGCATTAGAATAAATTCTACCAAGACTTTTCAGACCATTCACAATATCAGTAAATCTAGTGAACATGCATGTGATGGTTTCAGTTTGTTCCATAGTAAATAATTCATATTTATGAACCAAAATATTTATTTTTGATTCCTTTACTTGGTTTGTTCCTTCATGAGTAATTTCCAACCTATCCCAAATTTCTTTTGCGGAATTACAAGTTGAGATTCGGTTGAATTCATTTGAATCTAAGGAACAATACAAAATATTAATGGCTTTAGCATTTAGTTGTGCCATTCTCCTATCATTATCATTCCAATCCCTTTCGGGTTTAGGAACAATAGTGCCATCAATAAGGTGTGTGGGTGTACTAGGTCCATTAATTATAACACCCCAAAGCTCATAATCAGAAGCTTGAATGAATATCCTCATTCTAGCTTTCCAATAAGAATAGTTTGAGCTATTAAAAAGTGGAGGTCTATTCGTAGAATGACCTTCAGCAAAACTTGAACCAATTTGTGTTGCCATATAGATCTTTAGCCCTTGATCGTGAGATCAAATTCTAAATGAGCACTTGCTCTGATACCAATTGTTGGCCCAAATGGCAACCCAAGAGGGGGGGGATGAATTGGTTTCTTAAAAATTTAAGACTTTTTAACTTTAATTGATTAGTTAGCAAGATGTGCAAGTGAGAGGCTAACTAAAATTAATACACAAGCAAATAAAGAGAGATAGAGATAGAGAAAATTAGGCACGGCAAACACAAGGCAATTTTATAGTGGTTCGGCGCAACCAGCACCTACGTCCACTCCCAAGATTCACTTGGGTCCACACTATAATCTCTCTAGATTACAGCCGAGTTATTTTCCAAGCTCACAACTCAAACTTGTTGTTTTACCGGGTGCACAACGAACCCAGCTGGTTTTAACACGGGCTTACCAGCACAAAACCCTACACGTTGTTTTTCTTTGGGCTTACAACTAACCCAACACAAGCACTCCGGCTTGTAACGAGGTATACCAACCTCCACTAATTCAATCCACTGATTGAATCAGCAAACAAATAATAATGATAGAGTTTGAACAATAATGTGCTCCCCTTGAGCAAATATACAAATGAAGTACAAAATGATATAAGGTTAGAAAAGCCTGATAATTTTGCAGATGGTGGATGCTTGGGCTTTCTTCCTTCTTCTCTTCAACTCCTCTAGAAGTGTTGAATCACGCCTCAGCTAGATTCTTGACGGATGAAGACTTTGGAGTTGAGATGAAGCTTTTTCCTCTTTTGAAAATCCGCCGATTTGATCTTTGAAACGCACTTGGATTTTCTTCTGACTTTTGTGGAATGATGAGAAGGAGTAGACGAATCTTTCACTTGGATTTCACTCCTTTTGAAACACTCTTCTTTGAGCTAAAAGATTTTTTCAATATGCTCTGTTTTTCCCTCTTTTCAAATGATATTCTTTTCTCTCTTTTTGATTTTCTCTGGTTTTTTGATTTGAAAAGAACTCCTCTATTTATAGAATCTGCAAAAATATATCCGTTAGAGACAGGGAAAAATAGCTGTTATTCAAAAATCTTACCGTTGGGGCTGATGTGTCATCGTTAAAAATCACGCCCAGAATTCGCGGAGTCGACTCGAGCTTTGTGGGAGTCGGCTCGAGGTCGATTACCAAAATAGAAACATTTTAACCATTGAGGGGTCGACTCGCGAAAACACAAGTGTCGGCTCCTGAAAGTCAGGAGTCGACTCGAGGAAAATGGGGAGTCGACTCGAGAAGTGCTCAAAAAATATGGGTTCTATTGTTTGAGCGGAGTCGACTCGCACAGACAGGAGTCGGCTCGCAAGAATTCAGGGGTCGACTCTTGAAAAGCCAAGGGTCGACTCGAGAAACTCAGGCAAATTGGGGAGTCGACTCGGAAACTCATGAGTCGGCTCGGGACCGATACAAAAATCAGAAAAATGTTCTGATTGACTTTAAAACTTATCCCAATTAAATTTAAAATATAAATTTGACTTGAATACATTAAATATGATGTTTATCATGGATTCAAGACATGTTTCAAGAATTCATCGATTGAATTATAATGTATTAAAAATTCCTTTTGGAAATCCTTTTGAGCATACAACTTGAAACTTCTTTTTCTAACGGTTCAAAACTCATTTAATATAAACATTGAAAGTTCATTCCTTTCAATTTGAATAAGCTCAAGGTTTTTGATAAATATACATATTGTATTCTTTAAGGTACTCATGGCTTTTGGAAATCATCAAAATTAATAAAGTTAGGGCAATTATGTTTCAATAATTTCTCAACAGTTGTTCTAGGTATGGATATGACATTGACATTATTTTATGATAATAGTGGTGTTGTGGCTAATTCAAGAGAACCCATAAGCCATAAAAGGGGCAAGCATATCGAGAGAAAATACCATCTCATCAAAAAGATTATGCATCAAGGTGATGTCAATGTTATGAAGATAGCATCGGAACAAAATCTGGCTGATCCGTTCACAAGACGCTGCCTGAGAAGACGTTCAACAAACATCTTATGGGAATGGGATTAAAAGATATGTCACATCTGCTTTAGGGCAAGTAAGAAATGGTTAGGAACAGTGCCCTTGAAATCAGATGTATTAGTACTTTTTAATTTTCTAAATTTATAAAAGAAGCATTTTTCTTCAATCTTGCCTCGTTTATATGAAAGATGATATTTATATAAAAATTCAAAATATATTATGAGGCTATAATTTTAGTATAATGTATACAAGAGGATTAAAATTACAGCTAATATATTTAAACATGTCTGTGATTGATAGAAGTACGGATCTTCTATCGCTAATCACTAATATGGTCCATGAACATTATGAATATGACAATCTTATCCGGATTATTGTGTAGAGACACTTAGTGAAGGTATTATATATAATAAGATTATATAGAACTTGGATCGATATAATTTGAATCTTTGTTTAAGACCATTATAAAGAATTCAATTTATGTTACAAGATGATCATATGTAAATCAATCTTAATTCTGATTTAATCACAGACTCCTTGATTGTGCTATTGGATCTTTTGATTTATTTTTTAAAGCTCATTTGATGTTGGGCCCAATACTTACATCTTGGAGGTTTAATAACACATTGGGCTGAGAATGTGATTTAAAAATTAAAAAGAAGCTTAAAATTAGTTTCCTTAAGTGTTGATTATGTAGCTAAACAGTTATGCATGCAATTTATGATTTGATCATAAATTAACTATTTAACTAGTGAATCAATGGTACTTAAGGAATAAGAGAAAATTAGAGGGGTATAATGGTTATTTCACCTATCTCTAATTATGAACTAATTATGGAGGATTGAATTACATGTAATGATGAGTTTTTGAGTAAAATTAATCTGTAATTTTTAAGAGTGAGATTAATAAACTGAATAAATAATTAAAAATTTTTAATTGAGTTTATTCAAGTTTATTGAAGCTTGAAATTATGGATCCATGGTCCCATATCATCTTAGGTTAATCGCATCGAATACTCTTGGTTTGAACAATTAATATGATTAATTATTTATTTTTCTCAAATAAAATGTTTATTGAAACTTATAATAAAGAGTTTATTATAAAGATAAATAATCAATCAATCAATTTTTCTCACTTTTATTTTGGTACAATAAATTAGTTATTAGACAAAATAAAAAGGTATTTAGATGCATTGTTCATATAATAATTGATATGAATGGTTGCACATAAGTATTATTATAGAACATCACACAAGAGAATTTTGCCCTTATAAGTGGCGTATATTATGAGTTGAAGAGAGAGAAATTTTATTTTTGATATTTTTGATAATATGATTATTAAGAATATTAAAAATAATATAATAAATTTGATTTATTAGATATTTAAATTAATAATATCTAAAATTATTAAATGAGATTTGATAATTTAGATATTATTATATTTAATTTAGATATTATTTATAAATTAGTTGCAAATAAGAAAATAACTTTTTTCTTAACGTATATGTGAGAATTATTTCCATGCGGTCAAAATAAGTTGTAGATAAACATTATCTAAATTAAATATTGCAAAAGATAAACATTATTTAAATTAAATATTGCAATAAATAAATGTTATCTAAATTAAATGTTGCAACAGATAAACGTTATCTAAATTAAATGTTATAACGGATAAACGTTATCTAAATTAAATATTGTAACAGATAAATGTTATCTAAATTAAATTAATTTAAAAATAGATTTTTTTGAGTCACATAGAGCCTATAAATATGGCATAAGGTAGATTTTCAGATCAAAAAAAAATGAAAAAAAGTTTCTCTCCTTCTTTTCTTTCTTATTTTATGTGCGCCAGAGTCGTGAGAAATATAGAAAAATAAGAGTGAGCATAATTCGATACCGGTCCTAAAAAAAGTAAGGAAGGTTCTAGTTATATTTTATGAAGTACCTTAACAAGAGTGAGCATAATTCGATACCAATCATGAAAAAAGTAAGGAAGGCTCTAGTTATATTTTATGAAGTACCTTGGCCCGTAAACTCTACCATGGGATTCTTCATCCATAGCTTCGAATCCAGTGGTAGGGCACGTCTATTCCTTCGAGACCTCAACATATCGGTATGTTTTTATGTTTAGAAAAATTATATGATAATTTTTCCTTTTTATATGACAACATTAATTTTATGCATGTAAAACAATCTACACACACACACATATATATATATATATATATATATATATATTTTTTGAATACCAACATTATCACCATGGGATGTTAAGATTATTGGATTTATTTTGTTTCAATCAGTAGCTTAAAAATTGTAGAGGACATATGCCTTCCTTATGATTACAGGAGTAAATTTTTTTATCTTGATTTAGTTTTTTGTCTTCCAAGGAATCCATGTTCTTTTTATCTTCTAATGAATCATTCTGATTACTCGTACTCTTCTTATATGTAGCAATATAACATTGCCTTGTTACTGCCTAATCTCCTCTTACTTTATCAATTTGTTAATCCATAAGAAATTTCACAAGAAGATGATAGGCAAAGACAACAGCCCTCGGAGCATTAAGGCTTCACCAGCCAAGTATTTCATTGTAAGCATTAAGTATTTTAAGAATTATGAAGTCTATTATAATAGTCTTATTGATTAGCTCTTCTCTAATAGTAAGTGGTAAAGTTATAATTACTTCAGCTTGTGCAGAAGTATCAGTAAAACCAATCTCTAATGCCCATTTTATAGAATGCTTCATAAAAAAGAATGTCAGCTAGACTTGCATTATCAACTAATATTCATCCTACTTGGAAATTGGCAATCATAACAATAATAACCAAGGCATCATCATGTGGAACACGTATTTTTTAGATCTTCATCAGAGAGCATAATGGTTGGTTCCTCAGTTCTTAATTTCTTTACAAATGATTCTTGGGCTTATATTTTTCTGACATAAGCCTTCTTGGCCAAGGAATATTCTCTATCAGTAGCAACTCCTCCATGAATTATATTTATAATACCAGTAGTTGGTTAGCTAGTAGTTAGGAAAAGGTTTAGATGAGTTGAGTTGAGTTGAGTTGGTTAGCTAGCTTCACCTCTGAGTTATGTTCTTTCTTCTCCTAATCAGGATGAGATGGTTGTTGGATAAAACCGACCAAGATAGCCTCTCCAAATCAAGTTCTCAATTTCATTTTTTAGATGTCAGTCATCCTCTATATTATGACCATGATCTTGGTGGAATTGACAATACTTGCTTAGATATCTTTTTCAGGTTTGACCTTCATCTTCTCTATTTTTCTAAGGTTATAGCCTTCTTTGTTGATTTGTATCCAAATTTAAGTACAGGGGAATTAAAGGGAATATATCAATCATACTTTTAAGGAAGAGATGTCCAAGGATGACATAAAGCTTCCTGTGATATTCAAGATTTCTTGTGCAACTCTCTATGTCCTTGAGTTCTCTTTCCTAAACATTGTTTTGATGAGTGAGTTTTTTCTTCTTTGTGAATAGCAGCACTAATATATTTTTTAGCTTAGCTTAGAAGCTCACCAAGGTCTTTTGGAGGTCTTTTTACCAAGAGAAACTGAAATGAGGATTTCTCAAACTGCCAATTAGAGCTACATAGCAACAACAGTCCCTAGATCTCTAACCTCTGTTGCGGAAATCAAATCCAAAAACAAATCAAACAATAAACAAACAAAGGAATTTACGTGGTTCGATCATGATGATCTACATCCACGGGCAAGGCAAACAAAATTCCATTATCAAAAGAAGGAGGAGGTCTCCAAACCCCTACAAAACCCTTACAGAAGTTTTCACATGTATATCTATATATATACTCCCCAAAAAAATACTTCCATAAAATAAACCCTAGCGGGCCGGTTTGGTCCGGGCCCAACAAGAATATCGGGCCGGGTCAAAAAACCCGGGCCTGATATATAAAATTCAAGACATATTTAACAAATCTCCACCTTGGCTTGAATTTAACAAACTAGAAGTTGAACATATTCTCCCAGCATCCCTAAGCCTACGTGAGCTAACTCGGTGTAGGAAACAAGGGATGCAACGAAAAAACATATCCACTTCAAAACAAAAATAGAACTTTCATTCACCTCGCCACCAAGCCCCAGAAGGAGCAAACCTCAAACAAGCATGCCAATCAAGTCCAAGCAATGCTTAAACTTGTTGGCGGGACTCTGATTGTAACCTTTAGCTACAAGTCTTGCCTTGCATCTACTAATTTCAACTCCTGGAATACCTTCCTTTTTCTTAAAGACCCATTTACACCCAATGGCTCTTTTTCCTTTAGGCAATGGCACCAAGTCCCAAGTCTGGTTCTTGTGAAGTGATTCCAGTTCTTCAGCCATAGCAACAGTCCACTTTTCTGATTCCGAACAAGTAACAGCTTCAGTATAGGTAGATGGTTCCTGAATACCCATATCTTCTGCTGTCGTAAGGGCATAAGCCACAAGATCAGAAAACCCATATTTTTGAGGGGTCGAATCTCCCTCCTTTCTCTGCCAGTAGCAATAGAGTATGGCTGCTCCACCTCATCTAGAGCTTCCTCATCTGAACTAGAACCAATAGTGACAATTTGCTTGCTCAAATCATTTTGAGAGTCCTTTTTCGAAGCTCAACCTGAACCTCCACCTCATTTGTATCACTCTCATGGTTTCCTGCAGACTCATCAAGAACATTCCTTTGATCTAGCATAAACTTTTCATTAAAAGTAACATCCCTACTAATAATGAATTTAGGTGAATCAGGTTCCATGCACCACAAACGATAGCCCTTCACGCCATCAGCATAACCAACAAAGATACACTTCTTTGCTCTAGGTTCAAGTTTACCATCCTTAACATGATAGTAAGCAGGGCATCCAAAACCTTTAGATTTGAATAATCACAAGGCTTACCTGACCACATCTCAAAAGGAGTCTTGCATTCAATTGCTGTTGCAGGAGAACGATTAACCAGATAGCAAGAAGTGTTAACTGCTTCAGCCCAAAAAGTCTTTTCCATGCCAGCATTAGAGAGCATGCATCTTGCCCTCTCCAACAAAGTTCTGTTCATCCTTTCTGCCACTCCATTTTGCTGTGGAGTGTACCTGACAGTACGGTGTCGAACGATACCTGCATCTGCACAGAAATCATTAAAATCACCACCACAGAACTCAAGACCGTTATCGGTCCTCAGACGTTTGATCTTCTTCCCTGTCTGATTCTCAACAAGGGCTTTCCACTTCTTGAAGGTTTCAAACACTTCACTTTTTCTTTTCAGAAAATAAACCCAAACTTTTCTGGAATAATCGTCAATAAAAGTCACAAAGTAAAGAGCACCACCCTTAGATGGAACCTGTGCCGGTCCCCATAAATCAGAATGTATGTAGTCGAGTGTACCCTTCGTTGAATGTGTGCCTGTACTAAAACTGACTTTGCACTGCTTGCCAAGAACACAGTGCTCACAGAAATCTAGTGAGGTTGTCTGCTCACCACATAGTAAACCACGTTTACTCAAAATTGTCATGCCACGCTCACTCATATGGCCCAAACGCATATGCCACAATTTTGTTCTATCATCAGCAGAAACAGAATTTGCTGTGCTAATCGAAGAACCCACAACTGTGCTACCCTGTAGATGATACAAGTGATTCACCTTGTTTCCTCTCATGACAACTAGATTGCCTTTGGTGACTTTTAGAGCTCCACCTCCACCTGAGTACATACACCCAATGGAATCCAAACAGCTCAAAGAAATAAGGTTTCTCTTTAAGTCTGGTATGTGTCTAACTTCAGTCAAGGTTCTCACAACTTTGTCATGGCACTTAATCTGAATAGTACCAATTCCCACAATTTGGCATACTGCATCATTTCCCATAAAAACTGATTCACCATTCAATGGTTCGTATGTGGTGAACCATTCCCTATTTGGGCACATGTGAAATGATGCTCCTGTATCCATTATCCAAACATCGTTTGAAAGACTAACAACAGAACATGTCGTGAGAACTCTGTCTGACACACTAGACTCATCTTTCTCAGCAACATTCGCCACATCTTGGCGTTGACTACGTTGCTTATCCTTTCTCTTGAGCACAGGACAATCTGACTTGTAATGTCCTTTCTTGTGACAATAGTAGCACTCAATGTTCGTCGTATCTCCAGGTGGCCTAGATTTTGAACGACCAACAGATTTCTTTCTAAAAGCTTTATCCTTCTTCTTTGCCCTACCTCTCACAAATAAACCATCTGCTCTGTCTCCACTAGTGTTTCCATTCAATTTTGATCTCAATTCTGCAGAATTCAAGGATGCTTTAACATCCTCTAGAGTTATGGATTCACGTCCATAAAGCATTGAGTTCACAAAATTTTCATATGAGGCAGGCAATGAGCATAACACAATCAAAGCTTGATCTTCATCCTCGAGTTTAATATCTAGATTTTTCATATCCATAACAATCTTATTAAACTCATTCAAGTGTTCCATAATAGGCGTACCTTCTCGCATCTTTAGGGTATAAAGACGCTGCTTCAAATAAAGTCTCGATGTTAAAGATTTCTTCATGTAGAGACTTTCCAGTTTCTTCCACAGACCGGCAGCTGTTTCCTCATCTGCGACTTCTCGCAAACATTGTCTTCTAGAGACAACTGAATCGCACTATGTGCCTTCTCATCCATCTCTCAATCTCAGCCGTGGTCATGTCATCTGTATAACTATTATCCAGTGCCTTGACAGAACCCTCTCGCTTCAATAAAGCCTTCATCTTTATTCTCCATAATCCGAAGTTGTTCTGTCCATCAAATGGTGCAATCTGAAACTTCAAAGATGACATCCCAAAAAATTTCAAAGAAAGAAACGATCTTTCTGTTTGGATTGAAGAAGAAGAAGAGATCCTGAAAACAGCTTCACGGACGGAACAGAGGAGATGGTGTCTTCAATAGATCCTTCGATCGGAGAGGCCCTTAACGAACAAGAAATCGGTCCAACCGTCCCTTCCGCCGTTCGAGAATCGAGATTCCGTTTCCGACCCAATCGTTCCAACCCTCTTCCTCTCGCACCGCCACCTCAGCCGACGGGCGCCGGAACTCCAGTGGCTCCGCTACTCTTCCGCGGCCCCCTCCCGGTCTCGCGATCTTCTCTTCGCTGTCAACACTCAACAGCTCGAACTCCACGAACTCCACCCCACTTACACGGCGGAGTGAGGATTAGGGCAACAGTGTACCTGGTTTTAGGTTAGACTCGGATCTCAGGATCGGCGTCGATGAGTTCGATTAGTGGGCTGCAGCTGCGATCAGACCGAGGACAGAGATTGCTGGAAAAGATGCCTTCTTGCTCCGATTTTGTTCCTGGCATCAATTCGAGATCTGACACATTCGGTGACCTCAACTCCCCCCTCCACGGAATACGAAACCTTGCGTTTGCCTTCCAACCGAAAACCCCAGGCGGATGGAATCGAACAGGGAACGGTGAAAACGAAGCCCCTTGGGTGCCAACCAACAAGCAAGAACGAGTGGAACGAGTGGAAAAAGGAGCAACGGACCTTCAGCGCTTTGCCGGGTACGGAAACGACGCAGTGATTGAGAGGAAAACGACCACAGAATCGGAGAGGCTTGGAGGGGAAGGCAGGAGGGAATGTTTTCAGAGACAGATCCAAGTGGACAAGGGGTTTTACTCGGAGGCCAGAGAAGGGTTTTGGAGCGAGTAGCGGAGGTAGTAGAGGAGCTTGCCGCCGCCGTATCCCCCCTCAACGTGGCGCAGCGGAAGAAACAGAGGACTTCCAAAGCCACGAAGAAGAAAACAGGGGAGGAGACCAAGACGAAAAAAAAAAAAATTAGGGTTAGGTTTTTCACCCTTTTTTTTTTCAACAAAATTTTTCAAACCAAAGCTCTGATACCAGTTTGTTGCGGAAATCAAATCCAAAAACAAATCAAACAATAAACAAACAAAGGAATTTACGTGGTTCGATCATGATGATCTACATCCACGGGCAAGGCAAACAAAAATTCCATTATCAAAGAAGGAGGAGGTCTCCAAACCCCTTACAAAACCCTTACAGAAGTTTTCACATGTATATCTATATATATACTCCCCAAAAAAATACTTCCATAAAATAAACCCTAGCGGGCCGGTTTGGTCCGGGCCCAACAAGAATATCGGGCCGGGTCAAAAAACCCGGGCCTGATATATAAAATTCAAGACATATTTAACACCTCTATTGCTTCAAAATTAAAGAGTTGAAAGTAATCTTTTAAGGATTCATCCTTCCTTTGCTTGATTGTTATCAAGGAGGTTGAAGTTTTCTTGTGCTTTCTGCAGCTCACAAAATGATTGATGAATAGCTTGCTAAGTTGATGAAAAAACTAATTGAGGTTGATTTGAAACTTGTGCATCAATTTCTTGCAGCATTTTTTAGAATTGTTGGGAATGCTCTGCATATAAAAGCATCTGATGTTCCATATAGTTATATAAGAGTTTTAAAGCTTTCTAGATGATCCATAGGGTTAGTAGTTCCATTGTAAGACTCTAATTGTGGTATTTAAAACTTGAGTGGAAGAGGAATAGCCATTGCCTCTTTAATGAAAGAAGGCTCAATAGGAAGATCTAAATCATCAGAAGATCTTATCCCCCAGTTTTGCATATAAGATATCATTTATCCAATCTTCCGATCTATTTCTTTGAATCTTTTAACAATAGGGGCATTGTCTAATCTTTTTGATAAATAGATTCATTTGTAAAAGTATGAAAATCTTCTGCAAACAAAATGGTCAGTCTGGTTCCTAGTCCAATTCTGATGCTTTTTCTAGAGTCAACTAAAATTAGCTTCCTTCTTTTGATACTCTTTTACCTTATTTGAGGATAACTAAACTTCATCCCAAGATCTTGGCCAGTTCGTAGACTTCATGATTCTTTGGAAGAAGTTTTATTTAAGTTTTTTGAACCAAAATATTCTAAACAAGGCTAATTAAAACATCAAATTTCTAATTGAGATTCTTGATTTCTTCTTGAGTGGATTGTAAAGCTATATTGGAAGAGAAAATGGGACTACTTGGAACTTCTTCTAATTCTTAGAACTTTTTGGCAACTTGGCTCGTTCCTCCTTAATTGTTGCTTTTTACTTAGTTTTCCATAACCGGTGCTAATATGTTGATGTTTTGTTTTAACCTTTAGCAGCAATGGATTGAAAAGGAACTTGACAAAGCATAATCTTAGGACAGAAAGCTTTTTTCATAGAAAACATAGCCCAGGAAGTTAACAAATTAGTCTAATAACTTCAACATTCAGCCCAAGAATCCATCACCACTCTTTTGAATCCTGCACTCAAAAGATATGCAAGAGGACCTAGAGTTTTCTTTGAAAAAAATTCTCTAGCAGTCAAGTCAACCGCCATGATCAAGAAAAATATCATAGAATAAGAAATAGTGGGGGGAGAGAGAGAGTGGGCCTTACATGTCATGCAATTAAGGCCATGATTCCCTATTTATAGCCATTTAGAATGGGTTAATAATGTTAATTATCAATTGGACTTTTTGGTAATAAGTGGCCCATAATTGATTTGAATGGTTAACTCAATCTTAAATGAATTCAATTAGTTATAATGCAGAGGAATTTGTTTCAACCAATCATGTGTTAGCTCATGAATTATGGGTTTTTTTTGTCATTTATCATTGAGTGTCGACTTAGTTCTAAATAGAGCAGAGCGGAGGAAGCAGATTCATATAAACGATCCCATGTAGTTGAAAAAAAAAAAAAAAGCTTAAATGAGTTGAGTTGAATTGAAGATGGCTTACCAAATCTCAGCACATCAATGGTAGTGATGCTGAGTAGATTGCCATGTTACAGTGAGATCCATCTAAAGTCATAGTATAGCAGCAGGTTCAAAAACCTTGTGCAAAACTAGGAGAGAGAGGCATTTATTTGCCAAGCATGCCCAAGATCTTCTTTTCCCACTCTATATTCCTAGAGGAAGCAAAAATATTTGTCATACAATTATTGAGGCCACAAAGGACACTTCCTTGTGATTCATTGAATCAATGGTGTAGACAAATTTATATTTGCTCTCTCATACGCTTGCTGGGCTGCATTTGTTTCAAGGGTTTACAAATGCTATCTAGCAGGTCCATTATGCAATTTGAACCTAAAATATAGTCTCATAAGCGAGTTGAAATATGAACTAATATATACAATTTAAATTATATTAAATAATTATAAAATTATTTTATAATTAAATTAGTGAAAGATAGGCTATACTGATCATTATCTAGCTTATATGAAGTAAAATTTAATTTCCAATTATATAGATTAAAAGTAGGTCATGCATTTTTTGTTAGACATTAGATCTGAACCTTTGGTGAAGATCATCGCCATGAAGCTCAAGAATAATTCATATTTAATCATCAAGAATTCATAATCGATAAACGAAAGCGTACCTGAATCCATATTGCTTGATTACTCTCCATAATCCTGCGGTTGGCCTTTCAGATCAACATGTACTCCCAGAGAGTCCTTTAGAATTTTCTCTAGGCTATTCTTTCCGATAATGAGATTCAGAGAAGAAGGTCATACGTGTGATTCAGGGACCATAACCAATATATATAGATAACTACATCATTATCTTTTGGTATTTCTATTTTAGCCATCATAAAAATAGAAATAATCCTTAGATCTCTATACATTAAAGGGCCACACCTAATCAGATACATTAAAGCCCAAATAACTGAAACCTTAGCTGATCACTTTTAATTGAGATTAACCTTATTTGACAGTCCGCAACACATAATTATTTTACATATAAGCCCAATGTTGAATTAAAAATTCAACATTTTTACCTACCCTAATCATAACGTACCATCTCTATGCCTCTCATATCAATACTATAAATCTTATCCATGACACCTAAAATTAAAAATATATATAATAGCAGCATTTTTTTAATTCTTATAAAAATTCTGTAGAAGGCTGGAATATTGATGCATATAATGGTTGCTATTTTCACTGTAACATTCTGCAGTAGTTCTGGTGAAAGAATGAAGAAGTAACTGGATGTTGGTAGCTTGAAACCTTGGCTTGTGTATCAAAAGTTGCATGCCTGACATCCCCCACATTAGCTGTGCCATGATTCTCTCTGCAAGATTCTCCAAGGACAGCGAAATGGCAGCGCTGTCCCTCTGTCGGATATCTTGGTGTTGAAAGGCATGCAGTGCAAGGCTGCTGTTCTTCGTACTTCTCTGTTTGGGCTGACCAAAAAAAAAAAAAAAAAAAACAAAGGAAGACAGCAGTCAGATTTGCCCACCAATTAAGGAGCCTAACTAGCTTTGAGATGGTCCCCTATGAGCTGTGGAGTCGTATGGCTGTCGTTAATCTAAGCTAGATTTCCTCAGAGTCCAGCAGGTGTTGATGGGGACGTTGAGCTGGATTTATTTTAGCTGCTTTTTAAGCCGTTTAAGGCATAAAGTTTGAACTTGAGATGTTTATCGTTTAGCATGCAAACACTATTAACTTCGGAGATCCCATCTATGCTGTTAAATGATTTAAAAATAGCTCAGGTTATCATGCTAAATGACCCCATCAAAATAGTTATTAACGGTTGTAATGATTATAATGAATTATTTATCCAAAAAAGTTGGTGACAAATATATTTTTCATCCTCAAATTTTCGTTCAAAATTTATTTTGCTTCTTAAAATTTTAATTATTATAATTCAGTTCTTGTACTTTAAACATATTATATTTTTAACTTTTCATTATATAGATCAATTAAAATTAATAAAATCGTTAAAATATTATCATAATATGAACTGATTGATAGAATAATACCAATAATAAAATATGAGAAATAAAACATTCTAAAAATATAAGGTATTAAATTATAATAACTGATAATTTAAAGGTCAAAATAAATTTTAAGTAAAAATTCGAAAAGTATATGTGTATTTTAGCCAAAAAGCATTATTTAAAATTTTTAAAATATTAAAAAATCACTGAAAAAAATGTTATTTTAATGGTTTTGTAATGGAAAAATAAGCTGTTATCTTTTAAGCTTTTTATTTGTTAAAACAACATTTTTTTTAGTCATACAATATTGCTTGGAGAGAGAATAAGGTTAACACTTAATGTAGATATATTTTTATTGGAAAGAAAGTATAAAGAAAAGTAATGGCTGTTATTTGTCCTATAACAATCTACAATAACAAAAATGATGAAAAATAATAGTATTTATTGACTCAAGGGTCTTCCAAAGGGAATAATTTTATCCTTTATATTATAATGAGAACACTCAGACTCTGGCACCCAAGGCTCAACCCTTAAAGTGAGGATTTTGTCTAAATCCATTGCATCACCATGTGTGAAGAGATTGCATTTATTTGCTATTAGTTCCCACATGCACACCAAAAGATTCACATAACAAGAGACATGACATGACCACTGAAGCACATCAATTATAAAAATACTTTTATAAAAATGCTTTCAAGTAGAAACAGACAAATTTTCCGTCCACATCCTCCTTGTATCATGGCATCAATTGAACTTTAGTACACCATACAATTCCCATTTCCAAGCCTTCTAATTTTAAACTCCAACCCGACATCCTATAGGCCTTTATCATTCTCTATCACTGCCATCATCTAATTAATTTTTAATAAATAAAAGAATGTATTCATAGCATATGGTTTGTAGTCAACCCCAATTAAAAATAAAATATAAAAAAAATTAATTCAGTGATTTGAATTTATACAACGAAATTTTTTATGCTTTTGTTAAAAAAATAATTTTTAATAATTCATAATAAAAATAAAGATAAAAATAAATCTAAATTAATATAAATAAAATTAATTAAAAATATAATATTTATAATTTGAATGTCGACTTAGTTCTGAGTAGAACAGAGTAAATGAAGCATTCATGTAGCTGATCCTATTAGTTAGAAAAAAGCTTAGATGAGTTAAGTTGAGTTGAGTACATGACTTATAGTCAAATATGTTGCCTTATATTTAAGCTAGTCAAACCCGATCAAACTAGAATTATTCGACATACAACTTAAAAGAAGGCGAGCTATTTTGAACTACTTGCATGCTTCCGTATCAGTTCAAATCATTTGGTTGAGAATGCTACAATGATGAATATAAATGAAGACTTTTCAATACAATTGAGTAGTATTGAACAATTTTGCTTGTAGTCTTTGGTGCTATAAATGATGCCTTAGCAAATTAATGGTCTTAAAACTTCAAAGCAAATTGCTCATTCAATCCTTAATCTAAGCCTATATATTTATATGCCTTCAACTATAATATTATTTCATTTTTTAAAAAATAAAATTTTAATTTAAACTGATTAATCTCAGCGTACAACATCCTTATACGCAGTGGTTTTAGAGTTCGAATTGTTTTACAATGAAAAAAAAAAAATCAAATTCATATGCATAGGCGTTACAAATTTAAAAATTTTATTATGTATAATTATTGAAAGCTTAGCTGGAAATGTACGACGGAAGCAACAGCCAATTAAACAGCCTGGAATGGTATCAGCGCGAGAGCTTCGGACCACTAATATTACTGAGGAGGCCCCCCCCCCCCCCCCCCCCCGACCTTCATCCTGCCTCCCTTAATCCGGATCTTCATTGGATCATCGATTGAAACGAATTAAGGTTGAAATCAAGCAATGGACAAGCAATTAATAATTTATGAAGATGCTACGGTCGCAAGGTTAGTGCCTGTGATTCATCGTCATTTTTTTTTTACGGTTCATGCGTTGTTCGACCCTGTGTGGCCGAACAGGTTAGCTCTGTTCGGTCACACAGAGTCGAACAACATTAATATGTTCGCCCTGGTAGGCCGAACATAATTTCTTCTTTAGTTTCGTTCGGCCCATCTGGGCCGAACGGATTTTCCTTGTTTGGCCCAGATCGGCCGAACAGAGGTTCTCTGTTCGGCCAATTAGTGCCGAACAGAGCTGGGAGGCTTGGCGAGGGAGGAATCTTAGGGGGATGAAGGCGTAGATCATGTGGTGGAGCCATCGGACACATATAGACGCCGGGAAGGGAGGGATCTTGAGATCTTGGCAAAAAAAAAAACATCTTGGGACAGAGCGAGGAAATGAGGGAGGGAGGGAGGGAGGGAAGGAAAGGAAAGGAAGGAGGGAGGAGGAAGACTTACCTTACCTGCTGAAGAGAGCGATCCGCTGCCGGAAAAGCTGCCGCCGGGGAGCCATGAGCGAGAGAGGTGAGCGCGAGCAATACGAAAAGGGTTGGATACGGGAAAAGATGGGCAAATAGCAATCTTAGGAGGGCTGCTAAAAGAAGGGATAGTTTAAATTTTTTATAAAAATAGGAGGCTCTTCAGTAATATTGAAGGGCTACGAAATAATAAAAAAAAGAAAAAGAAAATTAAGGGCTCCTGAGCAGAAAATGAGCCAAATAGCCGATCACTATCAGCGCGCAGATGTCTACGATTAAAAGAAAAGATAAGGTACCATAAGATTCGAACCTTCTAGCATCGCCAGTACCTCGATCGTAAAGCGACACACGGCACCCATCCAACCGTCCACTCAGAGGCCACAATTGACCGACCCTCGTCAGCCACGAGGCCGCAACGATCCCTCCTATTCTGCCTCCCCTCCTCCCTCTCCTCGTCGCCCCAGACCCAAGTGCTACGTGTCGCCTGAAACCTCCCCCGAACTGTTCTGGACCCTGGGTTTAGAGAGCATCCAAGGGTAAAATTAGAAGTAACGCTGAGATGAACCGGGACGGAGCGGGTTTTGTGGGGGGAGAGCTGCGGGGTGAAGGGTAGGATAGGCCTCTGTTACTAATTTTCTTAGGAGAAGGGGTTTATTGTATTTTTTAATTGGTTTATTTAGAGAGTTCCCCCCTAGCGCCTCTTTCCCCGTCCAAAGTGCAGGGATCCCGGTTCGAGCTTTCTCCGCCTCTCTCTCTCTCTCTTTCTCGCTCGCGAGTCCATGGAGGTGTGAAGGCGTTGGAGTGGGGGCTAGGGCGCAAAATATTGGCGAATCGGGGGTGAAGGAAGGAGGATATGACGGCATTGGAGGGTCTGGATGCGTTCTTGGCTGCGGCGAGCGGAGCTTGTTGTAGTCCTCTTGCCATCTTCATCCAGATCCAGGTACATTGGTGCTCGGAGGTCTCTCTGTCTCTGTTTTTTGGTTTCTTTGTTGGCGTGGTTTGGTTTTGATTGATAGAAATGTGGTACGTGTGCAAACGGAGCTCGCTTTTTCTATCTTTCTTTCTGTTTCTTCTTTTTGGTTGGTTTATATTTTAGGGGTGATGACGCCCAATCACTGATCCTGAACGTGGGAATGAATGGATTCTCAGGCTTCGCTTCATCAGGTTGTCTGTAAAGAAGTCTTGGGACCGGAGAGGATTCTCTGATGGGACCCTTCGATGCTCAAGTTAGCAATTGAGATCACAGCAGAAGAGGAGCTCGAATGAGCTCTTTTTAATGAAAGGGTGCTCCAAGGAGGGGGATTTCTTTGGGTCTTAAGATAGCAATTTTTTTGGGAATTATCGCACATACCTATTTGCTAAGCGGATTCACCTTTTTATAGGGATTGATCCTGGCATGATCACGTGGGATTCCGTGAGAAGGGAATGTCCGCGGAGTTCTTGGGAGTTGCGTGAATCTGCGTTGGTTGGTGGGTCCTGTCTCATCGGAAAGGGAGAAAGCGGCGGTTGGTGGGCTAAGTCTCATCACCCAGCGGGGCTATGGGTAGTTGGGTCCAGTCCCACCAGCAGCGTGGCCAGTTGGTAGTTGGATCTGGCGTTGTCAGGCGGCGCGGGTCAGAGAGGTAGCGTCCCGAGCTACCAGGACCGTGTTGGGGCAGGTTTGGAGGAAACCGGGAAGTCTCGACTCTTCCGGGAGAGCCGAAGCTTATCTGGGTCGGCCAGGGGTGGCCGGGGCCGACCTTGCCGACTAGGACGTGCCGGGGCGGGGCCGACTCGGCGATCCTGGAGACGCCGAGGGCACCAGGAATGGTCGGAGCCGATTCAGTGGGCTTGGAGGTGCCGGGGCCGAGAAGGGCCGATCAGGAAGGGTCGGAACCGACTCGGTGGGCTTGGAGACGCCGAGGCCGAGAAGGGCTGACCAGGAAGGGTCGGTGCCGACTCGGCGAGCTTGGAGATGCCGGAGCCGAGAAGGGCCGACCAGGAAGGGTCGGGGCCGACTCGGCGAGCTTGGAGACGTCGGGGCCGAGAGGGGCCGACCAGGAAGGGTCGGGGCCGACTCGGCGGGCTTGGAGGTGCCGGGGCTGAGAAGGACCGACCAGGAATGGTCGGGGCCGACTCGGTGGGCTTGGAGATGCCGGGGCCGAGAAGGGCCGACCAGGAAGGGTCGGTGCCGACTCGGCGAGCTTGGAGATGCCGGGGCGGAGAGGGGCGACCAGGAAGGGTCGGGGCCGACTCGGCGAGCTTGGAGATGCCGGGGCCGAGAAGGGCCGACCAGGAAGGGTCGGGGCCGACTCGGCTGGCTTGGAGGTGCCTGGGCCGAGAAGGACCGACCAGGAAGGGCCGGGGCTGACTTGGCGGGCTTGGAGGTGTCGGGGCCGAGAAGGGCCGACCAGGAATGGTCGGGGCCGACTCGGTGAGCTTGGAGGTACCGGGGCCGAGAAGGGCCGACCAGGAATGGTCGGGGCCGACTCGGCAACTTGGAGATGTCGGGGCGCACCTATGTTTTGATTTTGCCGAAATTACCCTTGTGGCTACATTAGCCACATCAGATGCCCCCCCGCCCTGAGCGCTAAGGGCCACGCGTCTGCAATCCTTTGGGCGAAAGGGGCGCGAAAATTCAAAAAGAATGATTGCCTCCTTTAGTGCGCTTTAAATGGGCTGATGTGCTGGCGCTTTGTTTCGAGGCAGTGTCGCTTCGAAGATCTCTCGTAATCATGCGTTAGGTGGTGATGACGTTGGCGCCGGACGCTCCGGAGAAGGAGCCCATTGGGTGATGGGAAAAAAGGCAAGGGCATCATTGCCGCTCTGTTTTCCATGGCCCGCGATTGGCCGGGATCACGTCTTCTGGAGCGGATCGAGGCAGCACGCCTCGGGCGCAGGCGAGATTTTCGGCTGGCAGCCTGCAACGCAATGGGCGCGGCCATATGGCGGGATCTGGGGCGGCGTTAGCTGGAGATGGGGGCTATAAAAACCTCCCAAGGGCCTGTAGAAACTTTTACGCTGCCATTGCTTTCTTCTGCTTTCTTCTTCTTTGAGTTCTTCTGCGACCTGAGTTTTCCAACTCCCAGGTTAGTTTCATCCCTTTTTTACCTATGGACCGCCGCGCCATTAGGGAGGGCAAGAGACCTGTAGAAGAGTCTTCCCAATCTAGTAGTGAGGACCAGGCTCTTGTAGCTAGAAGTCGAATGCCTCAGTCGGTGGGCGGTATAGTCATCCGTGGTCAATCGGGGGCAGTAGGACCCCGATCACCTCGGTCCCCTATTAAGGCAGTTCCCTTGTCCTCTCGCCGTCCGGTGCTTCCTCGGCGGTGAGTTCCGATCCAGCGGGTCTAGCTGGGGTGGCTTCCACTATGACCTCTAAGGACATAGAGACCCTTAGAGCTAAATATAATGTCCCTGACTTCATTGACCTGTCCGTGCCGGAGCCCGAGGACAGGGTGACCTCTGACCATCCGAGCCGGGTCGCTCTGTACGAGGAGTTCTTCCGGTGCGGGCTGCGTCTTCCTTTTCATCCTTTTTTCCTTAATCTCTTAGATAGGTATAGGTTAGTGCCGGCACAGTTGACTCCGAACTCGATTCGGATCATTTGCACCTTTGTAATCCTCTGCCACTTCGAGGGGGCCCATCCAGGGCTGTCCATGTTCCGAGCTTTCTATAAGCTCCGCCGCCAAGGTGAGGGTGCCTGGTGGGCGTTTACCACCAGGCCGGGTAGAGCCTTCCCATTGGGCCTCCCATCCAAAATTAGGGGGTGGAAACCTAGATTTCTCTTTGCCCACGTCGAGGGGGTTAGGGCCGCTTGGAGGGAGCCCGATACCAGTTCCAACGATACTCCATCGTAGGGGATAGGGATAGGGAGTTATTCACCCAACTGTCCAACTGTCAAATCCCCAATTACAAGGAACTCCTGTCGAGGAGAACCTGGTAGAAGCCGAGTTAGCCCCATCGACCGGTGAGCTTGGCGCCTGAATTTTTCTGTCCGTCCTTCGATTTATTGTATGCCGCTACTGATGCTCGTTACTCTTTTGTGCAGCAATGAAGGTTTCCGCCAGCGACTTTGAGGCCGTCTTGAGGCAAAAAAGGCAGGCGACTGAAGAGTCATCCAGGCCGGTGAAGAAACCCCGAGGAAGGGAGCCGGCAAGGCCGGCCGCAGCCCCCACAGCCCCGACACCCGCGGGGAGCCGGCTGAGAAGAAGCCGGTTGTAAGGGCGGCCCGGATGCCTGCGAGGGCCGAGATCGAAGAAGGGGAAATCCGGCCACCACCGAGACGATGGTAGTGGTTTTGGATGGAGAGAGGAAGCTCCCGTCGCCGCCGATGTGCCCGAGGCGGGGCAGGTCACTGTTGCTGTTGGCCCTCGGCCGCTGCCGAGCCGGAGAGAGAAGGTGCTCCCCCAACCGCCAGTGAGGGGGAGCGGGTCGCCAGGGAGGCCCGGAACGGGGCGGAGGCGACCGAGAAGCAAAGGGGTGAGTCGGGGAGCTCATCCCGCCAATCGGCCCGGCGCCCGGCCCCCCAAGCCGAAGGCCCACAGGTGGGGCAGACGAGGCTGGTTCCCCTGGTCAGTTCAATGGCGGACGCCGCGCAGGCCTTCCGCCTCCTGTCAGGGGTCCGAACTGCCGAGCTCGAAGAGGAGACGCGGGGGATGAGTCACTCCGCGCTCCTGGACATGGTAATGGTTTGTTGTCCAGGTAAATTTTGAGCACTCGTCATTTTCCCATATTTCTTCTTCTTCTCGTAGCTGACATGCTTCCTCTGCTACAGTTGGTCACTGGAGCGTTGGGCCTTCGCGAGGCGCTGGCCCACTCTTCCACCACAATCACCAAGGCCCTGGCGCGGGCCGATAGGTATAAGAAGGAGAGCATGGCGCAGGCTGAAAGCCTTGCTCGCCTTCATCAGGAAACCTGGCCCGCGAGGAGAGCTGGGCCGGTCGCCTGAGGGAGATGGAGAGTCGGGCCGAGTCGAGAGCGGCCGGGCCTCCGCAGCCGAGGCCAAAATGGAGTTGGCCTCAGAGAGATTGAGGGCCGCCGGCGCAGAACGAAGAGTTGACTCGGCGGCTCCAACGCGCTGAGGAGGAGACTCGGATCGCGGCGAGAGAGCGGCTGCCGCAGAGAAGGCGGCGGCGGAGGCTGCAGAGAGAGCGGCGCTGCGGAGAAGGCGGCAACGGAGGCGGGCTCGGAGAAGGCTGGGGCGGTGGCCTGTGCTGACGAGGCCAGCGCCCGCGCCGAAGAGGCCGAGAGCAAGGCCTGGGAGGCCGAGGCCAGGGCGCAGCGGGCCGAAGCCGAGGCGGGGCAGGCCGTCTCCAACTATAAGGCCTCGCCGGAGTTCAAGCAAGAAGTCGTCGAGGCCAGCCTCGACGCTTATATTCAGGGCTTCGAGATGTGCAAGGTCAGAGTATCCGCGGCCCTCAAGATCGACATTGCTGAACTCGAAGACATCCGACCTGGGGATTCTGACGAGGAGCCTGCGAGAAAAAGGACGAAGGGAAGCCCGGCCCCGGCGAGCCTTGAGTTATTTTTCTTTTCTTTACTTTATGTATAACGGCCTCAGGCCCAATTTTGTACCCTTCTTCAATAGTTAATGAAAAAGACTTTTCCTCCTAACTTCTTTGTGTTTCGATCCATCCGTCTTCCTTCTTCTGAGAAAAACGCCTTACTGTGCCTTACTTCTTGTGGCCAAATCGTATATGCTGACGACGTCGAAGCCGAATATAGTATCTTCTAAGATGTTCCGCGACTCCGAACTTAGCCAATATTCGAATGCGTCTCTAGGATGTAGGCCGGCCATATGAACAGTCACTTAAGATGTTTCGTGCTGTCGCAGGCTGTTTGCAAGAAGGCTTGCTTACGCATGAGTCCCCAAAGGCTTGGAAAGATCTCCGGGCGGCTTGACGCCAAGCCTAACTTTGGAGGCGTCTGGATTGACCAGAGATGGTTGAGGTTGATTCTGCCATCGTGAGGGGTTTGCGTGTTGCCTGAAGGGTGACTCGGCCGAAAGGGCGACTCGACCGGCTGCTAGGGTCTTAACCGACTCGGGGCACCGCCGTGCCGGGGCCGAGTGGTGTCCCGTTAGCCGCGATGCCGGCGAGCTCCTTTTGAACCGCTTCAGGGGTTTGTGTGCCGCCTGAAGGGCGACTCGACCGGGTACGGAGCTGCTAGGGTCTTAACCGACTCGGGGGCACCGCCGTGCCGGGGCCGAGTGGTGTCCCGTTAGCCGCGATGCCGGCGAGCTCCTTTTGAACCGCTTCAGGGGTTTGTGTGCCGCCTGAAGGGCGACTCGACCGGGTACGGAGCTGCTAGGGTCTTAACCGACTCGGGGGCACCGCCGTGCCGGGGCCGAGTGGTGTCCCGTTAGCCGCGATGCCGGCGAGCTCCTTTTGAACCGCTTCAGGGGTTTGTGTGCCGCCTGAAGGGCGACTCGACCGGGTACGGAGCTGCTAGGGTCTTAACCGACTCGGGGGCACCGCCGTGCCGGGCCCGAGTGGTGTCCCGTTAGCCGCGATGCCGGCGAGCTCCTTTTGAACCGCTTCAGGGGTTTGTGTGCCGCCTGAAGGGCGACTCGACCGGGTACGGAGCTGCTAGGGTCTTAACCGACTCGGGGGCACCGCCGTGCCGGGGCCGAGTGGTGTCCCGTTAGCCGCGATGCCGGCGAGCTCCTTTTGAACCGCTTCAGGGGTTTGTGTGCCGCCTGAAGGGCGACTCGACCGGGTACGGAGCTGCTAGGGTCTTAACCGACTCGGGGGCACCGCCGTGCCGGGGCCGAGTGGTGTCCCGTTAGCCGCGATGCCGGCGAGCTCCTTTTGAGAGACTTGGTCCTTGGAGCAAGGGAGAGTAGGCTGTTGCGTCAGAAGGGACCTCCTTTATTGCTCACGCCCTAGGGGAATACATCATTGATAATATTGGCGAAGGTTATCCGCATTCCAGGTACGTGGAATGGGTTGTCCGTCGAGCTCTTCTAGTTTGTATGCCCCCCGGTGGAGTGCTCGGCGATGCGATAAGGGCCCTCCCAGTTGGGGGATAGTTTGCCCCCCTCTGTAGGCTTTGAAACCTCAGCTTTTCTCAAAACCAAGTCTCCGCGGCGAAAAACCTTAAGACGAACTCGAGCATTGTAGTACCTGGCCGCTCGCTGACGAAAGTCGCCATGCGTAGCCTCGCCCGATCATGCGCCTCGTCGATGAAGTCCAAATTAGCCCGAATCAGCGCGGAGTTGTTTTCCTCACTGAAGGACTCCACGCGTGGACTGGGTAGTCCGATCTCGACAGGAATGACGGCTTCGGATCCGAAGGCAGACTGAAGGGAGTCTCGCCCGTCGGGGCTCTGGGGGTCGTGTGATAGGCCCATATCACGCTGGGGAGCTCCTCCACCCATCGACCTTTGGACCCGTCTAACCTGGTTCTGAGTCCTGGTGCGGTTCATAACCTCGCCTCCCCGTTGGTTTGGGGGTGGCCGACGGAGGTGAATCGGTGATGAATGCCTAGCTCGTCACAGAAGACTTTGAATGCTTCGTTGTTGAATTGGCGGCCGTTGTCCGTGACAAGGGTGTGAGGCAGGCCAAAGCGGCATATGATTGACTTCCAAAAGAAAGCTTTGACTTTGCTTTCAGTGATCTTGGCTAACGCCTCGACCTCGACCCATTTGGTGAAGTAGTCAATGGCGACTAGCAAGAACCTCCGTTGCCCAGAAGCTGGGGGGAATGGCCCGAGAATGTCCATTCCCCACTGAGCGAAGGGCCATGGAGCCGAGAGCGGGTTCATCGGGGTAGATGGTTGATGTTGGATGTGTGCATGGCGCTGGCAACCATCGCATTTCTGAACTAATTTAGCCGCATCCTCCCTCATAGTGAGCCAAAATATCCCTGACGGAGGGCCTTTTGGGCTAAGGATCTGCCCCCCAGATGGTTTCCACAGATGCCCTCGTGGATTTCTCTGAGGATGTAGTCGGCGTCGGCGGGTCCCACACACTTGAGCAGGGGATAGGAGAATGACCTTCTGTATAGACGCCCATCGAGGAGGATGAATTTGGAGGCTCTCCACTTGAGCAACCTGGCTTCGTTGCGGTCATCAGGGAGTGTGCCGTCAGTGAGATAACGAACGTAGGCGTCCATCCATGTGGGCTTTGGGTGAGCGGAGGATTTCCTCGCTATCCTCTATACTGGGTCTTTCCAAATATTCAATGTAAGCATCCCTTGCCATACCGCCGGCAGAGGTGGCCAGACGAGAGAGGATGTCGGCCTTGGCATTTTCACTCGTGGAATATAACTGATATTGAAGTAAGCCAGCGGGAGGTCAGGAGCCGAACCTTGCCCAAGTATTGAGTCATAGCGGGGTCACGCGCCTCGTACTCCCCATTGATTTGCCCAGAGACGAGTCCGTGAAAGCTCTGAGACGCCTTATTCCAAACTCCTGGGCTAGCCTTAACCCGGCCAGCAGGGCCTCGTACTCAGCTTGATTGTTGGTGGCTTCGAATAGAAACCGCAGGGCGCATTCTGTCTCTCTCCGCCTGGTCCGGCAAGAATGAGGCCGGCGCCGCTTCCTTGAGAGTTTGATGCGCCGTCCACATGAAGGATCCAAGTTTCCCCATCTTCGCCTGGCTCGGGCTCGCACTGTTCCTTGGTAACCTCTTCAGTCATCTCCTCTGCCCAGGTGCATTCAACTAGGAAGTCAGCCAAAACTTGGGACTTCAGAGCCGGTCGAGCCTGGAAAGAGAGGTCGAACTCTCCCAGCTTGATGGCCCACTTGGCGAGTCGGCCTGAGGTATCCGGACGAGCCAGGATGGCTCGCAGGGGTTGATCCGTGAGCACCACAATAGGATGGGCTTGAAAATACGGGCGGAGACGCCGAGCGGAGACTATCAGGGCGAAGATAACCTTTTCCGCTTTGGAGTACCTGACTTCTGCGTCATGGAGGACCTTACTCACATAGTAGACAGGCCTTTGAGTTCCATCAGTGTCGAGACGCACCAAAACTGAACTAACGGCTTCCGAAGAAGCGGCTAAGTAGAGAAAAAGACTTTCTCCGTCTCTTGGCTTGGATAGGAGCGGGGGAGGACAGAAACGCCTTCAACCCGTCGAAGGCCCTCTGGCAATCGTCAGTCCACTCGAAGCTATTCATCTTCCGCAAGGCCTTGAAGAAGGGCAAGCATCTCTCGGCCGATTTGGAGAGGAAACGACTTAGAGCCGCTATCCTCCCAGTTAATCGCTGCACTTCCTTCTTGCTGGACGGTGGCCTCATGTCAAGTATGGCGCTGATCTTCTCTGGGTTCGCCTCGATCCCCCGCTGGGTCACTATGAAGCCCAGGAACTTGCCTGCCGTGACCCCAAAAGCACATTTCTTGGGGTTCAGCTTAACTTGGAAACGACGGAGGTTGTTGAAGGTCTCCTCTAAATCGGAGACGTGATCAGAGGCGCGGGTGCTCTTTGTCAGCATGTCGTCTACATAGACTTCCATATTCCGGCCTAGCTGGTCCTGGAACACTCTGTTCATCAACCTTTGGTAAGTTGCCCCGCGTTCTTGAGGCCAAAAGGCATCACTTTGTAGCAATAAATGCCTTTTCCGTCACAAGGAGGTGTGCTCTTCGTCGCTGGGGTCCATCCTTATCTGATTATATCCTGAGAAGGCGTCCATGAAGCTGAGGAGTTCGTGCCCGGAGGTGGAATCTACCAGCTGATCAATCCTTGGCAGGGGAAAGCTGTCTTTTGGACACGCCTTGTTGAGGTCGGTGAAGTCTATGCAAATCCTCCAGCTCCCATTTGCCTTACGCACCATGACCACATTGGCCAGCCAACTGGGTAGTGTGCCTCCCGGATGTGGCCGGCACTGAGTAGCTTGTTGACTTCCTCGTCAATAGCCTTTTGTCGATCAGGAGCAAAGCTTCTCTTCTTTGGCGGATTGGACGGTGCCGCGGGTCAATGTTGAGCTTGTGGGTGATCACTTCCGGAGGGATGCCGGGCATATCAGACGCTGACCAGGCGAAGACGTCTGAATTAGCCCGCAAAAAGGCTAAGAGATGCTCCCGGTCCTCTGGGGGAAGGAGTCCGCCGACACGGACGGTTCTTGCCGGGTCATCTCCAAGAGGGAAGGTCAAAAGATGTTCAGCTGGTCTCCTCCCTTGTTAGAGTCTCTGGGGTCGGATGCTTCAAAGGTTGGTTCAGCTTCCAGAGGACTTGATGCCGCGTGATAACAGGGCAGGACTGGGCTGACCTCACCGCGCATCTCTCCGACTCCTGCCTAGTGGGGAACTGCACCAGTAGACGCCGGGTGGAAATAACTGCGTCCAAAAGGTTCAAACCTGGACGCCCCAGAATGGCGTTATACGCCAAGGGAACCCTCACAACCAGGAATTTCATGATTACTGTGCTTTGACATGGCGGCGTTCCGGCTGTCACAGGCAAAGGTATTTCACCTTCAACCCTTACGGAGTCTCCAGTAAAACCGACCAAAGGGGTCGCCACAGGCTGAAGGGAGTCCAANGGGGTCATCACAGGCTGAAGGGAGTCCAAAGATAATCCCATCCGAACAAAAGCGTCGTAGGTAAGGATGTCAGCTGAGCTGCCACTATCAACCATAGTTGTCAGCACCAGACCAAACAGGCCGGTTGGACCGGTTGAACCAGGACCCGAAGGCCAAGCCGGTCCGGTTTCAATATAAAACCGAATGTGTAAGTGACCCAGAAATAACCCGGTCAACCCATCCGGTTCACCCATGAACCGATCAATCCAACCCAAACCAGTTCGGGTCACGGATTTTATTATCATGTTAATCTTGAATTTTTTTATTAAAAATTAATTTTTATTAATATAAATATATTTTTATATTAATATAATTGATCGATGGTTGAACCAGTAACCCAACGGTTGAACCAGTGACCGGTGGACCCAGCCTTAGGATGGGTCAATGTCCGGGCCAGGTCTAACAACTATGCTATCAACTAATATCCTCTTACAAGGTGCTTAGCAATTGTCACAGAGATGACGACGCCTTCATTGCTTACATAATCTATGACAGCAGATCCCCCCTCGGGAATTACATTACTCAGCCTCCTCCCCCCTCGGCCGCTTAGATGCGGAGGTTGATCCCTAGGACACCATTCCGACCGTCCGCTCCATTGGGGCATTGTCGACCGAGGCCTGAACAGGCGGAGGCCCCATGAGGGTCGGCAGCGGCAGCTGCACCTTCTAAACATATTTGCCGAGGTAGCCCCACTGAATGAGCTCCTCGATGGTCCGCTTCAAGCTGTAGCAGCTATCAGTGTCATGGCCATAGTCCCGGTGGAATCGGCAGTAGCGGCTTTTGTCGCGGGGAGGACCTTCTTCATGGGAGGAGGGTGCTGGAGGTAAGGCTCGCCTTCGATCTCCATCAGAATGTGAGATCGAGGGGCGAGAAGAGGTGTGAGCTTGCTCTCATCGGGGACAGGGCTTCTACGCCTGTTGTCGGATCGGCAAGGCGGGTCAGCTCGCCGGTGTAGAGAGGGCCCGCTTGGCTCAGGGCGAGCAGGCTTGTGGCCGAAGCTCCTTGAAGATTCTCGGTGGGTGAAGTCGGCTTCATCCGCATGGATGTACTTTTGAGCCCGTAGGAGGAGGTCGGAATAAGAGTCCGGGGGCTTCTTATCCAAAGAAAAGGTGAAGCGAGACGGGGAGTCCTCGCTTCAACGCCAGCGTTGCTACCACATCATCGAGATGGTAGACCTCGAGGTGGCAGCTTTGAACCGAGACACGAAGTCCCTCAGCGACTCTCCCTCCTTGTGGCGTACGGAGAAGAGGCTGTCCGCCACCCTTGGAATTCATCGGCAGGCGTCGAAATGTGCCAGGAAAGCTTTCTCCAGCTCTCGGAAGGAATCGATGCTGTGAGGGAGCAAGCACGAGTGCCACGCGCGAGCAGCCTTTCGTAGAGTGGTGGGAAAGGCCTTGCAGAGAAGGGCGTCTGAAGTGCCTTGGACCTGCATCATTGCTTTATAACTCTCGAGATGGCCGAGAGGATTTGTCGTACCATCGTACGGGTCCACCTGGGGGAACCGAAACCTGGAGGGGACATGCTCCTCCAATATTCGGCGGGTGTAAAGAGGACGGGTGTCGAACTCTTCCTCCTGCTGATGATTGATTTTTCTGGCGAGCTCGTCCAGCCGCCGGTTGTACTCCTCCAGGCGCTTCTCCGCCTGTCGGCTGATTGTTGGGGCCCTTCGAGATGGCTCAGAGGAGGAAGAAGAAGATGAAGAAGACAGAGAGGGAGACGGGAGTCGGGGCTTCCGCTTTGGCTCCTCTTAGTGACGTAGCCCGAAGGGATTTTGCTGGGGCCACGATCAGGAGACCGCGGCCGCTTGGAGGGCTCGCAACAAGATTTCCGTGGGGAAGCTGGGCGACAACCGGCCTCCCACCAACTGGCCTCCCATCGACCGGCCTCCCGCCTTGGAGAACCTCCCCTCGCTGACTGCTGACTGGCAGGGGGAGCGGTTTGGTGCTGAGTGGCCACAGACTGCTGCTGTTGGAGCCCGTGGACCATAGCAGTGAGAGTTTGGACTTGCTGGGAGAGGGTCGCCAATTGCTCCGCTGTTTGGGTGGCTGCATTCGGTGGTGGGCAGGTGATTAGAGGATCGGCCGCAGGGGGTTGGCCTCCTGCTGCCTAACTGGTGGGGGAAGTCCCGTTGGACAGCTGATGGAAGCGTCCTGAGCTTGTGTCACCACCATGGCTTCAAAGAGAGAAGAGGGAGGGAGTAGAGTTTGGCCCGATGTAGCACAGGGAAGCCCTGAGATACTTGCTGCGTTCTACACCAACTTTACCCCTTCCTGGTGCACCAATCTGATGACGCTCAATCACTGATCTTGAACGTCGGGGACGGACCGATTCTCGAACCTTCGCTTAACCATGTTGCCTGCAAAGAAGTCCCAGGACCAGAGAGGATTCTCCGATGGGACCCTTCGACGCCCAAGTTAGCAATTGAGGTCACAGCAGAAGAGGAGCTTGAATAAGCTCTTTTTAGATGAAAGGGTGCTCCTGGGGAGGAGGGATTCCTCTATGGGCCTTAAGATAGCGATTTTTCTGGGGTTATCGCATATACCTGTTTACTGAGTGGATTCACCTTTTTATAGGGGTTGACCCTGGCATGATCACGTTGGATTCCGTGAGGAAGGAATGTCCGCGGAGTACTTGGGAGTTGCGTGAATCTGCGCTGGTTGGTGGGTCCTGTCCCATCGAAAAGGAAGAAAATAGCGGTTGGTGAGCTAAGTCCCATCAGCCGGCGGGGCTATCGGGTAGTTGGGTTCAGTCTCATCAGCAGTGTGGCCAGTGGGTAGTTGGATCTGGCATTATCAGGCGGCGCGGGCCAGAGAGGTAGCGTTCCGAGCTACCAGGACCGTGTTGGGGCAGGTTTGGAGGAAACCGGAAGGTCTCGACTCTCCTGGGGGAGCCGAGGCTTATTTGGGTCGGCCAGAGGTGGTCGGGGCCAACCCCGCCGATTAGGACGTGCTGGGGCGGGGGCCGACCAGGAATGGTCGGGGCTGACCCGGTGGGCGCGGAGACGCCGGGGCCGAGAAGGGCCGACCAGGAATTATCGGGGCCGACTCGGCGATCTTGGTAACGCCGGGGCCAAGAAGGGCCGACCAGGAATGGTCGGGGCCGACTCGACGATCTTAGAGACGCCGGGGACGACCAATGTTTTGATTTTATCGAAATTACCCTTGTGGCTACATTGGCTACATCATAATCTTTTATATAGAGAGAGAAAGAGAGAGAGTATATCTGCTTTTACTCTACGAGCGTCGTCTCTTCAGTTTTCACGACGTAAAAGAGGTGCCGGCGTTAATAACAACTCGCATTCAGTTTTTAGACACACAGATAATAACAAAATCGAGGCACCTGAAGCACCATCCGACTTCCGAAGCACGCCTAACCTTTTTATTAATTTAATTTTTTGAAAAAAAGTCAACAACATTACGAGTCTACTTACAAGAGGAAGCCGATGGTATAAAATAAAATAAAAAAAGTAATTTTTAAAAAACTAAAATATGGAGGCGATTTTTGTTTAGGATCATAAATAATATTACCAACGGCTTACTCTATCACTTCGACTCCGACTAGAACTCGATCGGAAATTCCGGTTAAAATAGGAGTCGGTCTGATATTAATTCCAGCGCACGCGGCATAGTCTATCTCCCAGTCTATCTCCAGTCTCCAAGTGCTTCTAATATATATATACGTTCAAGCTTCGTCTTTTTGAAAGCTGAGCTAAAGAGACGGCAAGATGTCATCCGGATCCTTGTGGTGTCAAACTGCCGAAGGTCTTTCTTGGTTACGATCTTTTGTGAGGACACCATTCCACAGCCCTTGTCCGAGACATGGCTCCAGGCATTCTAAGAGTAATTTGTTATCTTTTTACTGTACAAACTGCATGAGCGACCCCTTTTGTTCTAGCTGTCAAGATGAACGTACCAAGCATGAAGGCCACCAAGTTCTCCAAGTGAGTGAATTACTTTTTATTCTCTTGCTCTCTCTCTCTAAATATATATTATTCTTTTTGTAATCTCTCTTAGAGGTAATATTTGACACAGGTGAGGAGGGCATCAGAATACCCTGCAGTTGAAGTTCACGATATAAATAGACTCTGGAATACACAGGGCATAAAGGAGTACCATATAAATAAGAAAAGAATTTTTCATCTTTATAGTCGGCGAATCAAAGTTCATGCTTACTCTAGCCAAGAGAATTGTTGCAAAATATGTAATTGGAAGTTGAATTCTAAAGATATCTTCTGCTCCATAGAATGTAAGGTATGTAAGAATCAATTAAGTGATTTAATTATAGTGGCGTGTAGTTCAACCAGGATACCTAAAGATCATCAATTCTTCATATATATATATATATTTCATGCTGTCATTATCTATAATATTTCCAAAACTCTCTATTTATGTGATCTTTATTTTGATTACTCAGTTCCCACATTAATTCTCTACTGTATTAATGCTATATTTGTATCATGATATAGCTTCTCGATAGCTTTCAAGAAGAAGAGATGGAAGCATCCAAGTCAAACTGTTCTTCCACTAGTAATACTTCAAACAACTCACCCTTCCAACAAAGTAGTAATCAACAAACAAGCAAGAGTGATGCTGATGTGGAAGCTAACACTGCCAATTCTTTTATTCCGAAGGACATCATTGGCCCTACTAAAAGCTCACGGCGATGGAAGAGAAAAGGAATACCTCGTCATTCACCTTATTTTTAAAGCATATATGTATCCATCATATATTTTCTTATGGGCCTTATTAATTTGTAGTAGCTTGAGAATATTATTTACTCACAGCCATTACATAGTTTGAATTGATGACTGAACGAGTGTGGAATTTATTTATTTTATTACTGCTATTTATTTATTTATTATTTGCATGGTAACTCTTAAACGACTTGTTAATTAGGTGAGATTTTTTTAGATATGCATCGTAGTGAATAATTATTGTTATGCTAATATGGATGTATGGCTAATCCTAAAATACTTTTTAGATGATGATATAGAAATTTGATAAATTATTGTGATGAGAACATATGTATATAAATAAATATCATATTTACTACATTATAACTAAATTTAGTTAAATAAGATCAAAGCGATCTGTTCAATATTTACAAAAGAATCATGAGCCATTCTATTTTCAGAAGGTCTAACAAATATTAACTCTAAATACTTAAAAATACATCATCAAAAGCCTTTAATTAAAAAGGGTTAGCAAGAGTAAGGTTCGTCTCTTGTCGTATGTCATTAAAAACATCACCACATTGCATCTATTTTGTTCTACCAAAAACTATGAATAGCATCGAAGTCCTCATCATATCAATTGGCTTATGACGTTTCTCATAGTAAATCAATTTTTACCATCATGTCTTAAATTAGCTGATCAAATTAAAAATAATATTCTCATAAAAATAATTGAATTAGCTGTGGCAGCCCATGGTATAGGAAAGAGCTTTCTAGGATCTTGTTTATCGTTTGCCAAGGCCTTAGTGGATTCACAGCAAAAGACATGAAAGTTTATTCTATGGTTTATCCGCTTGTCAGTTTATCTGTTACCCAGCTTGCCTTGCGATAAATATGACTTCAGTGGAAGAAATCTAGGGATGATTTAAAGTGATAAATTATCTTCCATTTTTTGGTCTGTAGAAAAGTCAATTTCCATGAAGAATGTTGTGGAATTCAGCGTCTTTATTGCTGATATCATCCCCCTCTCAAGTCGCCTATCGTAAGGCATTAAACCCACTTAAACTAGACCCAAACCCATGAGATTTTAACCTAAACCAAACCAGTTTAATTGCTAAAAAGTCTTTTTTTTTTTTTCATCATTACCGTTTTCACTCCAACAACCACTTCTTCCTCTATTACTAAACTCTATACCCCTGTTCATAGCTAATCTAATCCCCATCATTCCTGGCCAAACTAGAATGGATTTGAGGATTAAATTTTATTCAAAAAAATTCATTTCTGAAAAAACGTTGAATTCTAAAGGGCTATTTCCATCAACTAAATAGGCCTTAAATGAATTTACATTCAAATTAATTTCATTTTTCATCTTAAAAACAACATCTTCTTTATCTATTTTCACTTAATTATTTTAAAATATTTATATTTTATTATTTATTTTAATGAATTCCTATATATAATCCTTAAAATAGATAAATTTATAAATTAAAATTTATAATTTTTTAATTTAATAATGTTTAATTACTTAGATAAAATTAAAAATTCTTGTACAAATATTTAAATTTAAATTGACTCTTTTTAATCTTACTTAAATTTCTAAATGTCTCTATATTAATTATCAACAATTAAATTTTAATTATAAAATAATAATTAGATGTTTAACTATAAATATAAATTTTATTTAACTCAATCTCAACCTAAATTTGAATATATCAGGTTATTCAGAGCCAAAGATGTATATAAGAGTATTATTAATCAGTTCACTACAATAATTTTTTTATATAACAACGCTAAAAAAGAGTTTTTTCGACGCGTTGGAAAAAAAAAATAATAATAATAAAAGATTCCAACGTTTTTAAAAGCGTCCGTACAAACAACGACGGTGAAAAAAAAAGGTTTACTCGACGTCAGAACTTCTTAACTTCTCGACGCTATCAAAAGCGTAAACAACCGCGAAGTTAAAATGTCCCCGCCGCTGTCAAATGCACGATGCATCTCACCTCGCGCGGAAAATGGAATCAAACAATCGGTGCATCTCATCTTACGTGGAAAGGTCAAAGTGGAATTGAACAGTCGGTCAATCCATGACGTCATTTCATTTGCGTCTGCGGACTTGATAGAACCCGGTTCAAATTCTAGACCGAAATTGTGAACCAGTTGGGGTGCAAACATCAACAGCTTTTGATAAAATAAATAAATCATAAACTTTTTATCCAATGCTAATAAATAAAGTCAGACCATGGAGCCATGAAGGTTTGTTTAAGGAAAGTGAAAAAGAAAGGATGAAGATTGAAACTCATTTTAAAAGCTGACGGTCAATTGCAGCAACCCATCACAATCAACTTGTTAAGACTCAAATAGAAGTTACACTAACCACAATGAAATAAAAATTATATAGACTTGAGATAATGTAATGATATGGTTTGAAAGCCCATTTTAGCCCAGCAATATTTTTAAAGGTAAAACTGAGTTTACTGTACAAATTAGGCTATGAAATTCTCTAGTCAATACATATGGTTTTAAGGTTATTACATGAGCTTATAAAATCCCTTCCCAAGTGCTGGAATCACCTACTGACACAAGCACAGCTTAAGCATCCAGGACTCGAACACTCCATTACTTCCATCCTGAAATTAAAGTTTCAGTACTGATTGTACCAACCATGGCGCCTGCATAAGAGTGAACAAATTTAGACATTTAGATAGGTATGTTTAACAAAGGGTTATAGGCCAACATTTTTATGCCTTAACACTATCAAACAACAAAAGGCAATAAAGAGTAAGGTGATTCCAAAGATATCTGCTACTATATATGTCCAAATAAAAACTACAATACTAATAAAACTGCTCTCATAGGTACATTATTTTGCATGCAATATTATAACTCAAAATTTATTGTCTTTTAATATGACTTTCATTTTAATTCATGATTTAGGAAACAATACATTTCAGCATCAAACATTCTCTCTTTAAAATCTTACCCAAGAATTAGGCAACATTGGAGGAACAATCCTTGCAATGTAAGTTTAAACATCATCGGGACAAATTGGCCTAGAAAAACAACTGGCCTATAAAAACTTAACTATTATCAAAAACAACTGGCCTAGAAAAACTAAGTTGATGCACCTTACTCAACAAACTAAGTTGAACCTCTATATATCTAGGTAAGCCTACTTGTCTTCTTTCTTTCTAGGACAAACTTTTGGAGTTACCATAAGCTTTTTCAAAATGGTGTACAACTGGTCCATGTTCATTAAGGTCTTGCCCTCCTCTTCATGGACCATTGAACACATGCATGGGTTCCTTGGACAATATTGCATGTGCCCAAATTGACCAACCGATCCTCAAATCACTTCCTCCGCAATTAGTACATTGTCTCAATTTGTAGCAGAGCGAGGCATGAGGCTGGCCATCACACTGGCGCATCACAGATGCACATGTATATTAATTTGTAATAACATAGTCTTCTAAGACCATGCACAGCTTATTTAATTGCAGCTGGTCATGCGATTATCATAACCTGATACCATGCAATGAGAACCACAACAAGACCCAACACCCTAATATGTTCAAGTTTAGCTGACTTTGCCTGTTGTATCTCTTTTAACTTCCACAAACACTATAATCAATTCACTAACAACTAACCAAACAACAGCACAAGTATTCGAACCAGAGAATTTCCTCTGCTCCAAAATTTACAGTTTACTAGTTTGTAATGTCATGTCTTACCCCTCTCCAAATTGTATTTTTGTTACAGAGCCCCATGAATATATTTTTTGTTCATCAGTTCCATAGATCAAAGGTGCATCATTTGCCGACTTCAAATGATTAGTTCATAAGGATATCAATTTCAGATAGGAGGATGCTGACCTTGATCTTGTGCAGTACTGATGCTGCTAAAATTTGCCTATTAAGAATCTTAAAGTTCCAAATCATGAAGGAAATACATTGAAAAACAATATTCAATGTCTAATAGTAGTATATTCCACACCATAACTACAAGCTCATTGTATTTTTTTATGCTTCATCAGTCACAGTCCTAAGCAAAATAAATTCCCAGTATTCTTACTTCAGAGAGGAACAAGTTCCATTTCATACCTCCTGTTTCAAAGAGTTCTCAATCTCAGCATCAGGCAGTGGTTTCTTCTTTATGTTGAAATCTCCCTTGGCAGTCCCCTTCCCCTAAAATCCAAATGAAACAAATAAAAACATATTATCTCTCCTACTGAACAAAACTAAACCGATTACATAGAGATAAATTCACTCCTAATCTGATCAAATAAAACCTTACCATCTTTTCTGGTCAACATACGACATAAAAGTTCCTCAGAAACCAAAACCCACAAACATAGGAAAAATAAGCAAAATTTTCACCTAAAATTCTAAGATCATAAAAGCTTCACACCATTATAATCAGCATCACTAAATTGGGTATTAGAATCCTCAGCATATATAAGCCAACAAAACCTAGCATTTTAGATATAGAAATGATAAACTGGAGGAAAAGGTCACAAGATTTTTACCAGTTTGATCTGATGGATGGCTTTGGGTGAAGAATCCAATTTATCTTTCCCAACACTCCTTTCAGAATCACTGTCATTACAAAACAACAATTACTAGCCAGGGTGAACAAAGAAGTGAATGCAGAATCTGAAAGTCTAGCGACCACTTCCACTATTTTCCAGCCGAAATAACCCAACTTCCACCATCCCATAAATCTTTGGATTCCTTTAAGAGCCAGAGGCAACGAAAAGAAAGAAAAATAAGTAGACACAGACTTTTATAGATCAGCTACCTCTTGGAGTGCGTATGCCTCGACATTTTACTGGATCTCATTTCCTCCAGCAAAGGCTCGGGGCCTTTCACTTCTTGCATTTGGATGCCATAGCTTTCGTCAAATTCCATTAGATTGGATTGTCAGGAACCGCTGAAACCATCACCAAAGCTTCTCTCAGTGGGACATAAAAAAGCACACTCTCCTATCGAGCAGCCATAACATAGGAATACTTAAACAAAAGTAAAAAGTAATAGCATGGAAACAGAAGGAAGACATCTATGTTAATAACATCCTTGACTCCTGAGAGAAAAATAGAAATTACTTGCCAAAATGAGGTGATTAGCACCTAGCAGCCAGGAGAACCAAAGCCAGTGATCCAGGGGCCAAATGGGTCTTTAGATATCCCTACTTCCCATCAAAACCTAGGAATTTGCAGTGCATTTATCAGGATAGGATCAGGACTGGAGGCAGGAGGAGAAGCAACAGTAAGGTATATGATGAAATGCGTGTACTTCTAGAGCAGGCTAAGACCCCTGCTGCCCATGACCAGCGAGTCCAGCTTCAGATCTTCCTTGGCTGGCACAGCATCTCCTTTGCATCGCCCCAGTACAACACTTCGCCACGATCGTTGCCTAACGTTGTTGAATAATTTTGGAATAGAGGGAGAAGCGAATCAAATTAAAAACATCACCAGTATTATTTTGGAATTAAGAAGGGAGGAGAATTGATGGGACCTCCTTCTATCGGGACGCAGTGTCGAGCATGTCGAGGACCTCGATGTCGAATATTGGATACCAGATTGTACTGCTTCTTCATCGCCTCCATCTCCCTCAACTCCATCAGCGGAATCAGAGCTAGCGAACGTATGGAAACAGAGATCGAAATGAAGTATAAAGAAAGGGGAGGAGAAGAGGGAATATACGGGAACCGTGCTGGGACTAGAGGGCATTCTTGGCCTCGTCGCCCATGGGGTGCATGACATGGAGGACGATGAGGGTGTCGCCGTGGTCGAGGAGGTTATTGATGGCCCACCCGAGCGCCCTCTTGCTGTTCTTAGAGAAGTCCATCGCCACCCCGACCTTCCGAACTCCTCCCATCTCTTCCTCCCCGACTTTTCCTTGGTTGCTTTGATAGAAAAGTCTAGGGCAGAGCGGAGATCGTGTGATCGGGGCAGAGAGGAGATCGGGGAGGTCTACAGCAGAGAGCGAAGATCGTGAGATCGAGGGCAGAGAGGAGATCGGGGAGGTCTACAGCAGAGAGCGAAGATCGTGAGATCGGGGTGGGCAGAACGAGATCGGGGAGGTCTACAGCAGAGAGCGAAGATCGTGANGTGATCCATGGGCCAAATGGGTCTTTAGATATCCCTACTTCCCATCAAAACCTAGGAATTTGCAGTGCATTTATCAGGATAGGATCAGGACTTGAGGCAGGAGAAGCAACAGTAAGGTATATGATGAAATGCGTGTACCTCTAGAGCAGGCTAAGACCCCTGCTGCCCATGACCAGCGAGTCCAGCTTCAGATCTTCCTTGGCTGGCACAGCATCTCCTTTGCATCGCCCCAGTACAACACTTCGCCACGATCGTTGCCTAACGTTGTTGAATAATTTTGGAAAAGAGGGAGAAGTGAATCAAATTAAAAACATCACCAGTATTATTTTGGAATTAAGAAGGGAGGAGAATTGATGTGACCTTCTATCGGGACGCAGTGTCGAGCATGTCGAGGACCTCGATGTCGAATATTGGATACCAGATTGTACTGCTTCTTCATCGCCTCCATCTCCCTCAACTCCATCAGCGGAATCAGAGCTAGCAAACGTATGGAAACAGAGATCGAAATGAAGTATAAAGAAAGGGAGGAGAAGAGGGAATATACGGGAACCGTGCTGGGACTAGAGGGCATTTTTGGCCTCGTCGCCCATGGGGTGCATGACATGGAGGACGATGAGGGTGTCGCCGTGGTCGAGGAGGTTATTGATGGCCCACCCGAGCGCCCTCTTTCTGTTCTTAGAGAAGTCCATCGCCACCCCGACCTTCCGAACTCCTCCCATCTCTTCCTCCCCGACTTTTCCTCCGTTGCTTCGATAGAAAAGTATAGGGCAGAGCGGAGATCGTGTGATCGGGGGCAGAGAGGAGATCGGGGAGGTCTACAGCAGAGAGCGAAGATCGTGAGATCGGGCAGAGAGGAGATCGGGGAGGTCTAAGCAGAGAGCGAAGATCGTGAGATCGGGGTGGGCAGAACGGAGATCGGGGAGGTCTACAGCAGAGCGAGATCGTGAGATTAGGGGGTCCGCAGCGGAGATTGGGGAGGTCTAGGGCACAGAGGAGATCGTTGGGTTTTCAACAAGCGTGAAAAGGCTGCGGTAGAAAAAAGAGTTGCTACTGTAAAATTATTTGTAGTGGTTGCAATCAAATTCTACCAATAATTTTAATTGGTTTTGGAAACAAACTGAAGCTGAAATTGAAAGCAGCTTTTATACATGGTAATAGATTTGTGAATGATGGAGTTGGGGTTTATGAAGAGGCCAATGCATAGTTTGAATTGAATTATCACAAAATTTCTAGCCTCTGCTCAACCTTAATGGGTGGAAATATATGGCATTTTTACCTTAACTTGTTAGCATCTAATCAATCTTAATGAGAGCAGATATATAATCTTTATGTAATAATTAATGAATATTGAACGAGAGTTTATTTGCAAGGAAAGCTTATATAAAAGATTTTCTTTGGGAAAGAGTAGTGAGATGGATGGCATTAAAGATCTAAAGTCTAGTCAAGGGTGTTTTACATGTCATGAACACTCAAGGATCATTAATGATTCAAATGGAGGTAATATGATTATTAATTTAGTTGTACCTCAATAATCCTATATGATAGTGATTGCAAATCATCCTCATCTCACTGTCCAACCTAGTAATCCTAAATCTCATATCCATCTATGAAATCAGATCCAAAATTACCCGCAAATAATGATCTTGACTTAAAATTTGGAACTAAAATGCCCCTTATCCATATAAAGAAATTCTTGATATTACTTTCTTATTCAAAAAATATAATTGTATACTATAAAATTATATTAAATAAATAATATTTAATTATATTATAGTTTAGTTATAATGTATATATAGTTATAATGTTATATCATAATATAATATTATAAAAATATTATTTATCTAAATCATAATAGTATATATTATAAAATAATGATAAATTATCATGGTACTTATAAAATATATCAGCATAGTTATTTTATAAGGTAAAGAGACTATACTAATTAGGGATAATATTGGTATTTTATGATCAATGATTTATGATTTTCATGGTGTATCATACATGGTGATCTTAGATCAGCAGGAATCTTTATTCATTGGCATATATCATACAAAACATATTAATCTTAGATTATCGAAAATTAAATCACCCAATAGAATCTAAAATTATTGTGGTGATCTTATTTGGGTTACCAATCCCCTTTCCTGGAGGCATTTGGTATGGAGTGATACATCAGGATCATTAGTGATTGGAGGTGATGTGAACATCATTTTGATTGCACCTCGATAATTTACATGGCAGAAATAATGAGATCAACATATTTAGTTATACCTCGATGATCCTACATAGCCATGATTTCAAATCAATCCCATCTCTAAAATTGTTGTCCAATCTAGTGATCCGATGCATATCTATGATGCCAGATATTCAAGGTTATCCCAAGTAGTAATCTTAACTTTAAATTTAGAAACCAAAATGCGATCATTTACATAAAAAATGCTTGACATTACTTTCCTATTTACATAATATAATTTAATATTATAATTTAATATTATAATAGAAATAATATAATAATAATAAATTATTATGGTACTTACAAATATATTAGTAATTTATTTTTTAGATAAGAAAATATTAACTAATTAGAGGTATTTTTGTATTTTATAGTCAATGATTTATTATTTCATGGTAGACTAAACATGGTAATCTTATATTATTAGCTCTTTAATTACCAGCATATATCACATAAATATGATGATTTTAAATCACTCTGACATAAGAATCATCAGCGATTTAAGATACCGTGGTGATCCTAGATTTGTTTAAGAGAGAAATTTTGAGAGGAATGAGGGAGAAAGTAAAAGAGAGGTATTGAAATACTCGAGTTTTTTAGGTAAAGAAAGAAAGGGTTTAGAAGAATTCCTAACATCTTGCAAGATTTTAGCTTACTTTTCTTTATTTAACTAAACAAAGTAAATACAACTTTTTTTTTTTCCTCTTAAGACTTCCTAACAATGAGAGTTTCAAACTCCTCTTCATCCTTCTTTCTTTACCTCCCTTTTAATTTAAAAACTCTTTCTCTTTCTTTTCTTTTTTTTCCCTCCAATCTCTCGAACATAGTATAAAGAACCGAGGTCTGAAGATTTTAGTGTTGCAGGGTTGGCAAAGATATCGAAGAAATATGACAAGTGAACTACTAAGCCTGCCCTTCATTGAAAAAGCCTTGAAGCAGCCTTTTTTCACGATTGAGCTCATTTTCAAACTGGTCAAAGAATGCGAGAGCCGGAAAGCAAGCTGGGAGAGGAGGGAGGAAGGCATCGATAGCAGCAGAGCAGAGCATTTTTAGGAACACAGTCGCTGCACTTGTGACCATGCAAGAGCTGGGGAAGGGAAGCTCTGCTTAACAGTCACTTCTCGCTGCCCCTTTGAGCTTGCCTATTGCTGACTTGTTGCAGTCTTTCCAGCTTTCCTCTCCCATTCCCATAAAGTAGTTCTGAAATGAACATCCTCTTTAACTGCATCTACATTAGCTAAAGTTTCATTTTATATGTTCCTAACTAGGATCAAGTGACTGTAAAATTTGAACAGAGTACATAGAGGGCATTTAACAATGTAAGCAAGGGACATTTGCTTGCCTGTTTGTGGAGGAACCATCCCCTCCATCCCCTCTCAAGTAGCAAGGAGATGGCACCTGAAATACTTTGGAAGCGTCTGATCTGAAATTTTTTTTGAGATGCTTGTGTCAAGTTGTGTGGACCAAGATTAATGCCAAGGATTCTTATTTACAGGGCTAGTCATGGTAACTACGTTATTCATGAATTCATGTTCAGATGATGAGATCATGGTCAATGGTGCAGATTTTGGTTTCAAGATTTGATCATGAAGCTTTGCACCAAGTTATTGCTGCATTTTTAGGAATGATAAATCATACTTCATCACCATGGCCGCCATCTTGTTTCGAATGCAAGCGATGTTGATGCATCAAGGTCTTGTTAATCTGTGATTGCTTGCTTGCTTGACATTTTCTTTTTCTAGCACTCCTATGATAGTGTACAGTGTTCACTGTATGCAATTTTGATTGGATGATAGACATCTGTTTTGTTTTGAGAATCAAATCCTAGAACGGATTCATGTGCTCTTATATTAATTGATGCATATGATTTTGTTGAGTTGCAAAGATACAGTGACCTTATAGTATAGAGATTTATTTATTAAAAATAAAGATAAATAAGAAAGACAAACGTTGAGCCACTTGTTCTTCTCCTTGATATTTCCTCGTTATGCCTTGTAAAACCTAAGCTTACACTCAAAGTGGAGCTCTAGATTACTCAATTATATAGAACCTAATGTGAATGTACGTTGCTCCCCTCACCTCTGTTAGCTTGGTGTTATTTTTGTAGGTAGAACTAATTCCTATGAAAAATTCTTTGTGCACCACGCGCACGCGATGATTAATCCGCGTGCACGTATGATCCCACAAGTGGCATAAAAAGAATAAAATATTCTTGATTCATGCATGCTGTGCGCGCTTTCTGCACCGCACAGTGCACAATGATTTTTTCAATTTATATTGACACCATAGATAGTTCGATCCTCAGGTGAATAAAATGAATTTAAGAGAGATGAATTTATTAACGATGGCAATTGCAGAATCCTAAACGATAGTGTGGTCTCACAAACTAGTGAGACAGGTGAGATCCAACTGTCCTCCATTCCTCAGCCTGGAATCGTTCTCCACAGTCCGATACCATTGAGGTATCCAGTTTTTACCCTGGTTCATACAATAACTCCATAAGCCACCAACTTAAAAAACACATTTTTTGAGATGAGGACACCTACGAACATTGACTAAATTTTTAAGCCACGATAGTGGTATCCATAACAATTTCTTTAGTCCGAACTCCGAAATCATATGAAGTAGTATTTCCATCTACAATTTCTTTCGAGGATCACTAATGCTCTGGTTTGATGCCAGGTAAGTGGCCGAAGTGAAATGAAGGTTTCATATCATGCGATTAAACAATCAGCCTCAACAACTTCCATTTTCTCATTAATATTTCTTTCTTGTTTCCCCGACAATGAACAAATATACAGACCTATACGTCGTTGCCAACTTTTCTCTCTCGTAAAAAGCCTATAGAAAATTAGTGCAGACAATTTAACACTGATGGCTTAAAGAATCAATCGGTGATAACATAGTTTAACTTTTATTTTATTTTGTTTTATTTAATATCATGCTCATGATTTGTCAATACCATATATAATACTTCTTTTTATCCCTATTTACAAATTGAGTCAGAAAAAGTCCCTTCTACCAACACGTTGTCTTCTTAATTAACCATATATATCCAAGTTAAGTCAACTAGGGATGTTAAGAAATGATGGTAGACTCTATGAATATAGTAAAATAAAAAAGAGGCTTATAGATCAAAACTCTTTCTAAATAAAAAAAAGAGGCTCATAGATCAAAACTCTTTCTAATAATGAGATCCTAATCGAAAATGAAATGGCAACTAGTGCCTTTAGAACGAGCTGCCATCAACCTTAATTACGAGGTGAAGGCATAGGTTGACTCTTTAGCACTGCTAAGGAGTAGTCAAAGATGTGGTAGGATTGGATGTTAGAGAGCATGATGCTGCTGATAGTGCTATAGGCCTCAAATTTATGTTTTTTTAAAGCCTGATACAATCTATATATCATTCAGATTTAATTAGATCCTTAAAAATAGATCCTAGTCGATCCAAGGATGATTTAGCCCAATTCCAAACTCTGAATCATGTGAACCTCTTCACTCACTTTCTGACGTTTTTTTTTTAAAGTACACTGGATGAACTTTACCCTTTTTTTTTCCGAAATTTCATAACCGATCACTACATGCAAACCATGCAAGGTATCAAATATCATATCCTAAGATGCTGTTATGCGACACCGCTCATCGTTAACGCTTTCCACAAATGATGGCTGCATATGATAACATAGGAAAAGATGACAAACCAAAGTCATAATCGGCCACTACCTCTTAAGAATAGATTCCATTAAAACACTCCAGATGCAGGAATATAGTCATTCTAACTCCTGGTTTTTGATGTATAAATACGCTTCTTGATTTTGGTTTCCATGTGGATGAAGCTTTCACAATGCAATAATGGGAACAATGTGCCTAATATTAAAAAAGATGGGAGAAAAACACAGCAGCAACTTTAGATTCGCTTTCCACTTAACTAGTACAAGATTAAAAACTCTCTTTTCTTTTTCTTTTCCTTGAGAAAATAGGACGATCAAACTCACGCCCGTCAACTCCCTTTAAAAGCTTCGATTCTAAGCAAGAATCCTAGTGTTTTACTGGCTGGTGCTTCCATTGGCTCATTAAACAAAAATGAGATGGAGTTCCCAAATTTTTCCTCAGCTGTTCTGAGCTTCTTAAGATTAACCCTGATTTGAAGCATTCCCGTCCGTCATCAAACCGGATGGACAAAAATAACTATATATTGCAAAATTTTAGGAAAGAACAACTCAGAAAAAGTCATTAAAAAAAAGTCGGGCATGGTTATGAGAAGGAGCGCATTAATATGAATTCAACAAAGGAGAGAAATTTACCCAGAAGTGTTGATGTCAAAGCTTTTCTTTATTTATATTCATGATGCCGAACTTTGCTTTATCACAAAATCATCAGCAGAGTAAACAGGGGAAGCTGGGGGGGATATACCCCACTTATTTCTTTCTCCTCCATTGCCGTGAGCTTTTAGTAGGGCCAATGCTATCCTTTGGAATAAAGAATTGGCAATGTTAGCTTCCACATCAGCATCGCTCTTGCTTGTTTGTGATCTATCTTGCTACTTTGTTGGAAGGGTAGTTGTTTGAAGTATTACTAGTGGAAGAACACTTTGACTTGGATGTTTCCACCTCTTTATCTTGAAAGCTAGCGAGAAGCTATATCACGATACAAATATAGCATTAATATAGTGGAGAATGTAGGAACAAATAATAAAAATAAAGATCACATAAAATGCTTACCCCTACCAGCACGACAAAATACCACACAAACTAGAGAGATTGAAATATTTATAGGTAATGACAGCATGAAATATATATGAAGAATTGATGATCTTTAGGTGACCTAGTTGAACTACACGCCTCTATAATTAAATCACTCAATTTATTTTTACGTACCTTACATTCTATGGAGCAAAAGACATCTTTAGGATTCAACTTCCAATTACATATTTGCAACAATTCTCTTGGCTAGAGTAAGCATGAACTTTGATTCGCGGACTATAAAGATAAAAAATTCTTTTCTTATTTATATGGTACTCCTTTATGCCCTGTGTATTACAGAGTCTATTTATATCGTGAACTTCAACTGCAAGGTGTTCTGATGCCCTCCTCACCTGTGTCAAATATTACCTCTCTAAGAGATTACAAAAAAATAATAATATATATTTAAAGAGAGAGAGAGAGAGAGAAAGAGAATAAAAAATAATTCACTCACTTGGAGAACTTGGTGGCCTTCATGCTTGGTACATTCATCTTGAATTAAAAGTAATTCATATTCATAGATCATGATTGATTTTACATCGGCCTCTTCGGCCCTCAGCCTTTTTTTGGTGCCCCCAATTTAGGCTAATAAAAAATCACTCTAACACGGCTAAAACTAAGTACAACATATCAGTCGTATCCATATATGATGTCTTCAATCTAACCCTATCATATCCACAAACCATGATTGATTCCACATTTACTTTTTTGGCACACTATCCTTTCCTCATGCTACCACTTCTACATCTAGTGACTAATCCACATGCCTACACCATAACAGCTCATATGCACACAAAGCCATAACCATACCATAATCACAATAGCATTCCATATCATACTCATATATCTTAAGTGAAAGCCAAAATAATACTACAACATATATATATATATATGTGTGTGTGTGTGCGCGCGCGCGCGCATGCATGCATGCTTCACACATAAATCATCATGCATGATAAAATATGCTGAGAAATCTAACAATAATTTCGTAATGCATAAAACTCCTACAATGATCACTAATCCAATATTCTCTCCAACATCCACCAATAACATAAAATGAACTATAACCAGATACCAAAGTCACCAAATATCAACATAATCATATATCCATATCATAATAATTCCCATACTAAAGATACATACTAACAAACCCTATGTCAATAGTCCATGTCTAATAACCTAATATGACCTTTCATATTAAATTAGTGCATAGTATATTAAACTCAGCCATATCATATTCATAGAAACTCCACCAAGGTCGGTCCCAAGCCCAAAAAAAGGAGGATTGCGTTAGGTAGCTGACAGCCAGCATAAAACTTTCTCAAATCTCTTAAAATATGAATCTACTAAATCAAACTATGTGATGAGCTAGGACATTTCTATTAAGAAACGCATTGCATCAACCTTCAGATGTTTCAAAAAATAAGTAAGGGTTATCGCACCGATGCCTGGATACGGTGATAAGTGAGCAAGGATTCCTGCACTATGGACGAGTATAGGTAAAAAAATTAGTTATGATAGTTAGCTTAGAGTAGCAACTTGGAACATAAGAACACTAACAGGTAAAACTATTGATATAATGGACACTATGATTATGAGAAAAGTAAATATAATATACTTTCAAGAAACTAAATGGATAGATGAAAGATTTAGAGAAATAGAGAATACGGGATATAAGTTATATTACACTAAAAAATATAAAATTAAAAATGAAGTGAATAATTGTAGAGAAAAATTTTAAGAAATATGTTGTTAAAGTAAGTAGGAAACAAGACCGGATTAGATCACATATCAATAGTATCCATATCTGATGTCTTAAATTTAACCATATCATATCCACAAACCATAACTGATCCCACATTGGCTTTTCTGGCACACTATCCTTTCCTGATGCTATCACTGCCACATCCGGTGACTAATCCACATGCCTACACCATAACAACTCATTTGCACACAAGGCCATAACCATACCATAATAACAATAGCATTCCATATCATACTCATATCTTAAGTGAAGCCAAAATAATATACTACAATATATATATATATATATATATATATATATATATATATATATATATATATATATATGTGTGTGTGTGTGCGCGCGCGCGCGTGCGCGCGGCATGCGTGCATGCATGCTTCACACATAAATCATCATGCACAATAAAATATTCTATATATATGTGTGTATGCGCGCACACACACGCGTGCATGCATGCATGCATGCTTCACACATAAATCATCATGCATGATAAAATATGCTAAGAAATCTAACAATAATTTCATAATGTATAAAACTCCTACATTTATCACTAATCCAATATTCTCTCCAACATCCACCAATAACAATCAATCGATTGAATGATCACCTATAATTATGATCATAAACATATAATTAATTTACTAAAATTTATAATTAGGAATTATCATTATACCCTTCTAGCCCACATGTTTCAAATTATCAGACTTAACTAGAAGCCGTCTGGCGGCTAACAGCGACTTCTGGCAGCACCGCACAAACCCTTGAAGTCTATCTTGATTCTCCCAGCCTCCAATCGATCCAGTTCTAGCCCTTATTAGCCAAATTTCCCAGCACTAGAATGGAACAGAGGCTAAAAAAGGAAACAGAGTATTCTCACGTATTTCTTTCCGCCTTCTTTCCCTGCTCCGATGCCATTTCCGGCAATGGCTCGGCTCTGGAAAAGGAGCGAACAAGAAGAGGAAGAATTATAAGAAGAAGAAGAAGAAGGTCAAATGAAGATCGGGTTGGCCTCTTGGTGATTTAGCTTCTAGGTTCTTTATACAGAGGGTTATGATTCTCATATCCATTTTAATTTGGCGATCAATGATGGGGATTAGATTAGGTATGAACAAAGGTTCTAAAGTTGAGAAACAAAGGAAGAAGATGGTTGTTGGAGTGAAAATGGTAACGATGAAAAAAAAAAGAAACAAATCAGACATGTTTAGCAATTAAACTGGTTTGGTTTAGGTTAACATCTCATGGGTTTGGGTCTAGTTTAAGTGGGTTTATCTAAGCCGGTTAATGCCTCACTATAGGCGACATGGGAGGGGATGATATCAGCAATAAAGACGCTGAATTGCACAACATTCTCCATGGAAGTTGACTTTTCTACAGACCAAAAAATGGAAGATAATTTACCACTTTAAATCATCCCTAGATTTCTTCCACTGAAGTCATATTTATCGTAAGGCAAACTGAATAGCAGATAAACTGACAAGCGGATAAACCAGAGAATAAACTTTCATGTCTTTTGCTAAGAATCCACTAAGTCCATGGCAAACGATAAACAATATCCTAGAAAGCTCTTTCCTATAGGTGAATATTGCAAATCTTGAAGGGAAAACTGTAGATCTCTAATTCTCTGCCTCATGGTGTGGACCTTGTAGGCGCTTCACCCTGATGAGGCCAATGAGCCCCACGGGCAACGGTAATCTCACTAGGATCGGACCAGTCGGTCCTCCGTCTAGCCCCCTCGGCCTCGGCATGACAGCCCCTTGGCCTCGGCATGATAAGCCCCTCGGCCTCGGGAAGATACCCCCTCGGCCTCGGCATGACAGTCCCTCAGCCTCGAGAAGACACCCCCTCAGCCTCGGAAAGATACCCCTTAGCCGCAGCATGACAGCCTCTCAGCCTCGAGAAGACACCCCCTTGGCCTCGACATGACACCCCCTCGACCTCGGGAAGACACCCTCTCGGCCTCAGCATGACAGTCCTTGAGCCTCGGGAAGACAACCTCTCGACCTCGGGAAGACACCCCCTCGGCCTCGGCATGACAGTCCCTCGGCCTTAGGAAGACATCCCCTCGGCCTTAGCATGATAGCCCCTCGGCCTCGGGAAGACACCCCCTCGGTCTCGGCATGACACCCCCTTGGCCTCGGGAAGACACCCCCTTAGCCTCGGCATGACAGTCCCTCGACCTCGGGAAGACACCCCCTCGGCCTCGGCATGATAGCTCCTCGGCCTCGGGAAGACAGCCCCTTGGTCTCGGCATGACAGCCCCTCGGCCTTGGGAAGATACCCCCTCGGCCTCGGGAAGATAGTGCCTCGGCCTCTTCCCCCCGGCCATGAACAGTGCCATGCAAGTGTTCACCCACGACCTTCTACGGAGCTCATCCAAGGGCATGAACAGTGCCATGCAAGTGTTCACTCATGGCCTTTTCTGGTGCTCATCCAAGGGCATGAACTGTGCCATGCACGTACTCTATAATCAATGCTCTATGATGGACATAGCCGGCTTCAACTCCAACTTCATCTTCTGCCTCAGCGGCTACACTTTAGGGCCCATGTGCCTAACTTTATCGCCCATCACTGTCCACATAAGGCAACGAAAGTGTGGCATGGGGGACACGTCTAGCAAATGTTGTAATGGTCGGCCACACCCTGCAGCAGCCTGCAACAACTATTCAAATCAAGCAGTACCTGCCAACTATGCAGCCACCCACATTTGACAGGATATGGCTGCACTTCTGACATGCTACTAAGAAGCAAGCCCTACCATTGCTATCATTGTTGCCACCATCATAAATGCTCTGACAAGTGATCATGCCCCAAGCCTCATAGGCTCCAAGCATCAATAAAATGGGTAAGAGGGACCCCAACGAGGTAACTGATAACTCACTACACTCCTAAATGCTCATTCTTGCTCGCAGAGAGCTCTCTCTCTCTCTCTCTTGAGCTTCTTCAAGATCACAGCTATTGTTCAGAGCACTGACTTGAGCATCGAAGGATTTCCATCGGAATCTTCAGTCCCCAAGACTTGTTTGTAGGCTCCCAAGCGCAAGAAGCTCGCCAGAGGATCTCGGGCTCACTGGAGGAGGCGACCGGATGCTCACGGACGTTCGAGGATGGTGATTTGGCATCAACAGATTGGTGCGCCAGGAAGGGGGGAGAAAGCAGAGTTCTGCGATACTAAGCTACAAGCCCTCGCTTCCTCTACAACAACAATGGTGGATAAAAAAGATGATGATGACAAAGACCTAAGAAGCTTCTGCCAGTAACACTGGGGGGACACCCTCAACGAGCTGAGCAACAGGAGACCAACTCTCTATTCCATCATCGCCACTACCTCAGGCCATTCAGGCAAAACAACATGCCACCCTCATCCTGCAAATTCATACATTGATGGAAGCTGTCCAAAAGCTTCAGAAGCAATATCTCGTGGCCACACAGCAGCCAGCAAGAGCTTCCGCTCCCTCTTTAGTTGTTGCTTAGGCCAGCCATCATCAATCCTACAGGAGATCTCCCCAGCAAGAGGCTCACTGCCATCAATATCATCAGCATGAGCATCTTCAAGCTCAAAAGCAAGGGCTCACTAGCAAGAATGCCACCGTTCGCCATCCAAATAGCCTCCTCTCCTATGGACGGCAACGCGGGGGGAGGCCCAAGCAAGGGCACCAGCACCTCCACTCCAATCAACCTGCTTCCCGAAGGGCAGACCACCAGCGGGTTGATGTATCTAAATCAACAGGAGAAGGAGATAAATTCTTTCAAAGGCACTTCACAATGACAACCTCTTCTACAAGGAGCTGATCGGCGCTCCTCCTTGGCCGCTTTTTTATCCCTCCAAACCATCCGCATCAAGTGCCATGTCATCATCATCATCTAGCACATCTTCTCAGTCGGGTTCCCTCTAAGAAGCAAGGTTCTGGCCTGGCTGTGCAGGGGAAGGATCAAGGACATGGTCCAAGTCCCAACCCAGTGTCGTGCCATGCAAACTTAGATGAACAAGATTTAATATATTAAGGGAAGGAAGCTTGGTGCCAGCAAGAGGACAAAGAGATGACATTGAGTGAAGGGGTCATTATGACCTTCCATTTCATGTACTTGGATGTCTCCATTAACGCCAAAAAAGATCAATAATGCCGGTTCTCCTCCACTCTTGAATAGTCTTCTTTGCCTTCGTAAAATACCCTGATCCAGCACCAGAAAAAGCTAGGGAAATCTCTGTCCCGACTCCATGCCAACCCCCAGCGTCATCGAATATGACACAAAGGCCAAAAAGCTACAAAAGCTAAGTACACTACACTTTAAGAAAAGCTTCTTTTTATTAATACTTGAATGCATTACAGAAAAACTGACTCCAGCATCATCACCTAAGCCCGAGTCCAGCTCGGCACCAAAGACCGACTCCAGCATCGGCACCTAAGCTGGAGGCCAGCTCAGCAACAAAGACTGACTCTAGCATTGGCAACAAAGGTCATCGGCACAAAGAAAAAAGGTACCTAACGACTCTCAACTCTTAGGTCACCCTTCGAGATTAAAAGGCACCTGACAACTCCCAACTCTTAGGTTACCCTCTGAGGTTAAAAGGCATGATGACTCTCAACTCTCAGGTCATCCTCCGGGGTTAAAATGCACCTGACGACTCTCAACTCTCAGGTCATCCTTCGGGGTTAAAAGGCACATGATGACTCTCACCTCATATCACCTTTCGGGGTTAAAAGGCACCTGATGACTCTTAATTCTTAGGTCATCCTTCGGAGTTAAAAGGCATCTGAGCCTGGCCCAAGCACCCTTAGGTCACCCTCCAGGGTTAAAGGCTTCCAAGCACGGTCCCATCACAGCAACTCTCGGGTCATCCTTTGGGGTTAAAAAGGCATCTGAGTCTGGTCCACACACCCTCAAGTCATCCTTGGGGTTAAAAAGCATCTGAGCCTAGTCCACGCACCCTTAGGTCACCCTTCGGGGTTAAAAGGAATCTGACAACTTCAGCAACTCTCAGGTTACCACTCGGGCCGGCAGCGAAACCCTTAAGGCGGTTTTATTGCAGCCTCAGTGGCTCTGTTTCTCTATCTTCATGGCCTTATTATAACCTCAACGGTGTCATCTCAGCCCTAGCGGCCTCATATCTGTCCCAGCAACATTACTGCAGCCTCAGCGGCTCTATCGGCCTTAGTGGCTCCATTTCTTTGCCTTCATGGCCTCATTACAACTTCAGCAGCTTTATCACAGCCTCAACGGCTTCATTTTTGCCTCAACGGCTCTAAATCTACCTCAACGGCCAATGGCTAATCAGGTAAGACCTTTATCTAAATTATATACTTGTAACATATTGCTGGGCACTTTCAGCCATCCAAAAGTAGAAGTCCCAAAGACAACTCACAGTTGGAAGAGACCAACTCCCCAGCTCACAGTTGACGGGCACTCACCTCTAAATTTCATGACAAAAGAAGAAGACCCAAAATCAACTCATAGTCAAGAGAAACCGACTCCGCAATTCATAGTTGATGGCATTCGCTTCCAGACCCTGCATCATGAGAGGATTACTGGCTGCTCCCAGCCAGTCTAAAGTAATCAATTTACCTCCAACATTACTTAAAGTCTTTGAGTAGACAAAAGCACAAGAGAGCATGCAGACGTGGTTACAAGTCCACACAAGGTAGACGGAAACTATCCAACGCTAGCATGTAGAGACAAGTGCAAAAAAAAGATATTATAATTCCTACACTCCTTTCGCTTGGCGGATGCAAGGCATGCAGTCGCATAAACTCAAAAGTATGGGGAGCATCTAATGAGGCCAATAAGCCCCATGGGTAACGGTAATCTCACGGTCGGACCAGTCGGCCCTCGGTCCAGCCCCCTCAGCCTTGGAAAGATACCTCCTTGGCCTCAGCATGATAGACCCTCGGCCTCGGAACGGCACCCCCTCACCCTCAGCATGACAGCCCCTCGGCCTCGGGAAGATACCCTCTCGGCCTCGGCATAACAGCCCCTCGGCCTCAGAAAGATAGCCCCTCGGCCTCGGGAAGATACCCCCTCGGCCTCGGCATGATAGCCCCTCGGCCTCAGAAAGATAGCCCCTTGACCTCGGAAGATAGTCCCTCAGCCTCAGGAAGACACCCCCTCGGCCTTGGTATAACAGCCCCTCGGCCTTAGGAAGACATCACCTCGGCCTCGGCATGACACCCCCTCGACCTCGAGAAGACACCCCCTCAGCCTCAGCATGACACCCCCTCGGCCTCGGGAAGACACACCCTTGACCTTAGCGGGCCTCAGCATGACAGCCCCTCGTCCTCGGCATGACACCCCCTTGGCTCGGCATGACAGCCCCTTGGTCTCGAGAATACACCCCCTCAGCCTCGGCATGACAGCCCTCGGCCTCGGGAAGATACCCCTCGGCTCGGCATGATAGTCCCTCGGCCTCGGAAAGAAACCCCCTCGACCTTGGCATGACAGCCCCTTGGTCTCGGGAAGATAGCCCCTCAGCCTCGGCATGACACCCCCTCGGCCTCAAGAAGACACCCCCTCGGCCTCGGGAAGATACCCCCTCAGCCTCGGGAAGGCACCACCTCAGCCTCTTTCCCTTGGCCATGAACAGTGCCATGCAAGTATTCACCCACGGCCTTCTCTGGAGCTCATCCAAGGGCATGAATAGTGCATGCACGTACTCTATAATCAATGCTCTACGAGGGACAGAACCAGCTTCAACTCCAAACTTCATCTTCTGCCTCAGTAGCTATACTTTGGGGCCCATGTGCTTGACTTATCACCCATCATTGTTCGCACAAGGCAACAGAAGTGTGACATGAGGGACACGTCTGACAAATGCCGTAATGGTCCACGCCCTACAGCAGCCTATAACAACTGTCCAAATCAAGCAGTACCTACCAACTATGTAGCCACCCATATTTGACAGGACATGGCCTGCACTTCTGACATGCCACTAAGAAGCAAGCCCTGCATTGCTATCATTGCTGCCACCATCATAAATGCTCTAACAAATGATCATGTCCCAAGCCTCACAGACTCCAAGCATCAATAAAATGGGTAAGAAGGACCCCCGACAAGGTAATTGATAACTCACTACACTCAAACTCATTCTTGCTCATAGAGAACTCTCTCTTTCGAGCTTCTTCAAGCTCACGGCTGTTGCCCAGAGCACTGACTTGAGCGTCGAAGGGTCCCCGCCGAATCTTCGGTCCCCAAAACTTGTTTGCAGGCTCCCAAGTGCAAGAAGCTTGTCGAAGGATCCCAAGCTCACCAGAGGAGGCAACCGGACACTTGCAGACATTCGAGGACGGTGATTTGGCATCAACACACCCCAAAGCTAATTCAAACTTATGTCGAGCTCTCCTCAAAGGGGAAGGACTTTGAGGTTGTCTTTGTATCAGGTGACATGGATAAGGATTCGTTTAATGGTTACTTCTCAAAGATGCCATGGCTAGGGCGGTTGTCAATGAGGAGGGCATACCCACTGCAGAGAGAAATAATCTCCGAGGCATGCATATTTTAAAATTTGATAACAATTATCAATGCGAAAACTTAAAGATTACATATTAATCTATCTAACATGCATCAAGATCATATCTTTGCCTTATACTATAGGATCGTTTGATCTAAATTATGCATATAAATTAAATAATCAAAATCATATCTTGGTCTTCAAGATGAAAAGTCATACTACTTATCTTGAAGCTTGCTTAAGATCTAGGGATCAAATCACTTACCTTAAGAACAGTAGGTAAATCCTTTGTGCTCTGCAGCCGTTCAATCGTCCGGCCTCTAGTATCATCATGCGAAGCCCCGAATGATGGATTCCTGGGAGTGCTAGCTCGCAAAAAAATAACTTTGCTGATCTTTAATCCTCCCACTTGAATCTTCTTCCAAGATCCATCAATCTTTTGCTAATACCAGAATCACACCAGGATTTTCTATTCTAACTCTTTAAAAATTCAATCCATAACATTTCATTGTTGTTCAATGATCTGGTGAAGAATGTCCTCTAATTTATAGGCTCAATTTAGCCTTTAGCCCATTGATTCTAATACTTAGAATTCTATCGTTCGGTGAAAACCAAAGAGACGCAGCGTTTGGTTAATTCCGACATTCGGTGAAAACCAAAGAGACGCAGCATTTGGTTAATTCCGACGTTCGGTGAAAACCAAATAGACGCAGCATTTGGTTAATTCCGACGTTCGGTAAAAACCAAAGAGATGCAACGTTTGGTTAATTCAAAGAGGTACATGAATTCTAACACTTAGAATTCCAACGGAACCATTTGGCGAATATTAATGTTATACATTAAATTCTAAATGAGAATTTAATCTCTTATGAGATGAGATTTCAGCCATCTCATCATGTGAGATCCTTATGCGAGGGGTTTGGGTTCGGGTTTTGGTTTAAGCTGATTTAATTTATTGGATGAACCTACATAGATCATGGTCCTAGCCCAAATCAAATTTGTTAGTCCTGAATCTATTTAAATCCAAATAAAGTCTAATTTCAAATCAATATTTGAAATTGATTAGTCCTTCTAATAGACTTAAACCAAATTGAATCTTATTCACTTGTACTTAACCCAATTGAGATAATTTAATCAATCAAATTGATTAATTAAATCATATATGATTCTCAATCGTTGATCAGCAAATAGATCATCCTAGGAAACTTCTATGCGTGTGACTCTCTAGGTTCGAACCTAAGCCAGTAGCATAGGAACAACTTTCTATACTAATCGATGTGCCCATCTAGCAATGGAACTCGACGTCCGGATAGGTCAAAGAGTTGCCGAGCAAACTCCAAGAACCCTAAGAAAAGTTACCGTATAATTCATCCTTTTGACCACAAATGCTAAGGATGGCTTAAGAGCCTGTCAACTCTAAACAGCAAATCCATATAGTTATTTCAACTTTAGTGATCATGTGACCTTCACATGAAGTGCCTTGGCCAAGGTCTTGCTAAATTGAAATACAAGCATTTCTCTTTTAACGGGATAGGTCAAATTCCATCTTGATCCATAACAGACTACCAAAGTACTTGACTGCACCCAGTAACCTTTCGTAGCTGGATTAGAAATCCAGGTGATCCGGTACCTAAGTACAATGAGTTGCTTGTAAGTCACTGGTTGTGATCTTTAGGTCTAAAGGATACTTATACCTATATCTTCTCGGATTAACTCTTGACAGCAGAGTATCCTGAAATGAGCCACGTTCAGTGAAATGTACTCCTACACTTTCACCTGTATGTTATACCAGTGTCTCTACACTCCTTGGTTAAGAGGACAACCAACAAATATGACTACAACATCCTATAATTGATAGTACTATGGCCCTGTCATAGTATATCATTTGGTCGCGAACTCTTTTGAGGACCTTCAAAGATAAATCCTTCTTTATCGTAAAAGAAGATCCTAAGGCTTATTACTATCAGGAGTATTAAGAAGATGTTCTTGTAATGAATAAACTGCCAAATAACTTTTATTAATATATCAATTTATATGTTATTTACATTAGCACAATCATCAAATGATTGGCTTTAGGATATAATTCCCAATAAACTCCCACTTAGCCTAAAGCCACTCATTACAGTATCTAATACCCATCTTCAATTTATAGTCGTCAACTCCTTGATGCTGAGTGCTTTTTAGTAAATGAGTCACCTAGGTTTTCCTTTCCATCAATTTTCTGAAGATTTATATCACCTCGTACTCAATCTTTCGAATAAGATGAAATCGACGTAGTATGTGCTTGGTGCGCTAATGTGCTCGTGGTTCCTTTGCTTGAGCAATGGCACCAGTGCTATCACTGTACAATAGGACTGGTCCATCTATAAAGGTGCACTCCAAGCTCGAGATAACTTTCGCAGCCACATAGCTTCTTTTGCAGTATCTGATACAGCGATGTACTCTGCCTCGCACACTGAATCTGCTACTGTATGTTGCTTGGAACTTTTTCAGCAAATACTCCACCATTTAGGATAAACACAAAACCTGACACACTTTTGCTATCATCATGATCTGATTGAAAACTGGAATCAGTATATCCAACAAGTTTCAAATCAGACTCTCCATAGACTAACCACTGGTCCTTAGTATTTCTTAAATACTTAAGGATTGTCTTAACAACTTGCCAGTATTTTTTCCTGGATCAGATTGGTATCTACTCACTACTCCTAGTGAGTATGCCACATATGGTCTTGTACATGTCATGGTGTACATAATCGATACCACTTCCGAAACATATGGAATTCGACTCATACGTTCTTTTTCATTAGGAGTAGTCGAACAATTCTTCTTAAAAGATGAATTCCATGGCCTATTGGAAGATAGCCTTTCTTGGAATTCTCCATGCTAAACCTCTTTAGCACTGTGTCAATGTACGTAGATTGAGATAGACCAAGCATCCTCTTAGATCTATCTCTATGGATCTTCATTCCTAGGATGTAGGAGGCTTCTCCCAGATCTTTCATGGAGAATTGTGATGATAACCATGTCTTTATTCCTTGTAATGCAGGGATATCATTCCCGATCAAGAGGATATCATCCACGTATAATACAAGAAATACAATAACGGAACCGTTAGCCCATTTATTCTTAACAAAGCCATAAGATTTGATCACATTATCAAATCGTATGTTCCAACTCCTAGATGCTTGCTTAAGTCCATAAATGAACTTCTGTAGCCTGCACACTTTAGACTCGTCTTCAGATATAAAACCTTCAGGCTGTATCATATACACCTGTTCATCTAAATTACCACTTAGAAAAGCGGTTTTAACATCCATCTGTCAAATCTCATAATCGAAGTGTGCTGCTATAGCTAGCATAATCCAAATGGATTTCAGCATTGCCATATGAGAAAATTTTTATCATAGTCAATACCATAACATTGACGATACCCTTTGGCAACCAGACGTGCTTTGTAGATCACTACCTTTTCGTCTACGCCTCTTTTTCTCTTGAAAACCCACTTACACCCTATGGGTTTTATCCCTTCGGATGGGTTAACTAATGTCTATACATTATTTTCCTTCATGGAATCAAGTTTGATTTCATGGCATCAAGCCATTTATCAGAGTCATCCTTTGCATATCATCCATATAGGTGATCGGATCCTCGTTGTTCTCATCGAGCTAAATAGGATCCTTATTCTGGACTAAGAAACCTAAGTATCTGTCCGATTGATGTGGCACTCTACCAGATCGCCTTAATGGTGCATCTAAAAAGGGTTTTGAGTTTGATCTAATCAACTCAGATTCTAAGGGTTCAATGGGTTGTGTTGTTCCTTCTACTTGATGAACTTCCTCAAGTTCAATATTAGAGCTATTTGTTCCTTCACTAAGGAACTCCTTTTCAAGAAAAATTGCTCTATTACTAATGAACAACTTTTGTTCTTCAGTATTGTAGGAGTAATATCCTTTGGTTTCTTTTGGATAGCCGATAAAAAAATATTTATCATATTTGGGTTTAAGTTTGTCTGATTTTGCATTTCACATAAGCCGGACACCCCCAGACTCTCAGATAGGTGATAACTGGTTTATGTCCATATCTCATCTCATGTGGAGTTTTAGAAACAGACTTACTTGGAACCTTATTGAGAATATGACAAGCTGATTCTAATGCATATCCCCGAAATAATATTGACAAGCTTGCAAAACCCACCATGGATCGAACCATGTCTAACAGAGTTCGATTCCTTCTTTCGACACACCGTTATGCTACGGTGTTCTTGGAGGAGTCCATTGGGAGAGAATCTCATTCTCCCTTAAATATGTCACAAAGTCATTGGAAACATATTCACCTCCTCGATCTGATTGAAGGATCTTAATACATTTTCTATTTATTTTTCTACTTCTTTATGATATAGTTTGAACATTTCAAACGACTCAGATTTATGTCGCATAAGATAGACATAACCGAACCTAGAAAGGTCGTCTGTAAAAGTAATGAAGTAGTAATATCCACCTTTGGCACAAGTGCTCATTGGTCCACATACATCAGTATGTACTAGACCCAATAGCTCTTTGGCTCTTTCACCTTTTTCAGTAAAAGATGACTTGGTCATTTTACCAAGAAGACAGGATTCATAGGTTGTTAATGATTCACAATCATCAACTCGAAGGATGCCCTCCTAGGTTAACCTGTTTAATCCGTTCTTGTTGATATGACCCAGCCAATGATGCCAAAGATAAATATCTGTGACATCATTATTCTAGGGCGCTTACTTGATTTGTACACTACATTTATAGGCTGTGATAATATATAAATGCCATTAGATAAATGCCCAATCATTACAGTGACTCCATTCATAATGATATTCAAAGTAATATCCTTTATTAAAATTTCATAATGACTTTTGGCCATAAGGCCTACAGAAATTACGTTCAACAAGAACGTTGGGCAAAAATGATAATCATTTAGAACAATGATATTTTATTGAAAACTATTTCAAGAACTCCTAATGCCAGAACTAGAACTAATCTTCCATCGCCGACATTAAGGAATCTTTCATTGTCCTCAAATCTTCTAGTGACCTGTAGTCCCTGTAATGAATTGCAAATGTTAAAAGGACTCCCGGTATCCAATACCTAGGTCTAATTATTATATATAAAAATTACAAGGTATTATCATATAAATACTTGTTGAGCAACATCTTGCCACTTTTTCTTCTTTGGCCTGTTTGGATCAAGTGTGGCAATGTAAAGAGGACAGTTCCTCTTCCAGTGCCCTTGCATCTTGCAGTGAAAGCATTCAGCTTGACTTTTATCAACTTTCTTCTTCTGCATCTGACCCCTTATAGATGTCCTAGCATGTTGCACCTTTTTCTTATTCTTTTTCTTCTTCCCTTTCCCAAAGGGTTGATGCCCTACCTTAGATCCTTCAACCACATTAACCAAACCCTTAGAGAGCTGGTTATCCTTCTCAATGTTCTGTAACAACCCCAACAAACCATGGTAGTTGACTGCAGGCTTTGTCATTCAAAAATAAGTAAGGAAAGGTTAGAAGGATGGAGGCAAGGAATTTAGGATCGCATCTTTTCCCAACTGCTCTGTAGGGAAAAGCCAGCTTGCTTATGAGTTCTATCTTCTCGATCATGTACAATACATGATCAGTGATAGGAGATCCATCCCTCATTCGAGCATTAAAAATAGCACAACTAGTCTTGTGCCTTTCAACGTCATCGAGTGTGCCGAAAGATTCATTTAATGCTTGAATGATTTCTTCCGGCTGAGCATTCTCGAACCGGCGATCGAATTCATTGTTCATTGCTGCTAGCATGATGCAACGCACGCTAGTTCTATCACTGAGCCACTTCTGATAAGTGTCTCTCTCAGAACTTTGAGTATTTGCATTAGGTATCTCTGGTGCAGGATTATTCAGAATATATAGAATCCTCTCATGCTCAAGGATGATCTTAAGTTTTTTAAACCAGCTATTGAAATTTAAACCATTCAACTTGTCACTATCCAATAGGGACCTTAATGATAAATTAGTGGCCATATTTTGCATAAGGACAAACTAAAGTTTAGTAGCATATAAATTGATTCAGTCTAAAGACTTGGACTTTAGTCTAAAGATTCTTTCACTATTTTGTTCAAATTGGCAGCCTCTACACCCCAATTCGAAGAATTATTCTTAATTCTTTAGTGGGCACTAAGATCTACATAGACTACATACAGGCCCAAGTGAAGCTTGGCCAACCCATATGCATCTAAGAGTAGGTTCAAAACCAATTATTTTTCAAAACAATTCGTAGTGTTTAGTTTTGCCCCATGTACCTCTTCAGCAAGCATGGAGTGCCTTCACTGAAAGTTCTGGTTAGGTCCAACCATTAAATGATATAATCAGTGTAACCTATCAATAGACAACCAAGCCCGAGTGAATCTCGGCCCACCTGATTGTCTATTTAATAGTTATGCTGACTTATCATATAATGAATGATAATTTCGATGGTTGACAAGCACCAGGCATGGAGTGCCTCCAATGATTATCAAGGCATCAGACTCATTATCACCCACTTTAATGGAAGGCTATGATCTAGTTATCATATAACTATTTCATTTTAAGGACCTAATAATTTTAGAAGATTTAATAATCTGAAGATAAATTGACTAATCAAGTTCTCCCACTGAATCTATGAAATCGGTAGAATGAAACAAGATTAAGTCAGGTTAAGTGGTACCTAAATCAGTCAGACTGATTTTCTTACAGGCATGGGTCAATCCGAATCAGGTAAATGATCTAAATCATAAATGATTCACCATATTGACCAGGTAAGTAAGATCGATGGGAGAGATATGCCATTAACTCGTTAAAGACGCATCAATACGAGTAGCTCCCAATTAAAACCATTCGATCATTAATCCTAGAGTAACTTGCCAACTCACCTTGACATCATATGGTTAACCAATTTTGATTTGACCATCTAAGAGATTTATGCTCAACCATGGAGCCTAATCTACCTCCATTTGGTTTAATCAAAGACAAGGACATGATCAACTACAACTATTGTTTGATTTAGAGCATCCTTAACCTAATCTAATTAATTTAGATTTGATCAAATACTCTTATAGTCCATTTGATTTAAACCTTAGGGTCTAACCCTTTATGGACCTGATTTAGCTAACCCATAAGGTTAAATATATTTCATGTCATATATTTCGAATCATGCATCAGTTGCATTAACTACTCATAATTTCTATATTTAAATCATATCTAAAATGATTATGAATAAATATTTGATATTCAAATAAAACTCTCATAAATATTTGTATGTTAATATAGATAACAAGTCATCATATCTCATATCTATTTTTATACATGCAAATATCATGCTTTTATACAACATCAATATGTATCAAATATAAAACATCTATTGAGAGTGTATGTAATCTATGTTTTGATGCTAAAGATCAATTTGAATTATCTTTTAACTAAACATCAAAAAGAGAGAACCATAACAGTACCGCAATACGTCATAGAATACCTCGTTGAATGGGGTAATATGGATTTTTAATCCATCTATGACTTAATAGCCATGTGAACCATTTTAGCCATAATTACATAATTAATAAGAACACTAATTTATATGTTATAAATTAGATCAAGACGAAACCAGGGCTCTGATACCATTTGTAGGGAGAAATAATCTCTGAGGCATGCATATTTTAAAATTTGATAACAATTATCAATGCAAAAACTTAAAGATTACATATTAATCTATCTAACATGCATCAAGATCATATCTTTGCCTTATACTATAGGATCGTTTGATCTAAATTATGCATATAAATTAAATAATCAAGATCATATCTTGGTCTTCAAGATGAGAAGTCATACTACTTATCTTGAAGCCTGCCTTAAATCTAGGGATCAAATCATTACCTTAAGAATAGTAGGTAAATCCTTTGTGCTTTGCAGCCGTTCAATCGTCCGGCCTCTAGTATCGTCCATGCGAAGCCCGAATGATCGGATTTCAGAAGTGCTAGCTCGCAAAAAATAACTTTGCTAATCTTTAATCCTTCCACTTGAATCTTCTTCCAAGATCCACCAATCTTTTGCTAACACTAGAATCACACCAGGATTTTCTATTCTAACTCTTTAGAAATTCAATCCATAACATTTCATTGTTGTTCAATGATCTGGTGAAGAATGTCCTCTAATTTATAGGTTCAATGTAGCCTTTAGCCCATTGAATTCTAACACTTAGAATTCTACAGTTCGATGAAAACCAAAGAGAGCAGCATTTGGTTAATTTCGACGTTCGGTGAAAACCAAAGAGACGCAACGTTTGGTTAATTCTAGCATTTGGTGAAAACCATAGAGACGCATTATTTGGTTAATTCCGACATTCGGTGAAAACCATAGAGACGCAACGTTTGGTTAATTCCAACGTTCGGTGAAAACCAAAAAGATGCAATTTGGTTAATTTCGACCTTCGGTGAAAACCAAAGAGACGCAACGTTGGTTAATTCAAAGACATGAATTCTAACACTTAGAATTAATGGAACCATTTAGAGAAGATTAATGTTATACATTAAATTCTACATGAGAATTTAATCTCTCATGAGATGAGATTTCACCCATCTCATCATGTGACATCCTTATGCGAGGGGTTTGGGTTCGGGTTTTGGTTTAAGCTGATTTAAATTTATTGGACTGAACCTACATAGATCATAGTCCTAACTCAAATCAAATTTGTCTTGTCCTGAATCTATTTAAATCCAAATCAAGTCTAATTTCAAATCAATATTTGAAATTGATTAGTCCTTCTAATAGACTTAAACCAAATTGAATCTTATTCACTTGTACTTAACCCAATGAGATAATTTAATCAATCAAATTGATTAATTAAATCATATACGACTCTAAATCGTTGATCAGCAAATAGATTATCTTAGGAAACTTCTAGGCGTGGGACTCTCTAGGTTCGAACCTAAGCCGGTAGCATAGGAACAACTTTCTATACTAATCGATGTGCCCATCTAGCAATGAAACCCAACGTCCAGATAGATCGAAGAGTTATCGAGCAAACTCCAAGAACCCTAAGAAACACACTACAAAAAAATACTAAAATAGTGACGCAAATTTAGCGACACAATTATGCGTCACTAAATTGCGACCACTTTGCGATGCCTTCGTGACAACAAAACATCGCGACGCAATTAGCGATGCATTAGCACTCAATAAACTAAAAAATTAAAAAAATTAATTTTTTTATTTAGCGATGCAAATAATGCGTCGCAATATTTTAAAATTAATTTTTTATAAAATATAAATATGGAAAAAAAATATTGCGACGCAACTCAATACATCGCAATGTTTTTAAAAGAATTAAATATGTTAAATAGCGATGCATTAGCGACGCTATAAATCAAAAATTAAAAAAATTATTTTTAATTTAGCGACACACCAATTGCATCGCAAATAATTAAATAAATTAATTTTTATAAAATATAAATATTAGAAAAAAATATTGTGACGCAACTCAGTGCATTGCAAATGTTTTTAAAAAATTAAATATATTAAATAGCGACGCATTAGCGACGCAATAAACCAGAAAATTAGAAAAATTATTTTTTAATTTAGTGACACAATACTGCATCATAATTATTTTAAATAAAATTAATTTTTATAAAGTATAAATATGAGAAAAAATAATTGCGACGCAACACAGTGCGTCGTAATGTTTTTAAAAAATTTAATTATATTAAATAGCGACGCATTAGCGACGCAATAAATCAAAAAATTAAAAAATTTATTTTTAATTTAGCGACGTAATATATGCGTCACAATTATTTTAAATAAAATAAATTTTTATAAAATATAGTTATGAGAAAAAAATATTGCGACGCAATTCAGTGCGCCACAATATTTTTAAAAAAATTAATTATGTTAAATAGCGACGCATTAGCGACGTAATAAACCAAAAAATTAGAAAATTATGTTTTAATTTAGCGACGCACTTGTTGCGTCACAATTATTTTAAATAAAATTAATTTTTATATAATATAATTATCATATTAAAAAATTACAATGCAATCCTTTGTGTCACAATATTTTTTAAAAAATTAATTATGTTAAATAGCGATCGGTCCGAGATTGGTCGTGGCCGATAGGATCAGGGCTTGGATCGATCGCAACCGTCGGATCATCGGCGATCGGACCAATCGCCACGGTCCAAGATCGGTTGTGGCCGATCGAGATCACGGCTTCGATCGATCGCAACCGTCGGATCATCGTCGATCTCGGACAGATTGCAACGATCCGAGATCGGTCATGGCCAATCGGGATCACGGCTTGGATCGATCGCAATCATCGGATCGTCGCCTATCGGATCGATCGCAACGGTTCGAGATCGTTCATCGCCGACCAGGATCGATCAGGGCTTGGATTAATGGCAACCATCGGATTGACGCCGATCGGTCCGATCGCCATGGTCCGAGATCAGTCATGGATGATCAGGATTAGGGCTTGGATCGATCGCAACCATCAGATCGTCGCCGATTGGATTGATCGCCACGGTCCGGGATCGGTCGTGGACGATCGGGAACAGGGATTGGATCGATTGCAACTGTCGGATTATCATGATCTCGATCGATCGCAACGGTCCGGGATCGATCGTGACCGATCGGGATCAGGGCTTGGATCGATCGCGACCGTCAGATCGTCGGCGATCAGACCGATTTCCATGGTTCGAGATCGGTCGTGGCTGATCGAGATCAGGGCTTGGATCGATCGCAACCGTTGGATCGATCGCAACCGTTGGATCGTCGGCGATCGGACCGATCGCCGCTGTCCGAGATCGGTCATGGCCGATCAGGATCAGGGATTGGATCGATCGCAACCGTCGGATCATCCGCAATCTCGGATCGATCGCAACGGTCTGGGATCGGTCGTGGCCGATTGGGATCACGGCTTGGATCGATGGATCATTGCCTATCGGATCGATCGCGACGGTCCGAGATCGTTCATCGCCGACTGGGATCGATCAGGGCTTGGATCGATCGCAACCATCAGATCGTCGCTGATTGAATCGATCGCAATCATCGGATCGTCCGCGATCTCGGACCGATCGCAACAGTCCGAGATCGGTCATGGCCGATCGGGATCAGAGCTTGGATCGATCACAACCATCAGATCGTCGCGATCTCAGACTGATCGCAATGGTCCAGGATCGATCATGGCCGATCGGGATCAGGGCTTGGATCGATTGCAACCATTGGATCATCGCCGCTCGGACCGATCACCACGATCCGAGATCGGTCGTGGCCGATCGGGATCAGGGCTTTGATCGATCGCAACCATTGATCGTCGGCGATTGGACCGATCGCCACGGTTCGAGATCAGTCGTGGCCGATCGGGATCAGGGATTGGATCGATCGCAACCGTCGGATCGTCCACAATCTCGGACCGATCGCAATGGTCCAGGATCCGTCGTCGCCGATCGGGATCACGGCTTGGATCAATTGCAACCGTCGAATTGTCACCTATCGGATCGATCGCGACGGTCCGAGATCGTTCATCACCGACCGGGATCGATCAGGGCTTGGATCGATCGCAACCATCAGATCATCGCCGATTGGATCGATCGCAACCATCGGATCATCTGCGATTCGGACCGATCGCAACGGTCAGGGATCAGTCGTGACCGATCAGGATCAGGGCTTGGATCGATTGCAACCGTCGGATCATTGCCTATTGGACCGATCGCCACGGTCCGAGATCGGTCGTGGACGATCGGATCAGGGCTTGGATCGATCGCAACCGTCAGATCGTCGCAATCTTGGACCGATCGCAACGGTCTGGGATCAGTCGTGGTCGATCAGGATCAGGGCTTGGATCGATCGCAACCGTTGGATCGCAATGTTTTTAAGAAAATAATAGTAATAAAAATATTAAAAAATATTGCGATGCAATATGTGCATCGTAATTATTTTCAGAAAATATAATTTTTATCTGTTATAATTATTAAAAAAATATGCGACGCATTAGCGACGCATTTTCCTAAAAATAATTTTTTTGAAGAAAATAATTTTTAATATTGCGACGCATGTATTGCATCGCAATGTTTTTAAAAAAAATAAATGTAATTAAAAAAATTTTAAAAAAACATTGCGTCGCAATTATTTTTAAAAATATAAATTTTATCAGTTATAAATATTTAAAAAATATTTTGACACATTTGCGACATAATTTTTTAGAAAATATAATTTTATCAGTTAAAAATATTTAAAAAATATTGCGACGTTTCTATGAAATAGAATTTCATCATGAGAGTTGCTTTGATGTGGACAATAAGTGACTTTCCGGCATATGCAATATTGTCTGGATGGAGCACTGCTGGACGTCTGGCATGCCCTCATTGCATGTATGATTCGGATGCATTTATATTGCAGAAGAGTGGTAAGCAATCATGGTTTGATAATCATAGGAAGTTCTTGCCCCAAATCATCCTTACAGGCGTAACTTGATCGCCTTTCGAAAGAACAAAGCAGTCACAAAATTTACCGAACCGGTTAGGTCCGGCACGGATATATTTGATACTATAGAGCATTTGGGGTTGAGGTATGCTTGGGAATCAGATGCAGATAAAATAAATGGCCGTATATGTAAAGAACATAACTGGAAGAAGCGGAGTATATTTGGGATTTGCCTTATTGGAGCACAAATCTCATCCGGCACAACTTGGATGTTATGCATATCGAGAAATTTTTTTTGATAACATATTTAACACGGTGCTAAACATCCCAGGAAAAACAAAAGACACTGCAAAGTCAAAAGAAGAACTTAATCAGTATTGCAGAAGAGGTGATTTGAGGAGGAGTACCGACGGGACCTATCTTAAAGCCTGTTACACTCTTGACAGAAATTCATGAGAAGTTTTATGTAACTGGCTTAGAGGGTTAAAATTTCCATATGGTTATGCCTCAAATATCGGTAGGTGCATAGACATTCATAAGTTCAAGTTGTTCGGCATGAAGAGTCACGACTGTCATGTTTTATGCAACGGTTATTGCCTATAGCTTTTCGTGAGTTGCTTCCGCAACATGTCTGGAAGGCATTGGCAGAGCTCAGCTTGTTCTTCAAGGAGTTGTCTGCCACAGTCATTACTTCTGCATCCATGGCAAGGCTTGAGGAGAAAATTTCAATTATTTTATGCAAGTTGGAGCGAATATTTCCTCCCAGTTTTTTTGACTCAATTGAGCATTTACCGGTTCACTTGCCATACGAAGCGAGCATAGCTGGTCCTGTACAGTATCGCTGGATGTATCCTTTCGAGAGGTAAATATATACATCATTAAGACATATTGACATTTCAAATATTATTTCATTGCGACAAAATTGGTTAATTTTTTGTCTCAACTTTACATATAGGTACCTTAAGAAGTTAAAAATTAATGTGCATAATAAGGCAAGGGTTGAAGGTTCTATATGCAATGCACACTTGGTCGAAAAAGTTTCAGCTTTTGCCTCGCATTACTTTGAGGGTCACATCCACACGAGGAGCCAAAATCTTGGTCGTAACGATGACGTATGTGTGGACCAAGGAGAACCTAATGACGGTAGAATATCAATTTTTAAAGGTATCGGCCGTTCATTTGGGGGGCAAAAGTCAAGAAATCTTAGCGATATGGAGTATAATGCAACACATTATTATATCCTAATGAACTGTAGAGAAGTCGATCCATATATTGAGTAAGTGTATACTTCAATGCTTAATTGAAACTTCTAATTTAAATTACAATATACCACAATATTTAATTGCTAACATCAGTTTTAATCCTTATCATCCCATAAGGATGTATTGTGATAGACAACGACAGATGAATCCCGACATTAGTCAAGTTGCAATTGGACATAAGTTAGAAATGGAGTTCGCTTACTGGTTTTATGAATTTGTGAGTAGTATCACTCAATCAATTTCAGTAATGGCTTTAATTTTTTGAATTGGTTGTGAATAGCTTATTAATTTATAGGTAAATGGTCCATGGTCCCCAACCGATATATTTTCATTAAATGTCTATCGCAATGGCCATTGAAGACCGTAACAACCTCTACTGGCTATTTTGTTAATGGGTATAAATTTTAGATTGAACGATTAGCAGCTTCAAGAGGCACGCAGAGCTGGGGCGTGTGTGTTAAAGGAGAAAGTGTTGGAGCAAATATGCAGGATTATTACGGAAAGTTAGTAGAGGTGGTTGAAGTTGAATATCCCGGTTGTTCTATGAAACGAACCGTATTGTTTCGTTGCAATTGGTTCGATCCGACAGTTCCTGTGGGCAAAAGGGTTCATAATGACTATAATTTGGTTAAAGTGAACCATCGACGAAGATGCAGGAATATGACCCATTCATCCTTGCATCCCAAGCTCAGCAAGTGTTTTACTGCGGATATCCAAGTTTGCGCAATGACAAGCGAGATTGGTGGGCTGTTTCTAAAATCATCCAATGTTCAACAATCTTATTAGAGGAGAGTTCATCAAGTCAATCAGCCGAGTGCCCTGCATTTTAAGAGGATGAGATGGAAATGCATGCAATTGAGGATGACACAAGGACTCCTGAAACATCACTTAGAGATCCAAATGTTGATGTCCAAGAAATTGCAGATGCAAATGTTCGGTTTCCTTTTGATGATAATGAAACTGAATCGCAGTCCGATACGGCATCGAATGTTGAACCAACATTTCACGAAACAAATGACACCGATTAAACATAGAGGTTTTTTTAAATTCAACTTTATTTTATAAGTGGTAAATTTTTACATAGTCAATCATTAATCATAATTTAATTGCATGAATCTTTAGTATTTTCAGTATGATGGGCAGAGGTAGATCTACCAACGACATACGGAGTGAGTAGGGATGTAGCTCTGCTGTATCAGATCACATGAGCTTTGGAGATGGAGAGTTTGGATCTCCACACATCGCACAGCCTTCGATCTCTCCAGCAGTCGGCGGTGATCCTGCATTGGTATTACCATCCAGTCGATCGGCACATACCTCCGAGAGTTCTTTCACCATTGGCCGCACCGTACTTCAACTTGATGCTCATGGGTTGTAAGTATATACTAATTAAAATATATGTTTGTATTTTTAAGTCAATTACTTATAAACATGCATTTTTTTAATAGATTTATTGAGCAGCATCATGTATCCAGCCACATCAGCGCCATATTTCAGAGGCGTGCAGATCCAGTGGCTACGATTGGCGCCACGTATCTCCAGCCATGAGGGAGTTTTATTTTTTTGAGTTTCAGGTAAACTTATTAAATTTAATTTATCACTTATATAAAGTTTCTTAATCTTAATAAATTCTGAAACTAACTATTTATTTTAATGTAGAAAAAGTTTACGTGGGACCCTGCCAGCCATGATGCCATTAGGGCAGCATGGGAGGCTCTGACAGGATGCCGATACTTCGACATGCTTCATCGTTGAAGGTCATCGGGTCAGCGTCCTACGCATGTGCTAGAGGATATTTGGCATGAGTGGCAGCAGGCCTGGCAGTCCGATGGCTGGCGCAGGAGGTCCGCATCAGCCAGCATGAACCGCCGATCCGAGAAGGGCGGTCCTGGCACGGGTCTCTCCCGCCATACTTCGGGCTCCATTTCGATTCAGGAGCACAGACGGCGTATGGTAAGAAAACATAAATATTTTAGTTACTAATTTAGTTATTTACAAATATTTGTATTAATATTAATTTTTTATTGTTATAGTCTGAGCAGGAGGGCGGAGATCCTGGTGAGTTTCATCTATTCAGGGCGACACACCAGGAGGGACGGTTCCTGGGTTGACACGCGATCATGGGAGGTTGCGGTAAGAAATTAGCTTTATGTAGTATCTGTTTAATTTCTAAAATTTTATTTTGAGAAATTTATTAACTCATTTATTGTTGATTTTATAATTTAAAGACACGAGTCGAGGAGCTTCGCTCCCAGGCATCGCAGGTCGACTCCACTGATGGGGAGACGCCCATCGAACTCTCAGCAGAGGAGAGTCGGCGTGTGTTTTTGGAGGCTGTTGGTGCCCAGCCGTGAGACCGTAGGGTCTATGGTCTGGGCACTAGAGCTTATGCATATTTTCCCCATCAGGCCTCCAGCTCACGATTTTCTAGTGATATTCCTGCCGAGCATTTAGACGACATTCGGAGATCTATTGCGGAGGAGGTTCGGTAGGAGGTTCGTCAGGAGGTTCAGCAGGAGGTCGAGCACGAGTTCGAGCAGCGTATGCGAGGCCAGGATCAGGAGTTTGCAGACGTGCGAGATCAGATGCGTCATTTGCAGGATATGGTTAGCCGCTTGTCGCAGGGTCTCCAGCCTCCACGTGATCGCTCAGATTCTTGATGTATTTTTTTTATGTTGTATATGAAAACTTCAAAATTTTAATATATGAATTATTTTTGGAAATTGATTATTGTTTGGATCAATATGAGTGAAGAATGTTTCTATCAATATTTAAATGTAACGAAATTGTATTAACCGTTTTAATTTTTAATATTTTATTTTTAAAAAATTTAATTTGCGACGCATTAGCGGCTGAAATTGCATCGTTAATATTTTTAAATTATTATTAAATATTACGATACAATGACCTAGCATTGCAATAATTAAAAAAAAAAATTAATAGCGACGCATTAGCGACTCAAATTGCATCGCTATTATATCTAAAATATTTTTAATAAATATTGCGACGCAATGACCTTACGTCGCAATATTTAAAAAAAAAATTTCTTTGCGACGCATTAGCGACTCAAATTGCATCGCTATTATATCAAAATATTATTATTAAATATTACGACGTAACTAAATGTGTCGCAATATTTAATAATAATTTTAAATATTAAAAATTAGTTTTAAATTTAGCGACGTATTTGGATGCGACGCATTGGTGCGTCGCAGAGAGTTGCAATATTGCGATGCAATTGTGACAAATGGATATTGCGATGGACATCTGAGCGACGCCGTCATTGCGTCGCTATTGCATCGCAATAGCATGTTTAGCGATACAATTGCGACGTATTTGGGCGTCGCAATATTTTTTTCTCCTTGTAGTGATAATTACCGTATAATTCATCCTTTTGACCACAAATGCTAAGGATGGCTTAAGAGCCTGTCGACTCTAAACAGCAAATCCATATAGTGATTTCAACTTTAGT
>UESW01003838.1:2010203-2101056 GCA_900491605.1 Calamus simplicifolius | reverse complement strand
TTTGATCCGGATGCTATGCATTCCTTTATATCTTCTTATTTTGTTAAAAGTAACAAGTTAACACCTATACCATTAGAAGTTGAGATGTGTGTCTCTACACCAAGTGGAGATATTATGTTAGTGAAGTCAATGTGTAAGAATTACATATTAACCGTTGGGGATATAGAGATGAAGGCAAATTTATTGATCTTAGAAATGAAGTATTTCGATTTGATTCTTGTAATGGATTGGCTGGCAGCTTATCATGTTACAATTGACTGTTTTAAGAAGATAGTAAAATTTTAAATTTCTGGGCAAACTGAGTTTAGTTTTATGGGTGGCCAAGTAGCTTCTCAGGAAGAGTTGTGAAGAGTATTTAGCTACAGTACTACATACCCAACAAAAGGATCTTTGCACAGAAAACATTCCTATTGTGAACTAGATTTCTGATTTTTTTTGAATAAGTTACTAAGGTTACCTCCTGATAGAAAGATTGATTTCTCTATTAATCTGATTACTGGTACTGGTCTGATTTCAAAGACCCATATAGGATGGCTCCAGCAGAACTGAGAGAGTTGAAGAAACAGTTGCAAGAGTTATTAGATAAGGGCTTTATCAGACCAAGTGTGTCCCTTGGGGTGCTCCTATACTATTTGTGAAGAAGAAAGATGAAAGTCTTTGGCTATGCATAAATTATTGGGAACTGAATAAGGTGATAGTATGAAATAAATATCCTTTATCGAGAATTGAATATTTGTTTGATCAATTGTAAGGAGCACAAGTATTCTCGAAAGTTGATCTTTGGTTAAGGTACCATCAATTGAAGATAAAAGCCGAGGATATACCGAAGATAGCTTTCAGGACCAGATATGGGCATTATGAGTTTTTGGTTATGCCTTTTGGTTTGATCAATGCACCAACTACATTTATGGATCTTATGAATTGGGTATTCAAATATTACTTGGATTGCTTTGTGGTGGTGTTCATTGATAATATTTTAATCTATTCAAAAGGCCCACAAAAATATGGAGAACAATTAAAGATGGCACTACAGTCTCTTCGAAAAGAGAAGCTCTATGCAAAATTATCTAAATATGATTTTTGGTTGGATAGTGTTGTTTTTCTCGGATATGTAATCTCTAAAGAAGGTATTTCAGTAGATCCGAAGAAGGTGAAAGTTGTGGTTGCATGGAATAAGCCTTCTGATGTGTTCGAAGTACGTAGTTTCTTAGAGTTGGCAGGATACTATCAAAGGTTTGTTAAAGGATTCTCCCATATTGCTATGCCTTTAACTCGCTTGACTCAAAAGCGAATGAAGTTTGAATGGATAGAGGATTATGAGAAGAACTTTCAAGAGTTAAAAAGATGATTAGTGATGGCCTCGGTGTTGACTATTCCAGTTGAAACTGAAGGGTTTACCATCTATAGTGATGCGTCATATAGTGGACTTAGATGTGTATTAATGCAAAATAAAAAAAATGATTGCTTATGCTTCTAGATAATTAAAATCATATAAGAAGAACTACCCAACTCATGACTTAGAATTGGCAGCGGTAATGTTTGCTTTAAAATGTAGAGGCATTATTTGTATGAAGAACAGTGTAAGGTCTTCACTATCACAAAAGCTTGAAGCACATTTTTACTTAGAAGAAATTAAATTTAAGGCAGAGAAGATGGTTAGAATTGTTAAAGATTATGATTTGACCATTACCTATCATCTAGAGAAGGCTAATGTGGTGGCTTATGCTTTAAGCAAAAAATCTCTAGGTGAATTAGCAGCTCTGATAGAGTTGGTATTAAGATTTGTATATGATCCTAAGGTTCAGCTTGCTATACTTACAATACAGTGTACCCTAATAGAGAGAATTAAGATATCTCAAAAAGAGGAACCAGAGTTACAAAATATTATAGAAATGGTGGAGACCAGTGCTCAAATAGAGTTTCAAATTCATGAGGATGGTTCACTAAGATTCGGGGATAGACTTTGTGTACCAAAGGATAAAGAACTGAAAGAAAAGATTTTGGATGAAGCACATGGTTTGGACTATACTATGCATCCTGGAGGTACCAAAATGTATTGTGACCTGAAGAAAAACTTTTGGTGGACTGGTATGAAATGGGACATAGCCTTTCATGTTACTCTATTTAGTATGTCAGCAGGTGAAAGCTAAAGATCAAAGACCCGCTAAACCATTACAGTCTCTTGAGATTCCTTAGTGAAAATGGGATCATATCACTATGGACTTTATGACTGGCTTATCAAGAACCCCTCGAGGTAGTGATGTTGTATGGGTGCTTATGGATCGGTTGACCAAACCAGCTTATTTCTTACCATTTAGGGTTGGAGTCTCTTTGGAGAGGTTGGCAGGTATCTACATAGAATAAATTATGAGGCTGCACGGAGTACTAATGACTATTATATCTGATCGAGATAGTAGGCTTGTGTTCCAGCTTTGGAAAGGTCTTTATAAAGTGCTTGGCACAAAGTTAAACTTTAGTACTACTTTTCACCCACAAACGAATGGACAATCAAAGCAGACCATTCAGATCTTGAAGGATTTGCTGAAAGCCTATGTTATAAATTTTGATGGTGCATGGGATAGTCAACTGGCTTTGATTGAGTTTGCTTATAATAATAGTTATCAAGCAAGTATCCAAATGGCTCCTAGGAAGCACTACATGGAAGAAAATGTTGGTTTCCAATTTGTTGGGATAATGTTGGTGAGCAAAAATTTCTGGGACCAGAGTTAGTGCAACAAACTATTGAGAAAATATAAGTAATTTGAGAACGTCTTCGCACAGCTCAGGGTAGACAGAAGAGTTATGCTGACAACAGAAGGAGAAAGCTAGAATTTCATATCGGTGATCATGTGTTCTTGAAGGTTTCTCCTATTAAGGGTGTGATGAGGTTTGGACTCCGGAGTAAACTGAGTCCCAAATACATTGGTCCATTCAAAATTTTAGATAGAGTTGGGGATATGGCATATCGACTAGCATTACTACCAACTCTATCAAATGTGCACAATGTCTTTTATGTGTCAATGTTAAAGAAATATGTTTCAGACCCAAATCATGGGTGGAGCATGTGCCATTGCATCTTCAAGAAGACCTAACATACTATATCTTATGTGAAAATACAATGGAGCACCCACTTAAAAAGAGAGGCCACTTGGGAACTCGAGCCAAAAGTAAAAGACAAGCAGCATCTTCAACTCTTTGAAGTATCTGGTAAAAAAAAATTCAGGGAAGAAATTTATTTTAAAGGGAGGAGATTGTAAGGGCCTAGGATTGGACTGGCCCAACCCCACCCACTCGCATGGCCACATGCATGTAGAATTAGGGGAGGAGTTCCTCCTCCCTTGCCCGAGCCCTCGGGTGTATTAAAAAAAGGGGTGGGTGCCCTAGGGTTTTCCTAGGGCCACCAAGGAAAGGAGAAATACCAAAAAAGGGGGGGGGGGGCGCAAAACCCCCTTCGCTGCCAAGAAAGGAGAGGCCGAGAGAGAAAGAGAGGAAAAAGGAGAGGAAAAGAGTTTAACTCTTTTCCTCTGACTTTTCGTCGAGGAGCATCGCTAGGAAGGAGAGGTAAGTCCTCAGTGAGTCATTGATGGAGGAAAGGAAGAGGGCACGGGTGCTAGCCGTAGTAAGGGAATCACAAGAAGAAAAAAAAAAAAAAAAAAGACCGAGAGGAAAGCCGATGATGTTAGCTATCATTGAGTGCGGGGAAAGTAAGGAGATTTGAAAAAAGAAAAGAAAGGTGATAGGAAAAAAAAGAGGAAAGGAGGGTGAGTGCTGGGACTACGGCGCAGACCCAATGATGGGTTTTGAAAGAAATTTTTATTTTTATTTTTATTATTAATTAAAGTTTATTTTTGTTAATTAAATAAAAATATATGAATTGTGTCAATTGAAGGGGATGACCAGCGTGACAGGGTGAAGTCAAATTCGAGTCGTCAGTAAGGGATTATTAGCTGAATCATGAAGTAAGAATTCTCCTACATAATTTTTACCAGTATTGTATAAATAATAATTACTTGAAATCCATGCAATAAGCTAATTTATAATTGCTTGCTTTTTGGTAATTTACATTGGGTGAGTGTGGATTTTGATCTATTCCTGATTTTTGATTTGATTGATGAATATTGCCTAATTATGACTTATAAAATTTTTATTATTTTAAAATTATGAAAGTTATAATTTAGTTGATTATTTTAGTATACTTATGTAATGTGGTTATAAATTGATTATTAAAAATTTAGAGAAGCATAAATATTTTTATTTGATTGTATCCATATGCTGCCAGTCATGATTAAGTTGAGATGCATTGATATGTATACTATGTGTTGGTTGCGATGCATAAGTGCAAGATGGTTGATGCTCTAAGCTGGCCATATGAAAGCCCCACCATAGGCTGAAAATATGGTAGTGCTATCCAGCATAGGCTGGAGTGTGACATTATGAGCCTCATTGCTGGGCAAATATATGATAGTGTTGCTTATCACAGGCTAAAGTATGACATTATGAGCTCCGCTATAAGCCAAAAATATGGTAGTATTGCCTGTCATAGGCTGAAGCGTGACATTGTGGGTGCCCCACCATGGGTTGGATGTGGTTACGGTAGTCTAGAGCTGAAAACCATATGAAATTGGATCGAATGTATGACTGGTTAAGTCGATATGAAGTAATTGAATGTGTATTATATGATTGCATGATGGCATCTACATTTATTGGTTTGGTAATTTAAAATTTACATAATCATGCATTTATACCATAAAATTATATATTAAATTGCTATATAAGAAGGTAATTTTTATATAGAAAATTCTAATTCAACTGATGAGCTCATTATATCTATTGAAATTTTTTACAGATTAAGATGATTAGTTTGATGAAACGGGATGAAGCGACGTTATAGCTATTGCAATTAGTTAGATAGATATAAATTTTATTTTAATTAATTTTTTTAAAGATTATAAAGAAAATAATAAACTGATGTTTATGACATTAGTGGATGTTTATCCAGATTTGAAGTCATGATAATTGCTACTTCCTTTCAATATTATTGTAGAATGTAATATGGATTGCTCATAACAGGCCTTGCATAGTCTTTAGGGCTTACCTTATGGTTCATATGGTCGTATCATGGTCGCATCAGATGATGAATTTGATATGTAACAAGAAGAGTATTAAACTTAATATGCATTGGAAACCTAATTTTTCATGCTACTAGACAAAATCGACCGCTATTTTGAGGTTGATTGGTTACTCCTAGAAACCAACTATTATTTCATGGATTCTCTCGTGTTTTCCCGTACAATGCTAAAACTATGTTCATAAACGCATGGTAAGCCCTAGCATGCTTGGCTATCTGACTGGTCTAGACGGGTCAACGACAACATGCTTTTCCGGCTTTTGCGTACACGCTATATCTTGCTGGTAACGCACCGTCTTTTTTTTTTTTTTTTTCCTGTTATATGCATGCACGCACGTGCATGATACATTATCATCTCTCGACCTAATAACTCGGATACATTAGAGAAAATGAAGAGCCTCGACTAATAGGAAAGATCATGTGAATTTTTTCACTATTTAACTGCAACAAAGTATAGAGATTTCATTTCAAAACTGCAAGGATAAAACCTCCGAAAGATAAGTGGGAAGGAATGGTTGATCTTTTCTAGTTGATATCATTTTGATTCTCCGGTACTGTAGAATCATATTAAGATTGTGTTTGATTCAGGCTAATATAATATTATTAATGATCTTACATTACTAATAATCTTATAAGATTCTCATTAAGGAAAGAATACCCGGCCCATTTGGTTCATAAACGAAAGAATACTGACTCAATTGTTTCCCGTATCAAAGAAGGCAGCTGTTGATTTATTTCACCAGCCATTCTCATCTACGGACACTTCTTACGGATATAAATTTAATAAAAGAGGACCTCATCTCACTCAAGTGAGCAAGCACGACTTCTTCAATTGAAAGGTCTGACCTTAATTATCATGGACATCCCTCCCCACCAATATATATTTTTCAACCAAATCTCATAAACCACGAGTTCAAACCACAAAAATCACATAAAATAGTCAAAACACAGCAAATAAGAAGTCTTGCCTCCACCACCACCACAAGTCCCAGCAACCACAACGACTTTCACAGCCTGCGTCTTGCCATCTGACAACTGACTTTGAAGCCCATACTATTCTGACGCATCCTCGTCTGCACTAGATCTAGAAATGATAAAGTTAGGTTTCGGAACCGCTTCCCAGCACGTGCTAAGGAGATTAGTGCCAACAAGCTAAGTGCTGCTGGTGCTCATGTAACTATGGCAAAGTTTACAAAAGAATGTTCGAATATGCTCATAGTTTAAAAAAATTCAAATCTTATAATTAGTGTTAAAAGATAATGGTTGTTAGTTTGTTAGAGTTAGTTTTTTAAATAATGAGCCTATTTTTATGATTTGATAGGATAGCCTTAGATGGATAAGATCATAAGAGGATTATGCTTATCCGTAGAAAACAAGAAACAATATTTATATGGTGATGTGCTTAATGAAACGTAATATAGAAAAATTTTATTCTTGAGTGAAAACCCTTCTTCTACCTTGATTCCTCTTCCAAAATAATCTGAGTTGGAAACAATCCCAACAAAAATTGGTATCAGAGCCTAGTTCGAAGTTCAAGAAGGAACGATCGGCCGTGAAAAAAAAGTTTGGTGACGGCAAGGAAAAAAGTTTGGTGACGAGAAGACCAAAGCCAGCAGTCCTTCCCTTCCATGCATTGCCGAGACGAGGACGTCTCTCTTCCAAAGCAGCAGCAAACAAAAAAAAAAATCGGTGAGTTTATACTTGAAGACGCCAGGTGGTTTGATGGCACAGAATATTGACTTTCCAGAGAGTGGAAACGGTTGGATTTTTTCCTCTTTGGATCTCTGGTGAAGTCCCGATCACGTTCAGCCCACCGAAAGCAGGTTCCGCTCCTCCAAAGTCAGACCTCCGTCAAGCCTAGCGACCTTTCAGCAGGTTCCTCTCTTCAAGAGTCAGCCCTCCATCAAGCCTCGTGACCTTCTTCATTAAAATCCACCATCTCAAGAAGCCGTGCACCATAACAAGTCAAGGCTTCCCTCCTTCCAAGCAACAACAAGGTTATTGATTATCAAGAAATTTTTGCACCTGTTGCTAGACATGATACAATTAGAACTCTTATTTCTATAGCAGCTAATAAAAGTTAGAAACTACATCAACTAGATGTAAAGTCTGCATTCTTGAATGGAGTATTACAAGAAGAAATTTATGTTGAACAACCTCAAGGCTTCATCATCAAAGGTCAAGAAAATAAGGTATACAAGTTAAAGAAACATTATATGGGCTGAAGCAAGCACCCATGGCATGGTACTCTCAAATTGACACCAACTTCAATGAAAAAGGTTTTCTAAAAAGTCCAAGTGAACCAACACTTTATGTGAAGAAGCAAGGTAATGATATTCTCATTGTCTCCCTTTATGTTGATGATTTAATTATTACTGGTAACAATGAGAATATGATCTTGACTTTCAAAAATGATATGATGAGAAGATATGAAATGAATGATATGGGTTTGCTTCATTATTTTTTGGGAATTGAAATAAGTCAAAGAAAAGATGGTATATTTATCAGTCAGAAGAAGTATGTAGAAGGCATTCTCAAGAAATTCAATATGAAAAATTGCAATAGTGTGGAAACACCTTTTGTGGTAAATGATAAGTTGATGAAAGAAGATGAAAGTGGTGAAGCAAATGCATAATTACACAGAAGCATTATTGGAAGCTTATTATATCTAACAATTACAAGATCATACATAATGTTTGCATCAAGTTTACTTTTCAGATTTATGCAAAAGCCAAGTAATATTTACTTTGGACAAGCAAAAAGAGTCTTGAGATACATCAAAGGTACTAAAGATTATGGGATCATGTATGACAGAAACAAGGATGATATTGTGAAGTTATTTGGGTTTTGTGATAGTGATTGGGCTGGAAGTATTGATGACATGAAAAGCACATCAGGATATGCATTCTTTTATGGATCAGGTATCATATCTTGGGCATCTAAGAAGCAAGATACAGTGGCATTATCTTCTTCTGAAGCAGAATATGTTTCAACAACTTTGGCAGCACAACAAATAATTTAGTTGAGAAGAATACTTGAAGATATGGGTGAAAAGCAAGAAGAAGCTACTACTCTGCTATGTGACAACAAATCTACTATTTATATGACAAAGAATCCTATATATCACAGCCGCACCAAGCATATCAAAATCAAGTACCATTTCATTAGAGATGTGGTAGAAGAAAAAGAAATCGAAGTCAAGTATGTGAAGACTGAAGACCAAATTGCAGACATCTTCACCAAGGCACTACCCAAGGAGAAATTCATTCACTTTAGAGATCTCATGGGTATCCAAGAACAACCATTAAAGGGGAGTGTTACAAGATAATGGTTGTTAGTTTGTTAGAGTTAGTTTTTTAAATAATGAGCCTATCTTTTATGATTTGATAGGATAGCCTTAGATGGATAAGATCATAAGAGGATTATGCTTATCCGTAGAAAATAAGAAACAATATTTATATGGTGATGTGCTTAATGAAACGTAATATAGAAAAATTTTATTCTTGAGTGAAAACCCTTCTTCTACCTTGATTCCTCTTCCCAAAATAATCTGAGTTGGAAACAATCCCAACAAATAGTTGGGGTAAATGCAGCAACTGATTTGTCATCTTTATGGCTTAACATTGATCTACACAAAATAACATGTATGATAAATCATCAACTGATTTGTCAAGATTGACCTAGTATTTTAAAATTTCCATATAAATCAAATCACATAGTATCAAAGTGTGCTAAATTCTAAAAATAATCAAGCATCCATCTAGACATAGCAATGAAATCAAGCATTAACTTTAACTTTTAACATAAGACATATCTACATAGCCTACTAAGTACATAGATGCCAATAGTAACTTGCCATTATAGACTGCCTACACGATATATTTTATCAAAATTCATTACAAAAATAAGGCAAATAGACAAAGAAGCAGCACTAACAACTATAGCACTAAAATAGGCCTTTCTTCGTTCCACTAGAAACTTGCCCTCTAGAGCATTCATCTCACTATGCATCTTACCATCTTTGTAAGATTGAGTGGACTCATCTAAGTCCCTCTTCCTACTCTTTTTTGGTCTCACAGGTAGCCTCCTAATCTTAAGAAGAAAGATTGGATCCATATTTATATGCGGACACAACTTAAGGCAATTGACAGGGCACACTATAGGACTAGAAATCCTATGATAAATCTCGCTGTGATAATAACGATGCACATAATCCTCAAAATTCTGATCTAGATACAAAATGGCAAAAATAGCATATATATATATACAAGAGAATATCCCAATAAGGTCACAATTATTACAGCTATAAGTATGCTTTCCAAAATCTATCACAAACTGGTCATTTTCGACTACCGTATCAAAGAGTTCAACACTAGCCCATATTGATATGCAATTCTTAAAGCTAGTCTTATTCCTCTCCAACTTATTTTAAATCCTAGGACATATAGGCCCATCAAAATTCATTGCCCTTATCCTATTATCTTTGAATCAATTCATCAAAGACTTTCTAATATCCCCTAGCATTGTTGGGTTGGGTTTGTTTCTTACCCCTATTATCTTACTATTGAAACTTTCAAACAAATTGTTCAATAGAAGATCACACACTTCAACCTAATGCTGAATTTATTCCTGCTCCAAAACTTTGCTAAAAGCCCCATCAATCAATTATAGGCATCTACGTCCAGGGCCCTCATTATCTTCATTTCATCCTTGAACTTAGAATAAGAAGTTTCTTGTGTAGCATTCCATATAAGTTCCTCCAATGCAAGACCCTTATACCAAGCCTTAAAATTCCCATATAGGTGCCGGCCTAATGCAAAATCTATGAACTGCATCAGTCATCGCAAACTCAATTGCTAGAACCAATCCCTGATAACATAAGCACAACTATGAATTCGTTACAATTTAGTTACAATTGTAAATGATATCAAAAGATATAAATCACAAACATAATAAACCTTGATAAATGTCCAATCATACTCTGTTATTGCCCAATGTCCCACATAAGTAGCTCTAAAAACCATCCCCAAGAATCTCTTATCTCAGCTTTTGTGATGGCATGTGCTATAGAAAACATGTCATTGTTTGCATCACCATCAATGGCTGCAAGCAATTGTCCCTAACAAGGGCCTTTCAAATGGCATGCATCTAAGCCAATAAGCATGGCCCATATCTAATATGTAGCCCTTGTCTATAATTTGAGGTTTATCCACCTCAGTCTTCATAGTGCTACCAATATTATTCCTCCTAATCTCCTTACATTATCATACAATCTGGCATAGTGTTCTACTTCAGTGCCCTCCATTGTAATATTGGCCTTCTTGGCTCTATATGCTTGACTTCTAGATATTTTAACAATGCAATCCTTTTTCACTTACTCCATCATGAAGGACAACTTTCATTGAGGCTTGCTCTAATGTCTCCAAATAATGTTTGGAGATCCACTTGGAATTCACATGCTTATTCTAGCTAGGCCAAGTGCATGTGTGTTCATTGATTAAAGGTTTGATTTAAAATGTGCTCTCTCTATATTGTAGAAGCATAAAGCTACCACTCGCAATTCCCCTGGCAAACTATAGTCACCCTAATCAACTCATTTTTCATAAATTTTATATCATATCTTCCCTTTACAATACATTCCTTTATAGTATTTTAGTACATATGCATCAGAAAAAATCATACCAACCTAGAACTTTATGTTACTCATATATGTTTTCTCCCAAAACTCGAAAAACTTTCTCTTAGTAGGTTTGCATCATTATCAAACTCGGTAGGGGTAAGAAATGCCTCGTCATCATAATTTGAACTTATTTTAGATTCATCATCATCCTCCAAGTTAATGTTAGCATCCATATTCTTTTCAAAGTTAAAATAAATCACTCTCAACATTATTTTCCTTCTTGGCATCACTGCAAACTCATCGTCACTGACATTGACTCAAAACTCATCATCCTCACTATCCTCAAAATACATGACTTCAAAGTCCTCTTGAGTGCCCTCCCTGGCATCCTTCTGAGTACGCTCCCTACCATCCTCTTGAGTATCCTCCCTGGTGCCCTTTCTACCACCCCCCTCATGTACCCTCATCTACACTCCAATTGAGTAATGGCATTGAATCCCATAAATCTGGCTCATCAAATATAGTTCACGAATTATGCTTAACATATACATCAATGATCCCACTACTTAGAATGCATGCAACCATATCCAACATACCTCTATCACTTTCAAAATCCTAAGTCAGTTCGGATTCTTTGTCTGTCTCGGATTGTGATTCATATTCATGTTCATCATTTGAGACCTCATCCATATCCTCAATTTCAAGTGAAGCATCGGTTGGATCATTACGCATTGGATCTGGATCAAGCAAATTATCTTGGATTCCATGTGCTTCCATAACATCTTCTTGGAATGCTAGGGATTCAAGTGTTTGCGTAAATGAGCTTACCAGCATAGAAATGATTGCCCAAGGCTTTATTTTACTCATAGCCCACCAATCTCGCTTATCATTTTGAAGGCTTGGATATGTGGAGTAGTACACTTGTTCAGCTTGAGATGCCAAAATGAATGGTTCATATTTGTTCAACCTTCTTCTATGACATACTTCAACAAGATTATCATTTTTATGCACTATGGTCCCTACATTTGGAGTTGGATCAAACCATTCATATTTGAACAATATAGTGTGTTTAATAGGCCAACCATGATACTTAACTTGAACAATCTTCTGTAGCTTTTTATAATAATCTTGCTGATTTGCACCAATAGTTTGACCATGCACACATCCCCTCAATTTTGAGTTGCTCTTGAAGAACCCAAAAACTCAACCTGAAACTTGTACCCATTCACAAAATATCCTATGTATGTATTAACTCTAGACAACGGCCATTATGCTAGATATTTAATGAAAATGTTATCAACATTCGAAGAAAGATTATTAGTCTGAAAAATCAAGAAAACATAATTAGTTTATATATGGTATGTACTTGTTAACCTATAAGCAATGTATCAATTTAATACTTACATGATCGTTGAACTGATATGCAAACTCAGTAAAAAGTTTTAATCCAATTTCATCATCGCTGATGTAAGGATCTTATTGTCTCCACATATCACAAAACACGTAACTTATGCATGTCCACACATCTACCCATGTTTGAAGCATATCCATCAGAAAATTTTAATCCTTTCAACCAATCACATAGTAATGCTTTCAAATTCCTATCAACCGTGTAGCAAGCCTTTGGATATTTACCATCATATTTGATCTTACAAGTTCGGGACACTGACAGTGCTATTTAACTTCTTCTCTTGATTTAACAGTATCCTTTATTTTTTCTGGAACATTCATGATTGTATGAAATTTTTTAAAAAATAAAATTCTTTTCGATATGCATCACATCAAGGTTATGTCTAATTAGATTTGTACTCCAGTAGGGCAACTCCTAAAAATTATTTTTTTCTTTCAGCCAAGCTCTCTATATAACCGACCATTTATGGCATCTGCACCATCTTTCAAATCATTCATCAACCCCAACTACTCAATAGAATCTAATACTTTTTGTTCTTGCTCTTGAAGAACCCAAGGACTCAACCTAAAACTTGTTCCCATTCACAAAATATCCGGTGTATGTATTAACTCTAGACAATGGTTATTATGCTAGAGATTTAATGGAAATGTTATCAACATTCGAAAAAGGATTACTAATCTAAAAAATCAATAAAATATAATTAGTTTGTATACAATATGTACTAGTTAACCTATAAGCAATGTGTCAATTTAATACTTACATGATCGTTGAACCAATATGCAAACTCAGTATAAAGTTTAAATCCAATTTCATTATTGCCGATGTAAGGATCTTGTTGTCTCTACATATCACAAAACCCTTAGCTTATGCATATCCACACATCTACCCATGTTTGATCCATATCAATCAGAAAATTTCAATCCATTCAACCAATCACACAGTACTACTTTCGAAGTCCTATCAAGCGTATAGCAAGCCTTTGGATATTTACCATCAATAGTTGATCTTGCAAGTTTGAGACACTGACAGTACTGATTAAGTTTTTCTTTTGATTTAATAGTATCCTTTATTTTCCGAAACATTCATCATTGTATGAAAAATATTTTAAAAAAATTATTTTTGATATGCATCACATCAAGGTTATGTCTGTCTAATTAGATTTGTACTCCAGTAGGGCAACTCCCAAAAAATACTTTTTTTTCTCCAGCCATGCTCTCTATATATTCGACCATTTACGGCATCTGCACCATCTTTCAAAACATTCATCATCCCCAACTGCTCAATAGAGTCTAATATTTTTTGCCCGCTCAGAATATGTGGTGCATCTTTTTTAATCACTGTGTTCTTAAGAAATAAAGTCTTGTTTTTTCTAAAAGAATGTCTAGATGGCAAAAACTTTTTGTGATTATGAAACCATGATTGCTTACCACATCTGTGCAATATGAAAGCATCTGAATTCTTCATGCAATAAGGGCAAGCTAAACGGCTAGCAGTACTCTACCTAGAAAGCATGGCATATGCCAAAAAGTCACTAATTGTCTACATTAGGGCTGCTTTTATTATGAAATTCTGTTTCAATGAAATATCATAAGTCATAACTCCTTCTGCGCATAATAATTTTAGCTTCAAAATTAGGGGTTGCAAAAATACTTCTATCTTCTCTTTAGGATTTGATGGCCTTGGTACTAACACTGTCAAAAACATGAAAAAGTCTTTCATGCATAGCCAAGAGGGTAAATTAAGGACAGTTATAATTACTAGCCAACAAGAGTATTGCTATCCAAACTGTCCAAATGGTTGAAACATAGAGCAAGCCTAATATTTCTTTTTTCAAATGAAAAATGATGATGCATATCATTAAAATGCTTTCGAGCAATAGAGTCTGATGGATGACACATAACACCCTCTTCTTCTTCATATTCAGCATGTCATCTCATATCTGAAGTTGTAACTTCTAATTGATACATCCTTTGCAATCAGGGTACCAGTGAAAAGTAATACATTTTTTTAGTCTCGTCCTAGTTGAACTTCTTGTTGTTATAAACCAGGGTTCATCATAAACTTTACAAAACTGCAAATCTGTATCTACGCCCAATAGAGCATGCAATTATTCTTGCAGGAGTCAATCTTTTGAACAGGTAAACCAAGCCCATGCAATATTTTTTTGTTTTATAAAATGTATCATTGACAATATTATCAGATGGCATAACCTCCTTCATTAATTCGATAATTGAATCAAATGCCGCTTCAGATAAGTGATGTTCAGCCTTAATGTTCAATAACCGAATTGCTACAGATAATTGCGAATGATTTTCACACCCAGGCCATAATTATTCATTTACAGCACCTAGCATATCATAGAAATGTTAGCTTTTTGGATTTGGTTCTTTATAAAAGGTGCCTAGATTGATGCCTGAACCCTCTGCATCCATCAGCATTTCTTCATATTGATTTAAGTTATCATATTGATTATAATTCTCATATGTCATGTAATAATTTTCTGATGCCACATTATAACTCTCTGTTGTTTCATAGACTGTATCTACCATCTAATTATTTGATTCTTTCCTAGCCTCAGTTTCTCTATAGTAGTACCAGTTATAGTAACCGGATAGAAAACCCTTTTTACAAAGATAAATTTTAACTATTTCAACATCCCTATAAGCTTTATTCTGACACTTTATCATATTAAATGGACATCTGATTCTTGATCCATCCATCCACTCTGGTTGACTACATACAAATGCAATAAATTCTTCTACTTCATTAACAAATTCATGATTAAGAAAATTATCCTTAACCCTTTGATATATCCATGAGCGATCAACATTCATTTTTAAATAATTATGTACGACCTAAAAATATATATTTCAAATAAAACATTGGATCAGCAATATTGATATTAATATTCAAGTACAAATACATTTGATTTAAAGGGCACTATTCCTAATAATCAAAGGTTACTATTTTTTTCACATTATACAACTTATTAATCAAAAATAATTAACTTATATAATCAACAATTAATATATAATATTGCATATAACTAAAACTAAAATAATATGTTTTAATATTATAAAATTTATATCAAATGTATAATATAAAATTATTTTGAATGCACATTATATTTCTTACCAGCAATATCGATTGAAAGGAAGGTGACGACAAAAAAACCGACCGACATGGAGGGCCGTGGTGGGCCAGAGCGGAATCGGCCAAAGGGGCGAACGGAAACGGCCAAAAGCCTGGCCGAGGAGGGGGGGGGGGGGGGTGGAAACGGCCAAAAGCCTGGCCAAAAGAGGAGGGGGGGGGGGGGGGGGGGGGCGCCAAGGGGGAGCTGGGTGGGGGGAGGGGGAAGGGGGGAGAGGGAGGGCAAAGTGGGAGGAAGGGGGGGCTGGAGGGGAGTCGGGGAGATCGGACGTCAAGGGGGAGGGCGATCGGGAGAGGGAGGAGGGTCAGAGGGCCGGAGGGCCGAAGGGGGAGCGAGCAGGGTGAGGGAGGAGAAGGCGGCGCGTAATTAATCTGACTTGCGTGCGTTGTTACCCCGCGAGCGTCAACCCGCGACGACGCATCACTGGCACGAACGTGCGGGTGCACATGCCCCATTAGCAATGCATACAGCGTGTCGCTGATAAGGGATGTGCCGCATCCAATGCGCACGTCGTTACCCGGCAGGCACTAGTGACACTTCCGCGCACATCCCAGCGATCCGCGTGCATGTCGCTAATTAGCGTCGTCGACCTTGTATCTTTAATTAGCGATGCATAATTTTGGTGCCGCTAATTAGCAACTACTAAGCGACAATCTTTGCATCGATAATTTCATTTGTTGCTAATTTATCATTAATTTATCGTTAAATTTTTTACGTAGCTATTTAGGGATGATTTTTTTCTAGCATCACTACCGAGCATTGCTAAAACCAAAAATTCTTATAGTGCGGATCAAAATCTCAGTCGAATATACCTAGCCCAAGGACTGCATTGATTCGGTTCAGTTGTTCACCGGCGACTTGGTAATGGTTGCAACCATTAATGTAAGAAACTATATAATATCGCGTTATTCTTTATCTCTGGACTACTTCATCACAGTTTTCTACTCGCAACGGTTATCTTTTGCCTCTGGACTGGGTCCATTCCTGTCAGGCATTTCCCAACAACTCGACGCAACATGGTCGATGGAAGACCGCCACCGATATCAAAAATTATAATGATAGAAATGGAGAAACCATGGTACGTTGAGACGTTTAACTTGACACGGCAATGCCTCCTTAATTATTCTTTCTCTGAACTACTTCGACGTAATTTTCCACCCACATGTATTATCAGCGAGACTTTGTCAAACTTTTACTTGGACAATAACAAACGTAGGAGGAAACAATAGAAAACCATGGCAGGTAATTTACCGAACATGTTTTACTCTTCCACTTTCTAGCGAAGCCGAATGACCAAGTGAAGCCTCATGACAGCCCTTTTCCTCTATATATATCAACTCCTCCAAGCCATTGGGCCATAACGCCTTGTTCCATATACCCTGGCCATTGTTCTGCTAGCTAGAAAGAGAGAACAGATGGCTGCCCACATCCTCTTCCTCGCTCTCCTTGCTCTGGCTTCGTCTCATGCCATTGCCTCTGATCCTAGCCAGCTCCAAGACTTCTGTGTTGCGGATAAAGAATCAGATGGTACGCACTCCTCTTCATCAACCATTTTATTAGTTATGACATTTGTTGAGTAGGCATGCATGGTGTATAATTCACTATGAAGGGACTTGCTAACCAACATGCATTGGTGAGCTTCTATATTAATGTCGAAAGTACTTATTTTTTATCAATTGTTGCAGTATTTGTGAATGGGTTCGTCTGCAAGGACCCGAAGCTTGCCAAAGCAGAAGATTTCTTCTTCTATGGCTTTGACAAGCCCGGTGACACAGAAAACAAACTCGGCTCTAATGTGACTCAAGTCAATGTGATGCAAATTCCTGGTCTCAACACCCTTGGGGTCTCCTTAGCTCGGGTAGACTTTGCATCCTATGGCCTCAATCCTCCTCACATCCATCCAAGGGCAACTGAGATCCTTACGGTGTTGGAAGGCACCCTCTACGTCGGCTTCGTCACATCAAACCCTAACAACCAGCTCTTTACTAAGGTCCTCAATAAGGGTGATGTGTTCGTATTTCCTCAAGGTCTCATCCACTTCCAGTTCAACGTTGGGAAGACCGATGCCGTTGCCATTGTTGGTTTCGGCAGCCAGAACCCGGGTGTGATCACCATAGCCAACGCCGTCTTCGGAGCGAAGCCACCCATCTCTGACGATGTTCTTGCCAAGGCCTTTCAGTTGGACAAGAAGACTGTAGATTGGCTCCAAGCTCAATTCTGGACGGACAATAACAACTAGGATGCCCAACACCAACTATCCACTGCGACATTCAGACTGATTTCTCTGTACTGCTTGGTTTAAATAAGCAAACGTCATCTCCTCGTTTGCATAAAAAAATTTGAGAAAAAAGATGTGTCGCTCTATATATATGGTAGTAAAGATAAAGACCTTTATCCGTGAATATTTATTTCTCTTTCCAATAAAGTGATCAAGATGGGCTTTCATTGAATCCTGCTAATACGTTATTTAATCAAATTTGGTATCACTGCTAAGTTTACCTATATTAGATTTGGTTTTAAAGTCAAGTCTACTTGCATCAAAATTGGTACCAGAATTCGATCTTTTTACATCAATTAAGTGTGAGCACCAAGGGCACTATTCACCATGACAAACTTAGGGAGGCTCATGTTAGAACCCTCATCAAAATTGAAACTTGGAGACACTAACAATATTATAAAATAGAAGATCAAACAATATTATATAACGACTGCTATGCATCGCATATGGCATCATATATTGAGCAAAAAGCTTCCAGCAAAACAAGTGTAGTCACCGCATGAGTTATATTTCAGCCAGTTTAATGATTTCAACATGTCATTCTCCCTCTGAATCACAGCAGGAGTAGGTAATAGGATGGTTGATGTTTTCTCATTGAGACCGGCACTACAAGAATTTCGCAAAACGGCGTCACTAATTTTTTTAATAAAATTTTATAAATTTTATTTCATTAAATTTTATTAATCTATTTAAATAATATTTAATTTCAATAAAAGATACATACATAAATAAAATATTTTATTAAAATTAAAATTAAATATTAAAAATTAAAATATTAATAATATAAATCAGTAGCACATAAATATAAAAAAAGTAGCACATCATAAAATACAAAAAAAATATAAAAATATCAACTCCAATCAACTAAAGGGAGGGTCATCTAGAGCTGGAGGTAGAGCGGAGAACTGTGTCGACTGCGAAATATGCATAACCAACTACCGCATCTCCTACAACTCCTGCTCATAATGAATGCACTTCCTTCGCTATTTCCACTGGATGTCCGCGATTTTCATCATCATCTTCAATCTTACACGTTTCGCGATGGAACGCTCAATCTGCTCGTAATCGCCAGTGCCATCCTAACTGGAAGAAGAGGAACCGTAAACTCTATGATCATTTGGTTGTGCCCCAATAGCCTCTAAGAAGATGCGGCTGCTCTTCTGCGGTGAAGGGTCAGGCGTGGACCCTTCTCCTTTAATGGCTATATAGTCTGAGAGGTTTGAGATAATAGCTCATCTATATGTGCCTTGAAGAATTACATATCAAATATAATGCAACTCATATTGAATGAAATATATCAATAAAAACATCATGTTTTCAATGATTTACTTACTCCAATACACTGGAAGCGATGGTCAACCTAAGACCCATTTTTTCTCACGTGAGTTACCTTGAATAACTGCTAGTGCCCTAGATCGGCGCCTTCCTTCAGCCTCTAAAAAATAATGTTTCAAATTTGTAGTTATACTTATTTTAAAAAATTTATCATTAATAAGTATACAAAATAAATAAATTTATATACTTACAAAACGACGCCAATACTCCTCATCGAAATGGATCCCGCTGTGTGGCAAGAAAGACTAATGCTCAAACCACCTTTCTCGGATCGATTGTTTGAGCTAGCTGCAGCCAACCTCCTCTACCACCCAGGATCCGTCCAGTGCTGCTACCAACCATCCCATGTAGAATCGAAGATATGAACAGGGCATTTCGATGCCCTTCTCTAATGACATAAATTATCCAAGTATCGGTAGCAAGCAAGTGAATTCCAAGCTCTTCTAACAGAAGAAGTTAGGGATGGATCCCACTCAAATTCTTTCTGCAAGCAAAAAAATTATGAATATGCATATTGTAATAAATAAATTATATAGATAAATGTTGAGATTATAAATGTAATTAATCATCATGCAAATATTGTATACTAAACTTGTACGTATAATTCTATATTGGAACTAAAACAGAAATCAAAATAATCCAAATATATTTATAATAGTTAACGTAGTTAGCGAATATAATAAATGAGAAAGTTTAAAATTTTATTTATATAATTATAATTATAAAAAACATACCTAAAATTCTGTCCAGTAAAACTTCCTCACCTCCTCACTAAGGTGCTCCCAACAGTAGCCCTTCGAGTCTGCATGTTTTTAAATATATCTTTGATGCGCCTTGAGACAACATGTCTCTCTACAAATATATGCAAGTATAGTAAAATATAAGGTATAATTTAATAACATAGCAATTGTATGAATAAATTTATAGGACGATAGAAATACACTTACTGGCCATCAACCAGTAAAAGCCTTCTCCTCCCATTGGAGGAAGTACTATCGCCTGATAATGAACCGACAGATGATCCTGACATCTCATCAGCAGACATCTCGCGGATATGTTGCTCCTGTCCAAAGGAGCTATCATGTGGTGCATTGGAAGGAGAGTCGTTGCCCATGCCAGCAAAATGCCTTCGAGCTATGAATCATCCACGGCCCTTCATAGTACTGTATATATAGTAGAATCATAATGAACCCAAAAAGGCATAAAACTAAAATTATATTTTTAAATTATAATTAGAGGTATAAATACTTAGTCACTATTATTTATATTCTTAAGTTCGGATTCTTTGTCTGTCTCGGATTGTGATTCATATTCATGTTCATCATTTGAGACCTCATCCATATCCTCAATTTCAAGTGAAGCATCGGTTGGATCATTACGCATTGGATCTGGATCAAGCAAATTATCTTGGATTCCATGTGCTTCCATAACATCTTCTTGGAATGCTAGGGATTCAAGTGTTTGCATAAATGAGCTTACCAGCATAGAAATGATCGCCCAAGGCTTTATTTTACTCATAGCCCACCAATCTCGCTTATCATTTTGAAGGCTTGGATATGTGGAGTAGTACACTTGTTCAGCTTGAGATGCCAAAATGAATGGTTCATATTTGTTCACCTTCTTGTTGGCCCAGATGGCAACCCAAGAGGGGGGGGGGGTGAATTGGGTTCTTAAAAAATTTAAGACTTTTAAGCAATTTAAAATGAGATGTGCAAGTGAAGGATTAACTAATAAGCAAAGCACAAACACAAGTATATGAGAGATAGAGAAGAGACAATTAGGCACGGCAAACACAAGATATTTTTATAGTGGTTCGGTGCAACCAACACCTACGTCCACTCCCAAGACTCACTTGGGTCCACACTATAATCTCTCTAGATTACAGCCGAGTTGTTTTCCAAGTTCACAACTCAAACTTGTTGTTTTTCCGGGATCACAACGAACCCAGCCGATTTTACACGGGCTCACCGGCACAAACCCTACAACTACACAACTAACCCAACACAAGCACTCCGGCTTGCAACGAGGTATAACAACCTCCACTAATTAATCCACAGATTGAATCAGCAAACAAATAATAAAGATGAGTTTAATTACAAGCAGCTCCTTTTTGAGCAGATATACAAAATAAAAAATGATTTTAGAAAAGCCTGATAATTTTGCCGATGGAGCTGGCTTGGCTTCTTTGGATTCCTTCCTTCAACTCCTCTTGATGTTGAATCAGGCCTCAGCCGATTCTCCACAGATTTGAGCTTTGGAGTTGGGTTGAAGCTTTCTCCCTTCTTTTGAAAATCTTTGATTTGCTTTGAAAGCACTTGGGATCTCCTTCTGAATCTTTTGTAGAATGTAGCTCTGGAGTGCACGAATCTCACTCTTGGATTTCACTCCTTTTGAATCTTTCTTCTTAAATCAAACGATTTTTCTAATAACACTCTGTTTTTCCCTCTTTTGAATTTCTTACTGAATGATTCTCAATATATATCTTCTCTCTTCTTTCTTTGTTGAATGGCTCCTCTATTTATAGATTCTGAAACAATATAGCCGTTAGAAACAAAGAAAAATAACCGTTATTCAAAAATATATCCGTTGGAGCTGATGTGTCATTAAAAAAATTTCCGCCCAGAATTCGGGGAGTCGGCTCGGGACTGTGCGAGTCGGCTCGAGCAATCGAATCCAGAACGCACCAAAAAATGGGTTTCAGGGGTCGACTCGTGAAAATCTGGGAGTCGACTCTTGACTTTCAGGAGTCGACTCGCGAAAAGCTGGGAGTCGACTCGAGAAGCACTCAAAAATGAGTCTTTCTGCCGTCTGAGTCGAGTCGGCTCGCACAGTCACGAGTCGGCTCGAGAAAGTTCAGGAGTCGACTCGGAAACTCTCGAGTCGGCTCGGGACTGATACAAAAATCAGAAAACATTCTGATTTGCTTTGAAAATCATCCCAACCAACTTTGAAATATAAATTTGACTTAGATAATGTTGTTTTAACAGTAAAGCTCAATTTCAAAGCATTCTCATTAAGTCATTGATCTTTAAAAGATTGATATATAAAATCATTTTTGAATTCATAAGTATAGCTCACTGAAACATATATTCAATTGATTCAAGAAACTCATTATATTTTTAATAGTTCATAGTTTCCAATTTGAAATTGAATATTTCATTGGTTAACTTAACATTTTCATAGCCTTTTAGAAAGTAAAGCAATGTCTTTTGGAAATCATCAAAATCAATAAGTTGGGGCAATTATGTTTCAATAATTTCTCAACAATCTCCCCCTTTTTGATGATGACAAAAATATTGAGTTTGTTCATGATTGATTAGTGAATTAACTTTGTTTTCATAGTTAAGTTTAGGCTCCCCCTCAATGAGGTAGCTCCCCCTATGAAACTTAATTAACTAACCCATTGTTTATCACAATCATAGACAATCATAAAACTATAAAATTCTCCCCCTTTTTTGTTATCAACAAAAAGATTGATAAACATTCATTCAAATTTCATTGACATAAGGAAATAGAGAATTCATTTCATTCAAAAAGTCTAGTACATCAAAATGTTCAATACATTGATTTCATAAAGAAAGCATAAAAACTTCAGTAAAGAAACATCTAGTAACTCAAAAATGAGTTCTTACTATTCTAGTTAGATGATCAACAATTTTTCATTCCTTCGATTGAATTTTTACATAGTCCTTAGTTTTTCATCCACAAATGTGCAAGCACTCTTGATTTTATCTTGAAGCTCTGCGTTGCTCTTGGAATAAGTCTCCTATCACCACATATATCCTTAAGTTCTTCAAAGATATTCTTAAGATCACTACTTAAGGACCGATGAAGATCCGATAGTGGATTCAATCTTTGAAATACGATCATCAAGAGAATAAAGTGTCTCTCTCAGATCATAAACTTATTCTCAAATTCAGTTTTAAGCTTGTCAGATTGATCTTCAAGTAAGGCTTTGAGTTGCAAGATTTGTTGATCTGAGAAGCTAGCAGAAGATGAAGTCTGAACAATTGATGGAACAGGGGCTGGAGCAGAGGTAGAATCAAGGGGCTCGGTGGTATGTCTAACAGAGGTCCTCAGCCTCAGTGTCTATTGCTCTTTCCTCTGTCACTCCTTTCTTTCCCACTTCCATCCTTTTTGACAAACCCCATCCTATGAATAGTTGCCAGACTATAGAAATCAGTGTGTCTTAATTTTTCTTGGCTCATTATCTAATCACAATCCCTTGGCTTCGAAAAATAAAGTAAGAACCATGCCATAGGGAAGACTGGATTTCCTTTTCCCTCCACAGTCTGCATATACCAAAATCATGCTTGGAAGATTGATTGGCTTGCCAGATACAATGGCATCCATGACAAAAATATCCCTTTCTGAAACATAATCAAACCGGCCTGTTTTGGGAAATAGAATCCTACTGCAGATATTGTGTAGCAATCTAACTCCAATGGCAGCTGACTTGCAAGAACTCTTCAAATCCCTCAAATCCCTGTTCAATAATCTGGATAAGCAGGGGCGCTATCATCAGAAGAAGGTTGAGGTCCAGACAAGGTAATTCAATAATCTAGAAAGATCTGGGAGTTACAGAAATTCTTACCCCTCTCACATTGCTAATAAGCCCATGTCTCCTCTAGACAAATTTTTGTAAAATTCTTTCACCAATGCAGGGATAAGTGGGCATTCAAAGAGCAAATTTCTCCCATCCCATCTCAATAACTGTCTTCCTAAAAGAAATCCCTCATTCTCAAACAACTCAAAATCCACTTCCTTCCAGTGGTATGATCTACTGCTAGAGGTCTACCTGGGAGGACGTGGCAGCAGGAGCAGCAGCGGAGAAGAAGCAGTCGGTGGACTCCGAGCTTGGCGAAGGACGCGTCGGACGCACCGTTCTTCACGGAGCGCTTCCTCTTCATCCACCCGCGCGGCACTGATCCTCATTTAGGGCCATTTGATGATTGGAGGTGATAAAAGGGATTTCAAGGATTTGGAGGGTTTGGAGAGAGTGTGGAGAGCGTATTTTTGATTCGGGGACGAATAGAATGGGCGTCGAGTCGACTCGCGCATTTCCTCGAGTCGGCTCGCGCAAACTCAAACTCACAGACAAAAAGTCTCGACATCGAGTCGACTCGCTCATACCAGGAGTCGACTCAAGTTTCAGAGAAACTCGAGTCGACTCCGGTACACACCGAGTCGGCTCGGAGACCATTTCAGAACAAAAAAATTGAAAATTTTCTGAATGATTGAAATGATTCCGGATTTGATAAATAATCATTGGATGATAAATCAATTGATATGATTCTAGATACTATTCCTTAAGATTTGAGGATTTAAAGAATTCTAGATATATTTCCTTAAGTATTTCAAAATTTATTCAAAAGGATTACAAATTCCTAATTCTCCTCTAAGATATTCAAATCTTTCTTCACTTAGGGGTTTTGTTAAGATGTCAGCTAATTGTTCTTCAGTGTTTACATAATCTAAACAAATTTCATCATTAGCTACATGTTCCTCTTATAAAATGATATCTAATTTCTATGTGTTTTGTTCTTGAGTGTTGAATTGGATTTTTTGTTAAATTGATTGCACTAGTATTATCACATTTTATGGGTGTCTTATTAGGTTTGATACCATAGTCCTCAAGTTGTCGCTTAATCCATAGGATTTGCGCACAGCAACTTCCAGCTGCTACATATTCAGCTTCAGTAGTTGATAATGCAACTGAATTTTGCTTTTTGCTAAACCATGTGATTAAGTTACTGCCTAAGAAATGGCATGCACCACTTGTGCTTTTTCTATCAATTTTACATCCGGCATAATCAGAATCTGAATATGCAATTAGGTTTAATGTGGAGTCTCTAGAATACCATAAACCTACATTTTTGTTCCATTTAGATATCTTAATATTCTCTTAACAGCTATTAAGTGTGATTCTTTAGGTTCAGCTTGAAATCTAGCACACAAACATACTGCAAACATTATATCAGGTCTACTTGCTGTTAAATAGAGAAGGGATCCGATAATACCTCGATAATACTTTTGATCAACCTTCTTACCTTCTTCGTCTTTGTCTAGCTTGCATGAAGGACTCATTGGTGTTCCAAGGGGTTTCATTGTTTCCATACCAAACTTTTTGAGTAGTTCTCTTGTGTACTTGGTTTGGTTGATAAAAATTCCCTCCTTGCATTGTTTGATCTGGAGTCCAAGGAAGAAGTTGAGTTCTCCCATCATGCTCATCTCGAATTCTCCCTGCATTAACTTTGCAAATTCTTGACAGAGAGATTCGTTAGTAGCACCAAAAATAATGTCATCTACGTATATTTGTACTACTAGTAAATCTTTACTTTTTCTTTTTAAAAACAAGGTTTTATCAACATTTCCTCTTGTAAAATCATTTTCTATTAGAAATTTGCTTAACCTATCATACCAAGCTCTAGGTGCTTGTTTCAAACCATATAAAGCTTTGTGCAATTTAAAAACGTGATTTGAAAACTCGTGGTCTTCAAAACCTGGTGGTTGTTCTACATAGACTTCTTCATTAATAAGTCCATTTAAAAATGCGCTTTTTACATCCATTTGAAATAGGTTAATGTTCATATGACATGCAAATGCAAGTAAAAGTCTAATGGCTTCTAGTCTAGCTACAGGTGCAAAGGTTTCATCAAAATCAATACCCTCTTCTTGACTATATCCTTTAGCAACCAATCTAGCTTTGTTTCTAATTACTATACCATTTTCATCTAATTTATTTCTAAAAACCCATTTAGTTCCTATAGTTGAATGGTTTTTAGGTCTTTCACTAAGTCCAAACATTATTTCTAGTGAATTGATTAAGTTCTTCTTGCATAGCTAACATCCAATTATTATCTTTTTCAGCTTCTTCTATAGTTTTAGGTTCTATTTGTGATACAAATGCAAGATGATTACTAATATTTCTCATGTATGATCTAGTCCTTATTCCTTGAGATGGATCACCTATAATCAATTCCTTAGGATGACTATAAGCATATCTCCAATCTCTTGGAAGATCTACATCATTATGATCATTATTAACATCATCATCCTTATGTGAATCATTATCTTTAGCCTGTTGTTCATGATCAGAAGATACTTCAATATTAAGTTTTTCAAGATCTTTTTCAATTAGGTTTGTATCTTCCTCATCATAATCTTTTCAGATCCAGTTGCTAAAGATTCATCAAAAACTACATGAATGGATTCTTCAACTACTAAGGTTTCTTGTTAAAGATTCTATATGCCTTACTAGTTGTTGAATAACCTAGAAAAATTCCTTCATCTGATTTAGCATCAAATTTTCCTAAGTTGTTTTTACCATTATTATGAATGAAACATTTACATCCAAATGCATGAAAGTATTTTATATTGGTTTTCTTTCATTCCATAATTCATAAGGTGTTTTCTTTAATATTGGTCTTATTAAAGCTCTGTTTAAGATGTAACATGCTGTGTTAAATATTTCCGCCCAAAAATACTTTGGTAAGTTNGCCCAAAAATACTTTGGTAAGTTGCTTTCACATAGCATGGTACGGGCCATGTCTTCTAAAGTTCTGTTCTTTCTTTCAACTACACCGTTTTGTTGTGGAGTCCTAGGGGCTGAAAAATTATGATTAATTCCATTTTCAGTGCAGAAATTTTCAAATAAGTGGTTTTCAAATTCTGTTCCATGATCACTTCTTAGAGATACTATAGTAGTGTTTTTCTCATTTGTGACTTTCTTGAAAAATTTCAGGAACATCGAGAAAGTCTCATCTTTGTGAGCTAAAAACATTACCCAAGTATATCTAGAGTAATCATCTACAATCACTAGGCCATATTTCTTTCCTCCTAGACTTGTAGTTCTAGTTGGTCCAAATAGGTCCATGTGAAGTAGCTCTAGTCCCCTAGAAGTTGAAACAAAGTTTTTAGATTTAAATGAACTTCTAGTTTGTTTTCCAAATTGACATGCATCACAGATTTTATTATTTTCAAAATCTAATTTAGGTAAACCTTTGACTAAATCCATTTTAATTAGTTTTGAAATAAGGTGTGTGCTTGCATGACCTAATCTACGATGCCACAACCAACTAATATCATTAATGTTAGCATTATCAGTAATTAGGCAATGACTACTCTTAGAAGTTTTGTCTGTGTCAACTAAGTATATATTGCCAAATCTATAACCAGTAAAAACAATGCTATCATCAATAGAATTAGTTACAGTGCATAAAGAAGATTTAAAAGAAACATTAAAGTTTTTATCACATAATTGACTTATGCTAATTAGATTATGCTTCAAACCATTAACATAAAGTACATTTCAATTACTATAGATGGAGTTATGCGAACTTTACCAAGGCCCAAAATTTGACCTTTACCGTTATCGCCAAATGTCACAACTCCACCAACATTTTCTTCTAGGGTGATGAATTCCTCTTTGTCACCCGTCATATGTCTTGAGCAGCCGCTATCAAGATACCACTTCTTGTTTGATCTTTTGGCCACAAGACATTCCTGCAATATCATCAAACTTTATGTTTAGGTACCCAAGCTTTCTTGGGTCCTTCATGGTTAGTAGACACAAAAATTGTTCCTTTCGGAACCCATATTTTCTTAGCTTTAATATTTAACTTGTTGTTGTTTAATGTTTTGCATTCAAAGGATTTGTGACCTTTTTCATTACATTTAAAACAAGTTATATTACCTTGGTTGGCTTTTACAAAAATATTCTTTAGTGATTTCTGTTTTCTTAGTGTGTTATATCCTAGCCCAGCTTTGTCAAAAACAGCCTTTTGACTATCTAGAATCATGTTTAATTTAGTTGAGCTTAAAGTAAATTTCTCAACAATGTCCTTATATTTTTTAACATCTTTCTTTAAGACAATCATTTCATTTAGATTGATTCTTTTCTTTAATTAATTTTTATTTCAGATTTTCAGCAAATCAATCTTTGAGTAAGATCATTTTCTTTTTAAGAGAAGTTTCTTCTTTATCTTTTAATTCATTTTTCTTTAGCTAAACTAATTATCATTTTTCAAGATTTAAATTTCTTTTTCAAAATTTAAAATCTATCATAGTTCATTAAAAGCTTCAAACATTTCATCAAATGTAAATTCATCATCGGAGGTTTCGGACTTACCTCGTCATTGTCGTCGTCGTTGGCCATGAAGCAAATATTTGCAACTCCTTTTGTTCTTCTTCTTCGGAAGAAGATTCATCAGACCATGTTGCAACATATGCTTCTTCTTTTTCTTGAAGGTCTTTTTCAATTGTGGACAATCATATCGATAATGCCCCGGTTTCTTACACTCATAACAGATCAAGGGGTCTTTCTCTTTGTCCTTGTCCTTTCTTTCTTTTCCTTTTCCTTTTCTCCTTCCATTTTTTTCCAAATTTTCGTTTTTGGAAGGGTTTCTTTTTCCTCAAAAATCTTCTGAACTTCTTGGCCAAGAGAGCAGTTTCATCATTATCTTCATCACTATCATCACTGCTGCTCTCTTCCACATCTTTTGCAGCCTTTAGAGCAATGGTTTTCTTCTTTTTAGTTTCCTCCTCAATATGCTGCCTCATTGTCAATTCGTGGGTCATGAGAGATCCTAGAAGCTCCTCTAAGGGTAGTGCATTGAGGTCTTTGGCTTCTTGGATTGCTGTGACTTTTGCTTCCCACGATCTTGGCAATGACCTGAGTATTTTGCGAACAAGATCAGCATTAGTATAAACTTTTCCTAAACTTTTCAAACCATTCACAATATCGGTGAATCTAGTGAACATGCATGTGATGGTTTCAGTTTGTTCCATTGTGAACAATTCATATTTATGAACCAAATATTTATCTTTGATTCTTTTACTTGGTTTGTTCCTTCATGTGTAACTTCCAACCTATCCCATATTTCTTTAGCGGAATTACAAGTAGAGATGCGGTTGAATTCATTTGAATCTAAGGAACAATATAAGATATTAATGGCTTTGGCATTAAGTTGAGCCATTCTCCTATCATTATCATTCCAATCCCTTTCGGGCTTTGGAACAATAGTGCCATCAATAAGGTGTGTGGGTGTACTAGGTCCATTTAATATAACACCCCAAAGCTCATAATCAGAAGCTTGAATGAATATCCTCATTCTAGCTTTCCAATAAGAATAGTTTGAGCCATTAAAAAGTGGAGGTCTATTCGTAGAATGACCTTCAGCAAACTAGAACCACTTTGTGTTGCCATAATGACCTTTAGCTCTTGATCGTGAGATCAAACTCTAAATGAGCACTATGCTCTGATACCAATTGTTGGCCCAGATGGCAACCCAAGAGGGGGGGGTGAATTGGGTTCTTAAAAAATTTAAGACTTTTAAGCAATTTAAAATGAGATGTGCAAGTGAAAGGATTAACTAATAAGCAAAGCACAAACACAAGTATATGAGAGATAGAGAAGAGACAATTAGGCACGGCAAACACAAGATATTTTTATAGTGGTTCGGTGCAACCAACACCTACGTCCACTCCCAAGACTCACTTGGGTCCACACTATAATCTCTCTAGATTACAGCCGAGTTGTTTTACAAGTTCACAACTCAAACTTGTTGTTTTTCCGGGATCACAACGAACCCAGCCGATTTTACACGGGCTCACCGGCACCAAACCCAAACACAAGCTATACCTAGCTTGTACCGAGGTTTAACAACCTCCTCTAGTTTAATCCCTCAGATTAAACTAGAACAAACAAATAAAATGAGTTTAATTACAAGCAGCTTTTTGAGCAGATATTTCAAAATAAAAATTGAGTTTAGAAAAGCCTGAATATTTAGAGCTTGAGAGCTGGCTTGGCTTCTTTGGATTCCTTCCTTCAACTCCTCTTGATGTTGAATCAGGCCTCAGCACCGATTCTCACAGATTTGAGCTTTGGAGTTGGGTTGAAGCTTTTTCTCCCTTTTCTTTGAATGTGGAAGATCTTTGATTTGCTCTTGAAAGCTTTGGGATCTCCTCTTGAATCTTTTGTAGAATGTAGCTTTGGAGTGCACGAATCTCACTCTTGGATTTCACTCCTTTTGAATCTCTCTTCTTAAATCAAAGATTTTTCTAATAACACTCTGTTTTTCCCTCTTTTGAATTTCTTACTGAATGATTCTCAATATATATCTTCTCTCTTCTTTCTTTGTTGAATGGCTCCTCTATTTATAGATTCTGAAACAATATAGCCGTTAGAAACAAAGAAAAATAGCCGTTATTCAAAAATATATCCGTTGCTGATGTGTCAACTCAAAAATTTCCGCCCAGATTTCGGGGAGTCGGCTCGGGTACTGTGCGAGTCGGCTCGAGCAATCGAATCCACGCACCAAAAAGTGAGTCTCCAGGGGTCGACTCGCGAAAAGTCTGGGAGTCGACTCGTGACTTTCAGGGGTCGACTCGCGAAAAGCTGGGAGTCGACTCGAGAGGCACTCAAAAATGAGTCTTTCTGCCGTCTGAGTCGAGTCGGCTCGCACAGTCATGAGTCGGCTCGAGAAAGTTCAGGGTCGACTCGGAAACTCTCGAGTCGGCTCGGGACTGATACAAAAATCAGAAAACATTCTGATTTGCTTTGAAAATCATCCCAACCAACTTTGAAATATAAATATGACTTAGATAATGTTGATTTAACAGTAATGCTCAATTTCAAAGCATTTCATTAAGTCATTGATCTTTAAAAGATTGTATATAAAATCATTTTTGAATTCATAAGTATAGCTCACTGAAACATATATTCAATTGATTCAAGAAACTCATTATATTTTTAATAGTTCATAGTTTCCAATTTGAAATTGAATATTTCATTGATTGACTTAACATGTTCATAGCCTTTTAGAAAGTAAAGCAATGTCTTTTGGAAATCATCAAAATCAATAAGTTGGAGCAATTATGTCACAATAATTTCTCAACAGAAATTATCTTTTGATCTATCAATTTTATCTTTTGACTTAACTTTTCTTTATCTTTTTGTTGATTACAAAAAAGGGGAGAAAGTTATGTCGTATATACATTTGAGAGAAAGTTATGTTGTATATGCATTGGTTAGTTATGCTTTAATTGGCATTTACTTAATTGGTATCAAATATGTAAAGCAATAGGAAGAACAATTGATAAATATGTAAAGCAATAGGGAGATACAATTGATAATTTGAACTTCACAGGGGGAGCTACCTTATTCAGGGGGAGCTTGCTTGTGAGGATCACTTTCTTGAAAATTTTAATTTAAGAATACTAAGCATATACTCAATGTTTTTATAATCATCAAAAAGAGGGAGATTGTTGACCCAATTATTGATTTTGATGATTAATAAAGGAATTGAGTATATTTATTTGATTACTAATGGATTTGATAAGTGTTTCAGGGCTTAAAAATATTTGATCGATTTAAAGGTATTAAGAAATGAGTTTTGAATCAATTGCAAATCATAAGTTTCAAAGTTTTAGAACCCAGAGTCGACACCTAGAATTTCTGGAGCCGACCCCATGGCCAGTCAAATATTCTTCTGATTTTTGATACGGTCCGGAGCCGACACCTAGAGTTTCGGAGCCGACACCCAGAGTTTCAGAGTCGACACTTACAGTGTCTGGAGCCGACTCCAATGTGGGGACAGAACGCTTATTTTCTGAGCATCTTGGAGCCAACACACAGTATTCTAGAGCCAACACCTGACGATGGCGAGCCGACACCTAACTTTTTTGGAGCTGACTTCTTGACGAACTCAGAACTTTCTATTTTTGGATAAACGACTTGGAGCCGACACCTAAAAAGTTGGAGCCAACTCCAACCTGTCTGGGACAAAAATTTAAAATGCCAGATCAGCTGTAACGGTAATATTTTCTTTTTACCTAACTTCTAACGGATATATTTTGTTTTCAGGTACACTCCAATGGCTAGTTTCTTCCCAAAAACGGATTAAAGAAAATCTATAAAAAAGGAGAACGCCCATTTGAAAAATAACAACGAAAATAGAAAAGAGGGAAAAATGAAAAAAGAGAGAATATTCAAATCAAAAATCCGAGAAGTCTTGAGCCTGAAATCCAAGAGAGAAGTATTCAAATTCAAATCCTTCCACTTCACAAAGCTCAAAGAAGAATCCAAGGCGTTCAAATTTAAAAAATCGAAGGATTCACAAAAAGGGGGAAGAAGCTCTGTTTTGAAGATTTTCCAACTTCTCATCTGCAACATTTGCAACGAATCAAAGTTGAGGCCTGATTCAACATCTCCAAAGAGAAGAGGAAAAGAAGAAAAGAAGAAAAGCTCAAATCCAATCCACTTCAAACATGCTTTTTTAAACCTTGTTCATTTATTTGAATATTTGCTCATTTAAGGAGCTGTCTTATATCTTAAACATTATTCTTTCTTGTTTTTGCTGGTTCAATAAGGGGGATTGAACTAGTAGAGGTTGTATACCTCGGGTCAAGCTAGTTTAGCTTGAGTTTAGGGTTTTGTGCTGGTGAGCCCGGAAAACCGGCGGGTTCGTTGTGATCCCGGGTAAAACAACAAGTTGTGAGTTGTGATCTTGGAAAACAACTCGACTGTAATCAAGTCGATTATAGTGTGGACCCAAGTGAATCTTGGGAGTGGACGTAGGTGTTGGATACACCGAACCACTATAAAATCTTTGTGTTTGCCGTGCTTCTATTATCTCTATCTCTATCTCCTTGTTTGTGCTTTATATTTGCATTGCATTTAATTTCATTTATCTTAAAGCCAATAGTTTTTAGAAGGTTAAATTTTTTTAAAGAACCCAATTCACCCCCCCTCTTGGGTTGCCATCTGGGCCAACATGGGGTGTCGTTAACAGCCTGGGTCGAGGATGTCATCGTTCGCGACACCCCAGTTGAAACCTTACGACACCCCAATTGAAACCTTAAGACACTCATTCACGCTTAGGAGAAAACTTTACACATCACAGGATAAAATCAATCGAAAAACAGTGATGACATCCAGCTCCCTTATCCTTCGGTCTCAACGCCACCCTAGTACCAATGCTACGATGCTGCAGTTGAAACCTCACGACACCCTAGTACTAATGCTACAACACCCATGCTTATAACTGACCACGGAGAGAATCCCCGCGACACCCTAGGAGGAATTCGGCCGAAAATCCTTCGCGACACCCCAGTTGAAACCTCACGACACCCTTGGTATAAACTTATGACACCACTACGATAAATTTGAACTAGGCGGGAATTTTGACGTCACCCTAGTTGTCGTCGCCCCTTAACAGTCCCCGCACGGGTATCGTCGCCTTAAAGTAGAGTGTCGTCGCTCTAAAGCTGGGGTGTCGTAAGAGCCTAAGTTGTCGGTCGCCGCCTTAACAGTCTCGGCACGGGTGTCATCACCTTAAAGCTAGGGTGTCGTCGCGCTAAAGCTGGGGTGTTGTAAGAACCTAAGTCATCGGTCCCCACCTTAACAGTCCCCGCATGGGTGTCATCGCCTTAAAGCTAGGGTGTCATCGCGCTCAAGCTGGGGTGTCGTAAGAGCCTAAGTCGTTGGTTCCCGCCTTAACAGTACCAGCACGGGTGTCATCGCCTTAAAGCTAGGGTGTCGTCGCGCTAAAGCTGGGGTGTCGTAAGAGTCTAAGTCGTCGGTCCTCGACTTAACAGTCCCCACACGGGTGTCGTTGCCTTAAAGCTAGGGTGTCGTCGCTCTAAAGCTGGGGTGTCGTAAGAGCCTAAGTCGGAGATGTCGTCGCCTTAAAGCTAGGGTGTCGTCCGATGAGAGCTGGGGTGTCGTAACAGCCTAATTGTGTTGTCGTATTTCTTCAAGTGAGGTGTCGTATTTTTTTAACTTTGGTGTCCTAATGCTTTGTCAGGATATATTGATAGCTAAATCAATGGATATCATTGTTCATGACTGTGTGCCTATATTTCCACAGACGATGCTGAAATTATAGATCGGAAAGAAATCGAGTACACTCCCGGTCGTGCACCTTTACCCATCGCTCCAAAAGCGGGGGCTGATACTGTAGTTCCTCAAACTGGAATGAAATTCAATTCAGCAGATGAAGTATATATTTTCTACAATGGATACGCAAAAAGAGTTGGTTTTGGAATCACAACAGTGTATAGCAGGACCAACAACAACAAACAACTTTGCTTCAAGCACCTGGCGTGTTGGAGGCAAAAATATCTAGAAAAACAGAGAAGAGCATGAATCATAGGGATACTGGGAAAGTTGATTGCATGGCATCCATAAAAGCAAGACTGAATGCTACAAGTGGTAAGTGGATATTGGTTGAGGTTTTTCTAGAATATAACCATGGGATGTCCATAACATCAACTAGTTATCTTCGGTCGCATAGGAGGATCAGCACAACAGAGAAGGCAGAGATCAACAATTTACATGCCGTGAATGTTCCGACAACTCAGATATACTCTGCCATAGCAAGGAGAAAAGGGGGCAGAAGACAATTAGATTTCACCGAGAAGGATGCTCGTAATTTCATTTGTCGTGAACGTCAGTCTAAGCTGAAAGAAGGAGATGCTCAGTCGATGGTAATCCATTTCATCGAAATGCAACTCAGAAATCCAATTTCTTCTATACCTTAGACCTCAATGATAATGGTTATCTCAGGTCTATCTTCTGGATTCATCTAAGGTCAAGATTGGCATGCACATACTTCGGTGATGTTCTAAGCTTTGACTCAACCTACTTGACAAATAGATATTAAATGCCTTTTTGTCCATTCGTCGGGGTCAACCATCATGGACAGTCCACCTTGCTTGGTTGCGCATTGTTGTCTGATGAGACTACTGAGACATATAAATGAGTTTTTCAGTCATGGCTGGATGCAAATGGTAGTCAAGCACCTATTGCCATAATAACTGACCAAGATAAGGCAATCGAGGCTGCTGCTTAAGAAGTTTTTCCTAACATACGACATCGATTTTGTCTTTGGCATATATTGAAGAAGATACCTGAAAAGATTGGCCACATTTGCATAGCAAATTCTAAATTTATGGTTGATTTCGATGAGGCGATATATGATTCATTGACCATACAGTCATTCAAGGAAAGTTGGGCACATGTTATGGAGAAATATAAAGAATGCAAGGCTATAGATTGGTTCAATATCCTTTACGAATGTCGGGATAAATGGGTCCCAGTTTACCTAAAGGATACATTCTTCGCAGGTTTGTATGTCATTGTCTTTGGTTCATGTTCGCGTTCAACGCTTCTTTTTTTGACAAAATTATGTAAAGGGATGTCATCTTCACAAAGAAGCGAGGGAATAAATCACTTCTTCGATGGGTTTATAAATTCGAAGACTACACTAACGAAGTTCATAGGTAAGTACGAAGATGCCTTGGAGAAAAGGTACGAGGCCAAAAATAAGGAAGATAATAGGACATTGCAAACGATTGCTTTCCTAAAGACATCATCACCTTTTGAGAGATAAGCTGCAGGAAGGTATATAAGGCGCATTTTCAAAAATTTCAGAATAAGATGCTTGAAATGGCTGCATCAAATACTAAATTGATCAAGGAAGCTGATGACTGTTGTGTATATTCTGTAAAGTCGTATGAAAGGATTGAAGTCGATGGAATCGACAAGGAGATGATCAAAGAATATATCATGTCATACGATATAAATATTGAGGATGTCCAATGCCAGTGTCGATCCTTTCAGTTTAAGGGTTACCTGTGTGGCATGCCTTGTTGGTTCTTCATCAAAGCGACGTATTTCGTTTACCAGATAAATACTTCTTGAAGAGATGGTGCAAGGACATGAAATACCAATTTGACGATTTTGACTGCAATACTGAAGGTTGTGATAAAAGCACACGAAAATTATGGTACACAGTGATAATTTTTTATTTGAAATGTCTTAATATATGTTTTTGATAACATTATGTTATTGATTGTAGATATAGCTTGCTGAGTCATCGGATGATGAAGCTCGCAGAGATAGCCTTCATGTCTGAAGATGCATTTAATTTAGTGATGGAAGGTCTAACACCTATATTCAAAATTGCTGTGGATGCTAATTGCGCAGCTAAGCCAAGTACAGAGCTTGTAATTCAAGATCATCAGCAAATTAGGATGAAAGGTCGCCCAAGAGAGAACAGATTAAAGAGTGGAGTCGAGAAGAAGTCAAAAAGATCAAGGAAAAATCTGGTCAAGGCAACCATTGACGCTCCACTAATGTAAAATGAAGTAAGAGCTGCTTCAAACAATAGGCAGACTTGTATGCAGTCAATTAACACCGGAGAGGACATGGAAAGAATTGTACCACCTTCCGAAACTTTAATGGACAAGTTTGATGCTTATGTATTGAGTTAACTAACACAGTAGCACATATAAAACACGGGTGTCGTAACTTTGTAACGAGGGTGTCTTGGTCGCAAATGAAGTGCTTTGTAACTAGGTTGTCTTTTTCAGCCAAATGAAGTGCTCATCTCATCTGCCAAGAGGATTTGATATTTTACGAATACGCTTACACTGTTACGACACCCCAGCTCTCGCCTAACGACACCCTCACTTTAAAGCGACGACACCCCTGTTCTCACGAGAGGACACCAATGGTTTTAGCGCGATGACATCCCAGCTTTGGGCTAACGACACCTTAGCTTTAGCTCGACGATACCCGAAAGGCAAATATCCTACGACACCCCTGTTCTCACGAAAGGACACCAATGCTTTTAGCGCGATGACCCCCCAACTATGGGCTAACGATACCCTAGCTTTAGCTCGACGACACCCGAATGGCAAAAATCCTACGACACCCCATGTTCTCACGAAAGGACACCAATGGTTTTAGCTCGACGACCCCCCAGCTCTGGGCTAACGACACCCTAGCTTTAGCTCGACGACACCCGAAAGGAAAAAATCCTATGACACCCCTGTTCTTACGAAAGGACACCAATGCTTTTAGCGCGACGACCCCCCAACTCTGGGCTAACGACACCCTAGCTTTAGTTCGACGACATCCGAAAAGCAAAAATCCTAGGACACCCCTGTTCTCACAAAAGGACACCAATGCATTTAGGCGATGACCCTCCAACTCTGGGCTAATGACACCCTAGCTTTAGCTCGACGACACCCGAAAGGCAAAAATCCTACGACATCCCTGTTCTCACGAAAGGACACCAATGGTTTTAGCGCGACGACCCCGCAGCTCTGGGCTAATGACACCCTAGCTTTAGCTCGACGACACCCGAAAGGCAAAAATCCTGCGACACCCCTGTTCTCACGAAAGGAAACCAATGCTTTTAGCGCGATGACCCCCCAGCTCTGGGCTAACGACACCCTAGCTTTAGCTCGATGACACCCGAAAGGCAGAAATCCTACGACACCCCTGTTCTCACGAAAGGACACCAATGCTTTTAGTGCGACAACCCCTCAGCTCTGGGCTAACGACACCCTAGCTTTAGCTCGACGACACCCGAAAGGCAAAAATCCTACGACACCCCTGTTCTCATGAAAGGATACCAATGGTTTTAGCGCGACGACCCCCAGCTCTGGGCTAACGATACCCTAGCTTTAGCTCGACGACACCCGAAATGCAAAAATCCTATGCCACCCATGTTCTTACGAAAGGACACTAATGCTTTTAGCGCGACGACCCCCCAGCTCTGGGCTAACGACACCTAGCTTTAGCTCGACGACACCCGAAAGGCAAAAATCCTATGACACCCCTGTTCTCAGGAAAGGACACCAATGGTTTTAGTGCGACGACCCCCCAGCTCTGGGCTAACGACACCCTAGCTTTAGCTCGATGACACCTGAAAGGCAAAAATCCTACGACACCCCTGTTCTCACGAAAGGACACCAATGCTTTTAGCGCGACGACCTCCCAGCTCTGGGCTAATGACACCCTAGCTTTAGCTCGACGACACCCGAAAGGCAAAAATCCTACGACACCCCTGTTCTCATGAAAGGACACCAATGCTTTTAGCGCGACGACCCCCCAACTCTGGGCTAACGACACCCTAGCTTTAGCTCGACGACACCCGAAAGGCAAAAGTCCTACGACACCCCTGTTCTCACGAAAGGACACCAATGCTTTTAGCGCGACGACCCCCCAGCTCTGGGCTAACGACACCCTAGCTTTAGCTCGACGACACCCGAAAGGCAAAAATCCTACAACACCCCTGTTCTCACGAAAGGACACCAATGGTTTTAGCACGACGACCCCCCAGCTCTAGGCTAACGACACCCTAGGTTTAGCTCGACGACACCCAAAAGGCAAAAATCCTACGACACCCCTGTTCTTACGAAAGGACAACAATGCTTTTAGCGCGACGACCCCCCAGCTCTGGGCTAACGACACCCTAGCTTTAGCTCGACGACACCCAAAAGCAAAATTTCTACGACACCCCTGTTCTCAGGAAAGGACACCAATGGATTTAGCGCGACGACCCCCCAGCTATGGGCTAACGACACCCTAGCTTTAGCTCGACGACACCCGAAAGGCAAAAATCCTATGACACCCCTGTTCTCACGAAAGGATACCAATGCTTTTAGCGCGACGACCCTCCAGCTCTAGGCTAACGACACCCTAGCTTTAGCTCGACGACACTCGAAAGGAAAAATCCTACGACACCCCTGTTCTCACGAAAGGACACCAATCTTTTAGTGCGACGACCCCCCAGCTCTGGGCTAACGACACCATAGCTTTAGCTTGACGACACCCGAAAGGCAAAAATCCTACGATACCCCTGTTCTCATGAAAGGACACCAATGCTTTTAGCGCGACGACCCCCCAGCTCTGGGCTAACGACACCCTAGCTTTAGCTTGACGACACCCGAAAGGCAAAAATCCTATGACACCCCTGATTCACGAAAGGACACCAATGCTTTTAGCGCGATGACCCCCCAGCTCTGGGCTAACGACACCCTAGCTTTAGCTCGACGACACCTGAAAGGCAAAAATCCCACGATACCCCTGTTCTCACGAAAGGACCCCAATGGTTTTAGTGCGACGACCCCCCAGCTCTGGGCTAACGACACTCTAGCTTTAGCTCGACGACACCCGAAAGGCAAAAATCCTACAACCCCCCTGTTCTCACGAAAGGACACCAATGCTTTTGCGCGATGACCCCCCAACTCTGGGCTAACGACTCCCTAACTTTAGCTCGACGATACCCAAAAGGAAAAAATCCTACGACACCCCTGTTCTCACGAAAGGACACCAATGGTTTTAGCGCGATGACCCCCCAGTTCTGGGCTAACGACATCCTAGCTTTAGCTCGACGACACCCGAAAGGCAAAAATCCTACGACACCCCTGTTCTTACGAAAGGACACCAATGGTTTTAGCGCGACGACCCCCAGCTCTGAGCTAACGATACCCTAGCTTTAGCTCAACGACACCTTAAAGGCAAAAATACGACGACACCCCTGTTCTCACGAAAGGACACCAATGCTTTTAGCGCGATGACCCCCCAGCTCTGGGCTAACTACACCCTAGCTTTAGTTCGACGACACTCGAAAGGCAAAAATCCTACGACACCCCTGTTCTCACGAAAGGACACCAATGCTTTTAGCACGACGACCCCCCAGCTCTGGGCTAACGACACCCTAGCTTTAGCTCGATGACATCCGAAAGGCAAAAATCCTACGACATCCCTAGTCTCACGAAAGGACACCAATGGTTTTAGCGCGACGACCCCCAGCTCTGGGCTAACGACACCCTAGCTTTAGCTCAACGACACTCGAAAGGCAAAAATTCTTCGACACCCCTATTCTCACGAAAGGACACCAATGCTTTTAGCACGACGACCCCCTAGCTCTGGGCTAACGACACCCTAGCTTTAGCTCGACGACACCCGAAAGGCAAAAATCCTACGATACCCCTGTTCTCAATTTACGATATTCTAGTTTTCAATTTACGACATCATATATGAAAACTCAAGAAATTGTGAAGTAGAAAAGGCATAAATATGAATAAATCGAGGACAACCATGTTCTCAATATAAAATATTTGCATTTGTATTCAATATGAAACAGTGTTAATATGAATAAATTACATTAACTTTTCAATGAAAGAAGATTGAAAAAATTAAGAACAGTTTGCGACAAGGTCGTTGATCTTTTAGTTGAGGCCCTCTCTCAATATCGTCGCAGCTAATTGTTGCCAGTATTCTCTTACTTCCTCCACCGTGAAATCCAAGGGTGCCGTGAGGTTTCAACTGGGGTGTCGCGAAGGATTTTCGTCCGAAATCATCCTGGGGTGTCACGGAGATTCTCTTCGTGGTCAGTTATAAGCACGGGTGTCATAGCATTGGTGCTAGGGTATCGTGAGGTTTCAACTAGGGTGTCGCGGGGATTCTCTCCGTGGTCAGTTATAAGCATGGGTGTCATAGCATTGGTGCTAGGGTGTCGTGAGGTTTCAACTGGGGTGTCGCGAAGGATTTTTTGCCGAAATCCTCTTGGGGTGTCGTGGGGATTCTCTCAGGGGTGAATTATAAGCATGGTGTCATAGCATTGGTGCTAGGGTGTCGCGAGGTTTCAACTGAGGTGTCGCGAAGGATTTTCGGCCAAAATCCTCATGGGGTGTCGCGGAGATTCTCTCCGTGGTCAGTTATAAGCACGGGTGTCGTAGCATTGGTGCTAGGGTGTCGTGAGGTTTCAACTGGGGTGTCGCGAAGGATTTTCGGCCGAATTTCTTCTGGGGTGTCGCGGGGATTCTCTTCGTGGTCAGTTATAAGCACGGGTGTCGTAGCATTGGTGCTAAGGTGTCGTGAGGTTTCAACTGGGGTGTTGCGAAGGATTTTCGGACGAATTCCTCCTGGGGTGTCGCAGGGATTCTCCGTGGTCAGTTATAAACACAGGTGTCATAGCATTGGTGCTAGGGTGTCGTGAGGTTTCAACTAGGGTGTCGCGAAGGATTTTCGGCCAAATTCCTCCTGGGGTGTTGCGGGGATTCTCTTCGTGGTCAGTTATAAGCACAGGTGTCGTAGTATTGGTGCTAGGGTATCGCGAGGTTTCAACTGGGGTGTCGCGAAGGATTTTCGGCCGAATTCTTCCTGGGGTGTCGTGAGGTTTCCTCTTGGGACGTCGTAAAGCTTACTACGGTAATCGGGTATTTGGCTTCCGTCACTCTCTTCAGTAATGGTTTCTTCTGTTCTCCATCCCCCGAAACTCAGCGAGGGGGGCGCAACCCTTCGTTTCCTGTGAGCGCCCACTGAGATGGTGGCACATGGCGAGTTTCCACGATAGGGGGCCAGAGCTGATAGCTCGGGCAATAGAAACACCCGCCAGGAGTAGCTTAAATATGGATGGGGGAATGCCATCGTTAATCACCTTTTCAGCCGATCTTCCAAAATTTTTGGATACTGAGATGGCTTCTAGAGGCGAGGGGCGATCGACTGAATTGCCATGCAGGGGCGTCAGTACCGTGGGGGGCCCCATGGGAGCCGCACCACGATAATCGTCGATGGGGAGGTCTTTGCGTCGTGCTCGCAAACCGCGAGTGACTCCATAGGGCGGCCGAGCAATACCTGGCCATTTCAATGAGAGATCGAGCTCCTGCGTCGGGCCAACAGCCAGCTGGAGGGGCAAGTAGCGTCCCTCCAGCGCCAGATCGCCGAGTTAGCCCCGCAGCGTGGGGGGAGCTCGGCAGCGCTCGAAAAAGATGACAAGCCCCAGTGAGGGCTCCTGTACTTTTTTTCTTTTCTTTTCTTCTTTTTCTTTGTGTGATGAATAAAAAAAATTTTAGTAACTTTTGTGTTTGCTGCCAGATCGAAGGATAAGGGAGCTTGGATGTCGTAACTATTTTTTGACCGATTTCATCCTGGGATGTGGTAAAGTTTTCTCCTAAGCGTGAACGAGTGTCTTAGGTTTGTAACTTGGGTTTCTTAATAATTCAACTGGGGTGTCCTCACTGTTTTTCGACCGAATTCATCGTGGGGTGTCGCGGGCCTTCTCTCTGTGGTCAGTTATATAGCACGGGTGTCGTAGAATTGGTGCTAGGGTGTCGTAAGGTTTCAACTGGGGTGTCGCGAATGACGATATCCCCGACTCAGGCTGTTAATGACACCTCAGTTCTCATCTGACGACACCCTAACTTTAAGGCGACGGCTCCATTGCANAAGGCGACGGCTCCAATGCGGGGACTGTTAGGGGGGGACCGATGACATCCCCGACTCAGGCTGTTAACGACACCCCAGCTCGCATCTGACGACACCCTAGCTTTAAGGCGACGACACCCATGACGTGACTTAAAGCGGGGTGTCGCAGGGATTGTTCTCCATATGGGGTGTCGTAGCATTGACGCTTGGGTGTCTTAATGTTTCAACTACGGTAGATCTTTTTTTGGGTGAACATAACTTGGGTGTCGCGGGCCTGCTCTCCAGCGTCAGTTATAAGCACGACACACCCTTTAGCATTTAAAGACACCCCATAGAACAAGCTACGATACCCCGGAAAGCAACATACGAAGATCGCAAAGGTTATAAGCATGGGTGTCGTAGTGTTGCCGCTAGGGTGTCATAACGTTTCAACTGCGGTGTCACGAATGATTTTTGGCCGAATTCCTCCTTGGGTGTCGTAAGGTTATAAGCATGGGTGTCGTAGCGTTGTCGCTAGGGTGTCGTGATGTTTGAACTGCGGTGTCACGAAGGATTTTCGGTCGAGCATAACAGGGGTGTCGTATTTGTTTAACAGAGGTGTCTTATTTCTTTAACTTGGGTGTCGCAATACTCTCGATTTTCTCCTACGATGTCGCGAGGCTTTTCTCCAGCATTCGTTTGGAGCACGGTGTCGTAGGCTTGTAACTACGGTGTTTTAACAGTAAATCAGGGGTGTCGTAGCTTTAATGATGACACTAGAGCTATATGGACAGAAAATAATGGGGAATATAGGCCGAAACACTCTGACAACACCCCAGTTTATGAGGTATAACATCCTAGTTAAGAGAGTATGACATTCGTGCTTACAAAACAGTAAACTCTAAACAGTTATGACTCCCAGAATGTCATAACTGTTTTGTTCTAAGGAAGTTACCCGCGCATTAAACGGTTTGGTCATGCATTAACTACCTCTAACGAGAAAAAACAATTGGTGTAATAAAGGAGCTTTACAAAGAAGTGGGAAGAATGACTTTTTACTTCGTTCTGCGGATGACATTTCCTCCCGAAGTTTTTGTACAAAGACTCCAGTAGCCAGGTATTCCAGCCTCGAAGCTGAAATATTTTCTTTCGACCGGACTCTCAGAGCGAGGGCGTAGGATCATGCTCAAGCCTTGGACTGATTCCTTAGCATCCGAAAGCCAAGCGAGGGGAAGAAAGAGTTTTTCTTGGACAGATGAAATCCAAGAAAAAATGGCGGTAGAAGTAGGCTGGAGGGAAAGGGCATTTTCGTCTGCACGCTAATTTTAAAAAAAAGGCGAAGCGCTTTTCATGGCCGTCACGTTCCGAACATAACATCGTAGCAGATACCGTCCGCCATCCGGCACATCATCCACGTAGGATCCACATGGACCAATCAGGAGAGGCGGTGCAGCCCATGTAGGACTTGCTGCACCGGGGGCGGTGTACAAAGACTTTTCCTAGGAAAAAAATTTCTAACGGCCTGGGAAGGCCACGGACGGAGGGGAGAAAATGGAAAAGTTATATTGTTTTTAATTTTATACAAGCAGATTTTCAGAGCGGCTTCTTGGTAACATTGCATGAGAAAAAGAGTTCTAACGCCCCACTGTTAACGCCATGATAAAATCAGCCACATTCCATAGCGAAAAAAAAGTGCAACTCCATGCAACACGTACCAAATTTTTTAAAATTAAATTAAATTAAATACATATTTAATTTTATCCATAATTATATCAAATAAAAGTTATCTGATCTTGTTTCTTAAAATGAAAAGGACTATATGAGACTCATGATGCAGCGAATATCTTTCATCCTTGACATCAAAATTCATAGTGATCAAACTATAAATAAAATAAAATTTTGATACGCTATGACCTTTGTTTTATTTATAAACTAGATTTACAAATATTAAGAATATTAATGGCACCACAACAAAATTTACTGTAAACTAATGAATGTTTGTATTGAATAAAACCAAAGAAGACATGAAAATATCAATGCATATAACCGAAAAAATTCTTAATGATTCAACATGAATAGACCAATTGTTGGAATTAAATATTTGGTGAAAATCATCATCCATGTTTAATCATTAAGAAACGGAAGCGTACCTAAATCCATATTGCTTGATTGCTCTCTAAAGCCTACCCTTTAGAATTTTCTCTAGGCTTTTTTTTTTTAGAATTCAGAGAAAAAGATCATGTACCATAACCGCTATATATAGATAACTTCATCGTAAAAATAGAAATAACCCCGTCTCTACACATTAAAGGCCCACACCATATCAGATATATTAAAACCTAAATTACTGAAACCTTAGTCGATCACTTTTAATTGGACTTAACCTTATTTGATAGTCGCAACACATAATTATTTTACATATAAGTCCAATGTTTGATTAAAAATCCAACAACCACAAGATAGGTTCAAAGTGTTCTTCACTCCCTTCTAATAGCAAACTAATAATCCAATTGGTAAGAACTAATAATTGTTACAAACAATGATGGTAAGAGAGTTCATTGCTATACCCCTTATTTGAATTTGATTGCCAATTCAAATGCAATCTTTGCAAATGATTTTATTACTATACCACGTGTTTGAATTTGAGAAGGGTTCTAAACTAATATCTTCTAATGTGCACTCATAAGTTATGCAAGAACTAGACATAATGTATGCCATCAGGTCATGTTTAAGATAAAATAAGCTTTAGCTCGTCCATGCATTTGGATTGCAAGACTTCTTTGACATTTTACTTCATCAACCTCATATTGGTCTTACCGGAGGTTGAGATTATGAAGTTAACATATTTTGGCACATTTAGTATTAGGACTCGATGATTCGTGACACATCCCTTACATGTGAATGAAGTCTTCTCTTGTTTTTTTGGCTACATCTTGATTTTGAGAGCTAGTGCCCTAATAACTTATATTAATCTGCAAACATTTTCAATTATACATATACTTTGGATATATTTTCTCAGCACCATTGCCATGCGTCTTAATATTCTCTATACATCAAATTTGATTGCAAAAAGTCATCTCTCCCGTCAAACCTTTTCTACCTCCTCATGCCAAATTTGATCACTAATCCTCCTCTTTTCTCCACATACATTTTCTCTCCATCGCAACTCACAATCATCCATTCTTCTCTCTCACGTACATTATATTTGCTTAATATTAATTTAATATTAAATCATAACAAATATTAAAGAGAGCATAAATAGCCAAAACCTTTTACCTAATTAGAGATGGACGAAATTTAAGTGTAATTTATTATTCGTGTGCCTTTTGCTCTTTTGGCCTTTGTCTTTCTCTTCCTATACGTTTGCCTGCATTGAGTTTGCAACGATCTATATATATTTATAGCAAAAATGTTGAATGCCAACCCATCACATCCCACTATTTAACTTTTTTTTATTACAGGCGGACGATCACACCACTCTGGCACGAGTCAAACCCGAAAGATCAGAGTATAAAATTTGCTGCAAAATGACATGGCAAGGGGCACCATACTGCCATACCCACTGATCGGGATGGCGGGCAACAGTGGAAGCGACCCAATCAGCCGCAGCATTGGCTTCACAATAAATATGATGAATCTCAATGGCACATGTAGCCTGAAGAGAGACAATGATATCCCTGATCAGGAGATTCAGAAGAGAATAAGAATCCCATCCCGCCTAATCCACCGGATAATCGTAAGAGAGTCTCCCTTAATAATCAATCAGCGATAGCCCAAATGTCTAACAGCATGAGTGACGCCAGCCCATGCAACCTGAAGTTCTGCCATAGGGACCGAAATGTCAATGGAGCTATGATCGCCAGCCGTAAGTAACTGACCCTCAGTCCCACGAATGACAAACCCTGATCCAGCAGTACGATCGGAAATGGAACCATCAAAGTTCACTTTGACGTAACCCGGGGGTGGGGGCTCCCAAGAGATGAATACCATAGAACGGTGTTGTCGAAGCAGCAGGGGAGTCCCAGTGGCCAGGCCCGTCATTATGAACTCCAAAATGAAAGCGAGTGTACTCCTTGGCATGAAAGAGAGCACGGTGGATGATCACCTGAGGTGAGGCTGTCTCCTCAGCAAAGACAATCTGGTTCCGAGAGCCAGCCAAATAGGTGGATAAAACACCCTGGAAATAGGGACCACGTCGGGTGAACAAACGGATAGCCTGCAGGAACGAAAGCCGGATAGGTCCATCCTCCAATAACCATGGGGTAAAATGGGTCAGCTGCCATATCTGAGACGCACGAGAACACAAGAATATGACATGATCAACAGATTCATCTTGCATCCCATATATCGGACAGAGAGGCAATATAGAGAGACCACGATCATATAGGAGGGAACAGGTAGGTAGGCGATCCCGCATGAGCTTCCACAAAAAGAGCTGAATCCTAGGGTGAACTGGCAAACGCCAAATCCAAGCAACATCACCAAGGCCCGAAGTCTGAGAGCGGAAAACGGGCCGCCAGATCCCTAGTGGGGGCGTAAGGAAGACAGGATCGATGCCAAAGTCTAATATCCGGACCAGCTAAACGGGGAAGAGGCATGGCGAGAATCCTATGTGCAAGCTCAACCCCAAACAGACGAGACACCATAGGAGCATTCCAACCAACACTCTCCTAGCAAATCAAGGATGAAACAAGCAGAGAGGGTTCAACATCAGAGCTGATAAAAGTTGGCCAGCGAGATAATGGAAGATCAGCTAGCCAAGTGTCCTGAATAACATTAACTAAAGTCCCATCCCTAATCATGCAATGGATATCAGTCATAACAGTAGGGGCAGCCTGGCAGATCGCATGCCATAAGTAGGAACATCCTCGAGGAATACTCACAGACAATCCAGAAGTCCAGCCACCGTATCTGCCACGCATGACAGTACTCCAAAAATAGTGAGGGTCCAACAAGAATCTGAAGCATGCCTCGCAATAATAGCCTCACGACGGAGCACCAAGGACTGAATCCCAAGACCGCCCTCACACGTAGGCAAGCAGACCATATCCCAAGCCAATAGATGGAGGCCGTGGCCCCCCTGCATAGACGCTCAGAGAAAGTCTCGTATACATCTCTCAATCGCGGAGGCAAATAATCGGGATCAAAGCATTGGATAACAGATAGAGAGGAAGTGAAGTAAGGATAGATCGGATCAGGGTGATACCCCATCATAGAAGACTCGAAACCTGCCATCGATCCAAATGAGCAGCGATCCGACGATCAAGGTCCCCAAAGTCCTGCTGCCTGGGCTGCCGTCCCGAAATAGGGTACCAAGGTAGATCAGTCGATCAGTGACAGTCGAGATCCCTAACAACTGGGAGATAGCAGCACGACAACGGGGAGAGGTCGAAGGACTGAAATAGAGGATAGATTTCTGCAAATTGACCTGTTGCCCCGAGGCCCGACAATAAGCCAGAATGATAGCAGAACAGGTGGCTACATTCTGAATAGAAGCTGGGCTAAGCAGGATGTAGTCAGCGAAGAGAAGATGAGTGAGAGGAGGTCCATGTGGCCAGGCATGTAAGGCTGCAAAAGAGATGCTCCAACTGCCTGATTAAGAGCACGAGAAAGATCATCAGCACACAAAACAAACAGGAACTGAGAGAGAGGGCATCCCTAACGGAGACCAACAGCAGAGGAAAAAAAACTCCGTCGGACTACCATTAATAATAATAGAAAAAGTGGGCCCTTGGACACAAACCATAACCCACTCAATGAATAGATCATCAAAACCAAACTCCTGTAGTGTAACGAAGAAACATCCAACTCATCTGATCATAAGCTCTCTCCATATCTAACTGAACAACCATGAGGGACTGTCGACAAGTGGCACGCTGGAGGTCATGCATAAACTTCTGGGCAATAAGAGCATTATCAGAGATACTGTGCCCACGGATGAAAGCTTCCTGCTCCTGAGAAATCAGTTGGGGAATCACCCCCTGCAATCGGGTAACCAGGATATGAGCTCAGACTTTATATAGGGTGGTGCACAAGCTGATCGGCCTATAATGCTGAGGGAGCAGAGCATTCTCTCTTTTAGGAACCAGAACAAGAAAGGTCCTCTGCCAATCAGGAGAAATAGTTCTAGTAGAGAAACAGACTGAATAGCCAAGATAACGTCCTGCCCAACTATATCCCAGTAGTAACGGAAGAAGAAAGACGGAAAGCCATCAGGATCGAGCTTTGTCCGGTCCAGAGCCCAAATCGCAGAACGAATCTCCTCCGCTAGGACCTCCCGAGTCAAAAGACCATTCTCACTATCTGAAACCCTAACATCCCGAGTAGCAGTGATAATGGGGAGTCAGAGCCAGAAACCTCCGACCAGCGGGACTGAAAGAAATGGAGAATATGCTCCCGAATAGCCCCCTCATCATCAAGGATATTACCATCCGCATCACTAATACGCCGAATCCGATTGGCAGCACGCCTAGCCACAGTGGCCTGGTGAAAGAACCTGGTGTTGCGATCTCCTTCCTGAATCCACTGAACCCAGACCGCTGGCGCCAATAAGTCTCCTGCTGTCGAGCAAAGAATGATGCAGAGACAAACTACTCCTAAGAGTTTGAAGATCATTCTCAGATAGCTGACCCTCCGCATCCTCCTTCGCCTGAAGAGTAGAAATATCAGCTTCCACAGCCTGAACTTGCTGCATAAGATCCCCCACCTCTCTCCTATGCCACCGTAAGAGTCTACGCTTGGTGAGCTCTAAGCGGCGGCCGCGAGTGAGACGATAAGTAGGATTCCCTCTGATAGGCAAATGCCACACCTGACTAATTAAGGATCGGGTCGAAGAATAATACATTCAAAACTGCTCAAACCGAAAAGGCCCCCGCCTATGATTAGACAGCTCAGTAGAGATGAGGAGGGGAAATGGTCAGACGCAATCCGCGAGAGATGAGTAGTAGTAGCACAGGAAAAGGACTGCATCCAAGATGAGGAGGCCAAAGCCCGATCCAACCGCTCCCACACCCGAGCAGACCCACTACGTTATTACACCAAGTAAACTGCGGCCCCAAAAATCCCAGATCAAAAAGACCCGCCGAAGAGATGAAGGAGCGAAACCATGGAGTTAGGAGAATCCACAAATCGCCCCCCACGCTTCTCAGAAGCATCCAAAATACAATTAAATCACCCGCAATAAGAGTGGGAAGGCCCTGGCCTAATAAAGTGAGAATCTCTGACCAAAGGCCGCGCCACTGACGAAAATCAGTACTGGCATAGACTCCCAGAAGCAGCCAGGGCGGAAAGATCCCCTTAGAAATAACCAGGGCCACCTGCTGATGACTATGATGAAAAGCATCAACATGGATAGCAGGGTTCCGCCAGAGAGCCATAATACCCCAGATAGACCATTAGCTTCCACAGCATAGGAAGACCAATAACGGGAGACTCGCCGCCGGAAGCGCTGAAGACTAAGCCCCGACAGATGAGTTTCCAACAAAACACATATATCAAAATGATGAATCTGCAAAAGCCTACCAAAGGAGGAGCGAAAGGATGATTTCAACGCTCCTCGAACATTCCAAATAAGAATCTTCATAAGATAAGAAGCAAATAGCCTTAGGCCCCACCCTGAGCCCCCATCATAATCATATCTGAATGGTCTCCCGAATCAAGACACGACAACTGGGGTCCCTGATCCGGCATCTGGCACACAACCTGATCATGGAGAGCCGGCTGTTGAACTGAGTCCATAGGAACAGCATCACTCCGATCCATAGAAGGAGATCCATCTTCCCGCAAGACAGAAGGGGAAGCTACTATGGCAACTTTCAGAGCAGTAAGGGCAGCCTCATGAGCATCTTTACCCTGGGGGCCCAGTGGCAGAGGAGGAACAACTTCCACTAATGGGCCTTGACCAAGAGTAGACACCCGGCCCTTATCTTTAAAGCCTTAGGGGGTAACTTAGGCCCAATGACCTCCACAGCCCAGGCTCATTTCAGGGAAGCTAGATTAGCATCATTGGACCTTGGAACATTCGGCCCAGCGATCCGAGCCAGTAAGGCTAAATGGATTAGCAGCCACTTTCCCATTCACAATCAGCTGAGTGCCAAAATCAGAAGAAGAATCGATTCCTTAGCCACAGAAGACTCAGCCATGAAGTAAAAAACTGGTTTTGAAGACAGATGCTTCTCCTTATGCTTGAGAGAGAGATTGTTCATCTTCCTTCCCTCGGAGGCTTTCTGAATTTTGGGGTGAGTCACTGAATTGAAGGAACCCCAGAAGAGGCCACAGGAGCCGAAGATAAAGGCGATCCAGGATCTACAGTAACCGGCACGGAAGAAGACTCCCGGCACAGTCACTTTTCCTCCTGGGACTCAGCTGGATCTTATCCTCCAGGATGATTGCCACATTAGGAATGGAGGGCGACGACACAACCTTCCTCCGAGAAGTCTTTCCCGGTTTCTGCTATCCTTCCTCCTCTCCCAAAGAAACAGAATTGGCCTTGCCTGAAGACTCCACTGCTTTGGCCTTACCCGTTAGCTCCACAACAGGGAAGGCTTCCGGTGTCGAAGCGTGGCCATCCAAGGGCCGAACTGCGGAATAGCTGTACAGGACCCCAGAGCCATTGAAGAGGAACAAGGTTCGGTCAGATGAAGAGATCCACAGTGCAAGCAAATGCAATCAACATGCTCGTACGCGAATTGTTGCCAGAAGGGGGAACCGTGAGCTCTGAACCTCACCCCGGCCGGAGTGGCTTGCTCAGATCAACCCTAACACAGGCACGAGCAAAGCTTCCCCTCCGTCTCTCCTTCGTGAAAGCATCAGCCTCCACAAACTCACCAGCCACCGATAAGATACTGCAGAGAGTTTCCTCATTCCAATATCCAGCGGAAGATTGGGAAGATGAATCCAGAGCAAAGCAATTCTCACAGCGTTGTCCGCAGGGACGAAATCCGGTCTCCAAACATCCATCGCCAACGGCTGCCATTCACGACCTAGGGCTATCGCAGGGCAGCGCCTCTTGCCTCCGGGAGCTCAAACTTCAGCAAGATAGTTCGGTGGGCAAGGGAGATGGAATCAATCCAGCCCGCAAGACCAGTCCGATGGAATTCCCTAATCACAGCTTCAGGGGGAACTCACCGAGATAAAGTTCGGATAATCAAACGGAGGATGACCGGTCCTCAGCCTCCGGTCAATCGCCACTATGGAAGCTGAATAATGTTCGAAAACTGAAGCTTCAGCCCAGCGACTTCAACAGGGATGGCGACGGAGCAAACCAAATGAACAGACTACCTTCCTTGCGATGAGATGGCACACTGCGCTTCGGACGATGATCCACACCAAAAATCGGATAGAACTGCCGTCAGCCATCTCCAACGGAGCAGCGGGGAATAGAACCACCAAAATCACCATAGATCGGAACGAAAATAGCTGAAGGCATAAATCTTAAAGCGTTTGACACCTGTTTTAAAAACAGCATGCAGCCGTAACTATTTAACTTTTTATAAGAGAAAACCCAAGTATAGTTTGCGAAGTTTTTGCCATTACGATCCTCCCTCGACAAGCGATCACACTGCTTAACCATTGGCGCTTTTATATATATATATATATATATACACGACCTGCATCAAAGTTTTGCCCATCCTATGATCGGCAGCTCGGGAGTTGGGCCTGACACAGCCCATATGACAGAAGCCCGCGGTTTCCCGTGCGTCCGGAAAACAAAAAGCGATCGCACAACGGGCGGGCGCACCGCCAAAACCGGCGGCGCCGCCGGTTTTTTGCATTCAAAAAAACCAGAAAAGAGAAAAGCCCTCACAAACCGCGGGCGCCGTCCGCTATCCTGCGCCGCGCATCGCGCTTCTCGTCGGGCCCTGCTCTCAGCATGGAACTCGTTTCCCTTGCACTAAGTCCGCGATTCCCATTAGAATCCCCGTACGGTGAAGTACTATGGGGACTTTGGGCCAGGTTTTTTAGATATATACCCCCTCTCTCTCTCTCTCTCTATCCCGCCCATCTTTCTTTCGCCATCTCTGTCTCTGAGTCTCTTCTCTCCCTTTCTACATCGAACGAGGGCAGGTCGTATCGATTCCCTTTGCGCTTGCAAAAGCCTTTCCACTTTGGCGGGACAAGCGGATTTCAAAAACCGGGTGTCTCTTGGGGGGAAACGATGGCGGGAGGGGAGCTGCCAGCGACGCCGCCGGACGAGCGGCGGTGCATTCGGAACGATGGCAGGATGTGGCGGTGCAAAAACTGGAAGAAGGAAGGCGTGAACCTTTGCGAAGCTCATTACGAGCGGCTGGGCCGAGAAGTAGGGGTAGGGTTTCGCCGCGGGAGGAGGGAGGCGGGGTCGGGAGGAGCCGGTGCATGAAGAGAAACGGTGATAGGACGTTCCGGGTGGGGGCTAGGGTTGGGGATTGTCCGCTGGGCAGAGTATTCAGATGAGGAAGAGGAGGCCGATGAAGCCGATGGTGGTGGACGAGTTCGGAAGCGACGAGGAGGAAGACGTCCTCACGAAGGTGAGGAGCGATTTCTTACCGGCGATCTTTCGATCTTTTCGTTGCATTTCCGATCAAAATTCGATTTTTTTGTTTCTCCTTTCCTCCCTTGATCTTTTTCGGATCTGACAAAGTTGAGGGTAATTTCTTGCGAGGTTTTTGGCTTGCCTTGTCTTGTAGGAAAAAAATCTATATTTTCCACCTTTCTTACTTTTTACGGTATATAGAAGGCGAGGAACGATTTCTTACAGTTTGTCTTGATTCATCCATTGTTTTCTCATATAAAAGTTGGATTTTTTTTTTTAACGTACGGTGGTCTTATGGGTGTTAGGGCAATGAAGACGACGATAAAGAAGACGTTTTGAAGGTGGGAAAGAAGCGAAAGAGAAAGCATTTGAAGGAGCGTAGAGAGGAAAGAGGAGTCAAGGAGGAGGATATGGTCGAGGAGGAGGATTTGGAAGCTGGATCCTCTTCTGTTACTAGGGCTACCAGGAATTCTAACAAGGTTTCACGCCCTGAGAAAAAGCCTGAGGTAATAAATTCTCTCTGGTTTGATTGTTTGCACTCTCTTTGGCTTGATTGAATGCAATTAATTTATCGATTTGTGTCTCTGTGTTTTAGGGTTCTATGAAGAAGAAGCTGACTGGGGATGATGCCCTAATGTGTCACCAATGTCAGAGGAACGATAAGGGAAGGGTGGTATGGTGTTCAAAGTGCAAAAAGAAACGCTTTTGTGTGCCGTGCATGACTCGCTGGTGAGTGGAGGTCCTTTCACCTTTCTTCTTATTCTTTTTATTCTTCTTGTAAATGTATACATTCATATAGTAGGTTTGAAGTTTCTATGGTCCCGATTTTGTAATTAGCACCATATTTCTCTTTTGCTCTTTAACTATTCTGTGTCATCTATTTCTTCTTCTGTTTTAAGAAGAAAATGTTTCATCTATTTCTAGGACCTCTAATCATACATTCTTTCTGATTGGGTTGAATTGAAGAAATGTGCAAATTATATGTTGTTATCACTTGCATCAGTAAGATGCCCGTGTGTTTTGTAACATAGTAGTGAAATCTTGCAAGGTTGAAAATATATGTGTTATTATTTTCATGCATTTTCCTTTGTGATTGTTACTAGGTATCCTCATTTATCAGAGGCTGAATTTGCGAAAGAATGCCCAGTTTGCTGCAACAATTGTAACTGCAAGGCATGCTTGCGTATGAAAGGGGTTCCTGAGGTCTGCTTTTGGTATTTGGAATTCTTGATCATTTGTTGCATCCAGTTCTCTGCTTATTTAATCATATATGGTAACACATTCTCTATTTTGACTTTAGCCTTATGAAAAAAGATTAAGAAAGCTGACAGAGTTCGATACTATTGTTATATCGTACGCTTATTGCTGCCATGGTTGAAAGAACTATGTCAAGAACAGAAGGCAGAAAAGGAAATTGAGGCCAAAATTCAAGGTATAACTTGCATTATTTGGACTTCAGTTTGCATACCTTTCCATTTGTTCTTTTCCATCTGATCGTTCTCCTCTGCTGCTTGATCAGGTTTGATGTCGACTGAAATAAAGTTAAAAAGAGCTAAATGTCAAAAGGATGAACGTATATACTGGTAAATTTCTTTCCCTCATCAAGATCTTCTAAAACCAGATATCTTGGCCATCTTGTCTGGTCCCCATTGCTGATCTGAACCAAGATTGTGGCTTATCTTGTTCAAAATGGAAGGCTTGGAAAAATGCAAGAGGAATGAGATATTTGAAGAACTTGGTTGATATTATAGGAACCTAGATATTGAAATATCGGCCGATACAGTTAATCCAAGATTACCTAAAAATTAAAAAGTCACGCTAACCTGTTTCATGCGCACAGAAAATTTCCTGCCATACCGTGAGGGTTGAATACCTAGGTGGGTTGTGTGATTCTCAGGAAGTTGTGTGATGCATGTAGGTGGGTTGAATACCTAGGTGGGCCCAAAGAACTTTCCATGCACACTAACATATTCCCCTAATCATTTAACGTATTCAATGTACAGTTACACATTCCACGTGGAATGAGGGGATTGGTGTGATTACCAGTAAGTTGTGCGATATGTCGGGGTGGGTTAAATTCTCAGTTGCTAGGTCATCTGTGGGTGGGCCTAAAGAACTTTTGGTGTACGCTAACATATTTCTCAAAACTTTGACATTAAATTTTGATTTAAGGTTGTAAAAGATTGATTAGGAAACCCCATCTGAGATATCAGTCATATCATGTAGGTGAGTGTCTGATACTATCCTCACTGAATCTTGGCTGAGATAGAAACTTTGCCCTTCATAAATAATAAGCTCTGCATGTGATTCAGTTAAGCCCTTTAAAAACCTGATTCCTGAAATTATTTTGGAGCAGCGACAATTGCAGAACCTCTATTGTTGATTTGCACAGAAGCTGCCCTGGCTGTTCATATGACGTATGCCTCAGTTGCTGCCGGGAGCTTCGTGAAGGCAACATACCTGGTGGTGACAGGACAGTAATTTTGCCATATCAGGACAGGGGTAAAGATTATGTGCAGGGGGGATCTCCTTGTCATATGAATAAAGGTCGAGCAAACAGGAAAAAAACTCAAGAGAGTTCTCTAGGCAGTCAGATTGCTATCTCCACAGATCATGAAACTCATATGAGAAAATGGAAAGTGCATAGTGATGGCAGCATTCCTTGCCCGCCAAGGGAGATTGGAGGCTGTGGCAACTCATTTTTGGAGCTGAAGTGCGTGTTTCCTGAAAAGTTGCTCTCTGAGTTAGAGGAGAAGGCTGTTGCAATTTCTAGGAGCAATAAGTTTGCACAATTTGAGGACATGTCCAGTAGGTGTTTCTGTTTCACTGCATCTGGCCATATTAAGGATGGGAGCGAGATGCTACGGAAAGCAGCTTGTAGGGAGAATTATGACGATAACTATTTATACTGTCCAACTGCTAGAGATATTCAACAGGGAGAATTACAACACTTTCAAAACCATTGGTTAAAGGGGGAGCCGGTAATTGTCCGTGATGTGCTTGAGCTTACTTCTGGCCTGAGCTGGGAGCCAATGGTGATGTGGCGTGCATTACGAGAGACAACAAAGTCTAAGGCTGCATCCGAGCAGCTTGCAGTAAAGGCAATTGATTGTTTGGACTGGTGTGAGGTTAGTTTTAGTACATCATACATGTTTTTTATGTTAAGAAATGTTTGTAACATAGTTTCGCTGAATACACACAAGTGTGCATGTGCATGTGGGTATGTGTGCATGGAACACTGTGTGTGTGTGTGTAATGCTGTGTATTGACTTGATTAAAATGTTGTTGAACAGTGCATTTCTGTGTACACATTTTTTTCTTTGCATATTGACTTACAGAAATTTCCTCCAATCTTAATCATGTATAGGTTAATTCATTCTTGCTTGAACGACAAGTTGTTTCATTGTGTTAAGCATGAACTTAGACTTTGTTGCAGTTGTAAAATCTACTCATGGGTGAAGTATATTTTGATTGCTGTATGAATAGTTTGTCAGTGCGAGATCTAATGTTTTAATTTAAAGCCTAATAAATGCTTAGATTTCTGAAGGAATGTTATTGGGTAATTCTCCAATCAGATGATCATATACATGTACCTACTTCGATAAGGAATCCATGAAGAAACTTTGGTGGATATGCTGTTACAACTGTATCTGTAGTTGAGGTTCCTTGGTTTTCAATTGTTTGCATAGGCTAAATTTGCCTATCTGATGAAGATTGTGAAAGTAGGCGGCTGCCTATATAATTTTTTGAGAGCTGCATGTTCCTTGACTGTTTCAAGTGTTTTCATTAGTCATCCTTTGTTATTTTTTTGACAGTTGAATGTTAGGAAATGTATTGGTGGGCCACCCACTGCATGTTTGTGTTTTATGCATTATGTATATATCGATACTCCCTGATGCATATCTGATATTTTATAGGTTGAGATAAACATTCATCAGTTTTTCAGAGGATATACTGAGGGGCGAAGTCATGGCAATCACTGGCCTGAGATGCTAAAGCTTAAGGATTGGCCCCCAGCCAGTGCCTTTGAGGAGCGGTTACCTCGCCATGGTGCTGAGTTTATAACTGCTTTGCCATTCCCAGAATATACAGATCCTAGGTATGGTGCTCTAAATCTTGCAGTGAAGCTGCCTAAGGATGTTCTAAAGCCGGACCTGGGGCCCAAAACATACATTGCTTATGGTCTTGCTGAAGAGTTAGGCAGGGGTGATTCTGTGACAAAGCTTCACTGTGATATGTCTGATGCGGTATGCATTTTGTTGCAGTAACCGATATTGCATCTGTTTTGTGGCTTTGTTTTTCTTGAGCTGATGTAAGTAACCTCATGTTGATAAACAGGCATTTGGTATTCTGTGTGATGTGAATCCATCCATATATACTCTAACTCAGCCACATGTTTGACATAATAGTCTTGAAATCTGATGGACGCATTTGTGTCCCTGGCGTTAATGATTTGGTATCCCCTGTACAGGTTACCGTCCTGCAGCATGAAATGTTTACCTTTTTTTTCGATGGGAAGGAGGTTGAAACTTAAAACCAAAAAACATCTGTTAGTTGTGGGTTGTGACTATCATTTTTGGCTCTCATATCTTGATCTCTAGCATCATCTACAAAATGATGGGCTGTATTATTGAATTTTATTGTTAGATTTTCTGTTTGCAATTCTCTAATGGTACTATTATATTGGATTAAAATGATTTCTATTAGCATTCCTCGTGGAGCCTATGTTCTAGATGTCTTAATGGTAGATTTTGTCTAGCACATCAGTCCACTTTAATCAGGAACTTTCTTTGATTGCTGATATGCAATTGTTTACACAGGTGAATGTCTTAACCCATACAGCAGAGGTAACCCTTTCTGATTCTCAACTTTCTAGGATAGAGAAGTTGAAAAAGAGACACAGTGATCAAGATTTAAGAGAACAGGTACTTACCACACAAACAGATTCAGAAGAGAACTCATCATTCTCTCTAGTTGGGGAGATGTGTTCCATGCGAACAGAAAATGACCTTATTCGTCTTGTGCAGGCAAACAATATGATATGCGATGATTCTATTGGTGAGGAAAAAACAAGTTCTCTCTCTATAGCTGAACCCCGTGTGGAAAAATCAGATGTTAAAGTTGGGGATGCAATGCATGTTCAGAAAGATGTTGATGCAGGCTTTTCTGTTTTTCAAGCTGAAAGTGTTGTAACATGTGACAAACAAGTGGGACAACATGGTTGTTTTTCAAATGACCATCAGGTTGCTCATAATGAGGATCTGAAAGAATGCCAAAGAATTGAAGATAATTGTCAAGCAACTGATGGAAGTTGTCCAAAGCTATCTATTAACAAGTCTGTCATGGAACCAATTGCGTTGCACGCATCATCTGGAGAGGTAGAAGGGAAGAAAGTCGGTGAAATGGCTTCTTGTAATTTGGATCATGAAGCTCTCAAAAGTCAAAAGATGGGTCTAGTGAATGCATGCCAAAATGGTGTATCGCATTCTGGTGCAATCTGTGATAATCTAAAAGTGACTGTTGAAGCTCATACTGAAGATCCATCTGTGATGAAATCCACATCCAATTTTGTTGGTATTCAGTCATGTGCCATTGTGGAAGGAGAATTCCCAATGTCTCAGTCCTTGAAAGAAACTGGTGAATCACAGATATTGGCTGTGGTGAATGCTGGACATGATGTTCTGGAAGAAGCATCTGATCAGGATACTGGTGTCCAAGCTGAGGCAGGTAATGGTGCTTGTGAAACTGGGCGGCATGTTGACAGAAATTGTCCTCTATATCCTGTTAGTACTGAAAGCAATGGAAACTCTTGTTCCAAAGGAGTCGATCGAGGACATAATGCTAATCAGATTTCCATAAAATTGAAAATAATGAAGTATGTAATGCAAATGTTAAGGATGCTGATGAAATGCCTGTGGTTGAGGCAAAAAAGGTCGGAAGAGGGGCAGGCCTCCTGGTCTTGGAAAGAAGTCGGGAAAGGTAGTGCCTGGTCAAACTTCAAGGGAAATTCTGATAAAAGGAGAAACTGTGATGCATTGTCCTAATCTTTCACCAGAATACAAATCTGGTAATGATGTGGAGATGCAAGCTGAGGGTATCAATCACCAGAATACAAATTGTGAAGAGCTAGATGAGAGAACAAAAAAAAGTAGGAAGAAAAAGAAGGGGAGGAAGCCTGCATTTTCTCATCAACACATGAAAAGAAAACTCAATTCTGTTGCTGTCAGCACTGAATTTGCAGAGGATCCTGATGGTGGTCAAGTGGATGAGGTTTCAGTGAAAATCAGAGTGAGAGAAACTGTGATGCTCTCCTACTTACAGAAGGCAAATCTGGTGATGATGCGGAGATGCAAGCTGAGGGTAGTGGTAATAAAGTTTTTGATGGGCCAGATGAGAGAGCAAAAAGTAGTAGTAGGAAGAAAAAGAAGGGGAAGAAGGCAGCATTTTCTGGTCGACGAGTGAAAAGAGAACATGATTCTATTGCTGTCAGAACTGAAACTACTGAAGAACCTGATGATTGTGGATCCGAAAAAGTTTCAAATTCTAAAAACAGTGCAGAGGTGAGGGAAGCTGGAGACTTGGATAAGGACAGAGAGCAACAACCTGCTGTATCTGGTGACAGTATGGAGCCTAAAAAGCCAAAGCAGCCAGAAGGTGGTGCTCTGTGGGATATTTTTCGAAGAGAAGATGTTACAAAATTGCAGGAATATCTCAAAAAACATGCTAGAGAGTTCAGGCATGTCCACTGTTCTCCAATTGAACAGGTAACAACAAGCCAGCATGGACATGATCATGTTGTATAGCAGTTCATTTTCCTTGTTTGCATTGTCAATGACTGCAATTGTTTGTTATAGGTGCTTCATCCTATTCATGACCAGTCCTTTTATTTAACCTTGGAGCATAAAAGGAAGCTTAAGGATGAATATGGTCAGTTAATCTTACATTAGTTGCATAGGCAATGATAGCTTTTTTGGTTCTCTGTTTTGTGTTCATATTGCTGTGATTGAAGGCATCTAGACCTGATAATCGTTGACTTGCCGTGTTCATTTAGGAATTGAGCCCTGGACTTTTGAGCAAAAGCTTGGTGAAGCTGTCTTTATCCCTGCTGGGTGTCCCCATCAAGTTAGAAATCTGAAGGTGTGTGCTTCTCTTGTATTCACATTTTGTTATTTTTTAACTACTTATTCAGAATAACATCAAGGGTTTATGCTTGTTTCACTGGTAACTGGCATTTGACATTGTTGTCTCATGAACAGTCATGCATAAAGGTTGCGCTAGACTTTGTCTCCTGAGAATGTCCGTGAGTGCATTCGATTGACGGAAGAATTTCGTATACTTCCAGAAGAGCACAGGGCCAAGGAAGATAAACTAGAGGTTTACTAATTCGAACCCTTACTTTGTGCTTTTTGTGCTTCTGTTAAATTTGTTTGTGCTTATGTTATTGCACCTCAAGACTCTGTTCAAATTTCTGTGATTGTTTCTTTATCGAACACAATCCAGGTTAAGAAAATGGCTCTCCATGCACTCCGCCATGCTATAAACGAATTAGAAGCCTATGATTCTAAACCAAGGTGAGTTTTTCATATTACTGCATTTTTCCTTTCAACCAAGGTGAATTTAAAATCACCTTATGTTTTTAATGCTTTTGTTTAGCCCCTGTGAATATTTTCTGGTGTTTGGTATAGAGTAAATGGCTCTTAAAAATTTTCGTGCTCCTTGTCTTCTCTTGCATGATTATATACTCGGGGACATCCTTGGCATTGGTTTGATTAAATGCAGCTTTGATTTATGTAGAATTCCTGGTACCCTTCATATCTGAGTTATAATTAGACTCTTCTATGAACAATTCCTGTACCTTGCTTGGATGTCCAATCATCACTAACTTGTGGATATTTTGGATATTGAACATGGCCTAGCTATCCAACATTATGGTACAATTCTTTGATCAATTGAAAATTTTGGTTTTGAAAAATCCTGAACAGTTGCGGCTCTTTATGAGCACCTGCACTTGTAAGATATTGGGTTGTGAAGTCTCGGCCTATAAATTCAGTGTGTTGTGTGCTGTATCAGGTCAAAGGCTGTATCCGAAGAACCTATGGTAGAATATGAAGATGAAGAGAAACCTATGATGGAAACAGACCCACCGCAGGAAATTGGAGATCCAACTGCATCAGCATCGCAGGATTCAAAGTCATCTCAGTCGTTGCCAACTTCATCTTCTGATACTGATGCCTAGCTGTAGGAACCTGTTTTTGATCTATCATTCATGGGAAGGGCATTTATGATAGACTGCATAGCAGTATACTGGTCTTTTGCTGTTAATTAAACTGCAGTAGCTGTATCTTTGGAATGACTGATGTAGGTTTTCTGTATGACATTGCCTTTCTAAATTTTGGATCCACCAGCCATTGTTAGGTGCGAATGTTTTTATTGGAATGCATCATTTTGGACATTCCTTAGAAGGAAATTTGGCTTTGAGTTATTTTGAAGTTCTATTATGCCAACTTTTATCTTTATACTTTAAATAAGGCTCAATCTTTTGATTTGGTGATGTTCCATGAAACGCAAGGTGTTATGCCCTTGTCTCGAGGCCTAAGGCCCTGAAGATGTTTTTTCTGTAGCAGTGGTCCAAGGGCACCGGACTTGGGAGATGCTACACAGCAAATAAGCTTTAGCTGGTCAAGCATTTTAAGGGCTGTCCGAAGGTAATAACAGATACTTTTGTTGAAGCGTGTAGTGCGTAAATATGCTTCAGAGTTGCCCTCCTTGAAAATGCCCGAGGGTTTTGTGTTGCACGTTGTTTTGAAGTGCGCTAGTCTCCCTGTTGACCGTGGTTTCGGTCCAGGCGAGAGTATACAAAGCATTGTGAATGGAAAGTCTATTTCTCCTAAATAAATAGGTGGTCACACTCTTGCCACTGCAGGGTCCAAGGAGGATCAGACAAACACACAACCTTACCCCCACAAAGGCTATTTCCATGTTTTGAGCCCATCACCCAGGTCACAACAGAGTAACCTTACCACTGCACCAGGTGGCAAACTCCTGTTAGTTCTAGCTTCGTTGGGTAAGCCTAGAAAAACCCTTTTAAGTTAAGAACTCGCAATTCTACTCATTATTTCGTTCTTCCATTTATAATCAACTTCAGATTTAAATTATGCATTTAATTTCCATCTATAATGCCCCAAGAAAAAAAAGCAAAAATCAAGAAAACCCTGGAAAAGGAAAAGGAAGTGCATCAAACACTGACCAAACTATCGAATGTATCCTCGCAGGCCACACCCTTGGACGATTTCGAACGATTTCGAGAGCTTAAGAGTCAAATACTTGTTCTTCGGGTAAACGTGCATGCCGAACAGCTTCATCCGACCCTAGAAAACCCATCCAGATCCAAGAAAAACAAGAAATTAGAACTTAAAACAAAACCCTAGACATCAAGAACGGAATAAAGAGAAATTACACCGATCGACCGACCTGGGGGAACTCGAGGTAGAGGACGGGGTTCTTGGTGCCCAGATCGGCAAGCTCGCCGACACGGCCGCCAGAAAAGGGGGCGAGGAGGCCGGGGAAGGAGAAAAGGTAGCGGCTCTTCCGCTGGCCCCGCTTAACGATGTCGCGGCCCTGGAGCTTGAAGACGGCCTTGGACAGCTCCAGAGGGCCGGAGGGCTTCGATGGAGGGCGGCGGAGGAGCTTCTTCGAGAACGCTAGGGATCTCAGCCTCTTCTTCTCTTCCGTCTCAGGGTCTGCCGGCCGGGAGTTCTCCTCCTTCTCGCTCTTCTTCCCCATCTCGGCGTCCTTCTTACGCCCCTCTCTGTTGGATAAGTTTGAGGAAAGATAGTACCCGGAAGATCTTATCTATTTGAGAAGTTGAGAAGATGCTGTGGCGTGCAAGGCACTGTCCTTAAGAGTAGATTCGCGCCTCTCGGAGATAATATCTCGGTGCAGAAGATCAGAGCACGACTACCCTCCAGGATACAACAGCAACGAGTCTTCTAACAAGCGTGCACACACCAATGTCAGAAGAGGATGAACAACCGAATGAGTTCCTTCTCTTTGGATAAGAACGGAGCAAAGAAAAGAATGAATCTCTGGATTGGATAAGGACGAGGGAATGGATCTCGGATAATGATGGAAAGAGCAAGATTTGAATTGAATTTTTTTTCACCGGAAGGCATTGCTTTGAATATTTATAAGATAGCAAGCACCGGTTGAAAGCAGCGAGTCAATCCAACGGGAATGACGATTCAGTCTAAAGGTCGATCAGCGTCCAACGGTTGGTCAAACAAAATAAAAGACTTATCAAGACTTATCATGAACGTAGAGACATATAAGTCAAAAGACTGGTCAAAAAGAAAAATAAAAGGACTTATCCTACCGGTTGAAATAAAAAGACTTATCCTACCGGTTGAGAACGACGTATCAGATAAAATGACTTATCAAATCAAAAGGCTTTTGAATATTGAAATACATTAGATTTCCAACAATCCCCCACTATTTCAATATTCAAAAGATGACAAACTTTAGAAGGAACTTTAAGAATGTAATGCATAAGCCATGGTGTCTATGTGACTATGAACCAGGCATAGAGAAAATAAGTGTAATCCATAAAAGGTTGGTGAAACTAAGTTTCTATGAACCAATCCTTCTTTTATTGGATCATTGACTTATAACTCACATTCCATCTCTCAGATTTCGGTTGTTCAAGCGGGTTGACACGTTTCGGCCATGCGTCTACCTGGATATTCATGAGTACTCTAGAGATCCTACCCAAGTCTCATAGGAAGCGGCCACCACCTCCATACTCATATAGGTGGATTGTCATCAAGTATACACTGCAGTTTTGTATACCACCCAAATTAGGCTATGACATCCATTAAGAACTTCACATATTAGTTCAACCTAAACACTGCAGAATACTATCTTACACCATAGAAAGGGATTTCACAATATAAATAATTATGATAGTATACTCCAAGTTGTCCAGTGAATTATTTTCCCATATGAACCTTCTTCCCGGGATCTCCGTTCATGAAGGTTGGGTTACCATCACTTCAACTTTTGATCTGGGTATAATCCCATTTCCCTCGATGTATTGCTCACAAGCTTTTTGCTTAGAGGCTTAGTCAGAGGATCGGCAAATTCAACTCTGACCTTACATAATCCAAGGATATTACTCCATCATTAATAAGCTGCCTCACAATATTATATCTTAGACATATATGTCTACTCTTCCCATTATAAATTTTGTTTTTAGCTTTAGCTATGGCAGCCTGACAATCACAATGTATAGACACAGATGGAGCTGGTCTCATCCAAATGGGAAGATCTACCAAAAGATTCTGAGCCATTCGGCCTCAGTCCCAGCCTTCTCCAAGGCAATAAACTTGGATTCCATTGTAGACCGAGCTATACATGTTTGCTTAGATGATTTCCATGACACTGCTCCTCCTCCAAGGGTAAACACATAACCGCTAGTGGATTTCATCTCATCAGAGTCTGAAATCCAGTTAGCATCACAATACCCTTCTAATACTGTAGGAGTCCGACAATACATTAAACCATAGTTCATGGTTCCTTTCAAATATCTAAGCACTCTTTGTAATGCAATCAATGATCCTTGTTAGGACATTGGGTATATCTGCTTAGTCTTCCTACAACATAAGCAATGTCAGGTCGAGTGCAGTTCATCAAATACATAAGACTACCAATAATTTGAGCATATTTAGATTGTAAGACACCATGCCTTTATTTTTCTTAAGCTGTGAATTAGCATTATAAGGAGTGCTCACAGGCTTACAATCAAAATGTGAAAACTTTTTCAAAATTTTCTCAACATAATGTTCTTGTGAAAGTATGATACTATCTGACTTCTTTACAAGTCTAATTCCTAAAATCATATTTGCTTCTCCCATATCTTTCATATCAAAATTCAAAGTCAAGAACATTTTGGTGCTAGTAACAATATCAAAATTAGTGCCAAATATGAGCATATCGTCCACATACAAACAAATTATAACATATTTATGGTTAACAACTTTAGAATAAATACATTTATCAGCACTATTAATTTGATATCCATTTAAAACTAGCACTTTATCAAACTTATCATGCCATTGTTTTGGTGCTTGTTTTAAGCCATACAAAGATTTAATTAATTTACAAACTTTATGCTCATTACCAAGAAGAACACAACCCTCAGGTTGATCCATATATATTTCTTCTTCTAGGTCTCCATTAAGAAATGCAGTTTTAACATCCATTTGATGAATTATCAATTTATGAATAGATGCAAGTGCAATCAAAACTCTAATAGAAGTTATTCTTGTCACAGGTGCAAAAGTATCAAAGTAGTCAATATCTTTCTTTTGAGAATAACCTTTTGCAACTAGCCTTGCCTTAAATTTTTCAATAGAACCATCAGGCTTTAGTTTCTTCTTAAAGATCCATTTACACCCAATAGTTTTAGCTTCAGGGGGTAAACTTACTAATTCCCATGTATGATTGCTCATGATGGATTCTATCTCATTATTTATAGCCTCTTTCCAAAATATAGCATCAGGAGATGAAATTGCTTCATATATGTTTGAGGATCATTATCAACAAGAAAAGTATAAAAATCATCTCCTAGATTGGTTTCCTTTCTGATTCTCTTGGATCTCCTTAGCTCTTGAATGTCATTAGGCTTTAAATTAGGTTCAACCACTTGTGGTCTAGAAGGTCTTTCTAAGGAGGTTTTCATAGGAAAGATATGTTCAAAAAATTCTGCATCTTTCGTCTCAACTATAGTATTAGGTTTCATGATATTATTTTCACTTTTAATCACTAAGAACCTATAGGCAGCACTATATTTATTTGCAGGACTATTTTGAACATAACCTATAAACATACAATCAAAGGTTTTAGATCCTAACTTTCTCTTTTTAGGTTCAGAAAGCAAGACCTTTGCTAAACAATCCCATACTTTTAAATATTTAAAACTTGGCAAATGACCATTCCATAACTCATAGGGTGTTTTATTGGTTTTCTTATAAGGAATTCTATTTTGAATAAAACAAGTAGAAAGAAGGGCTTCCCCCCATAAGTTCATGGGTGCACCAGAACTAAGGAGCAATGCATTCATCATTTTTTTAAGTGTTCTATTCTTTCTCTCAGCCACTCCATTAGATTCTAGTGAATAAGGAGGAGTAAATTCATGAATTATACCATGTTGTGCACAATACTTATTAAAAGGAGTAGAATAATATTCTCCTCCTCTATCAGATCTAAGTCTTTTTATTTTTCTTGTTAATTGATTTTTAACTTCTGCCTTATATTTTAAAAATATTTCGAAGGCTTCATCTTTTGATTTTAATAGATAAACCATTGCATAACGAGAAAAAATCATCGATAAAAGTAATATAGTATTTCTTTCCACTTCTAGTCATATTACCTTTTAAATCTCCTAAGTCAGAATGAATTAATTCTAACAATTCAGTTTCTCTTGTATGAATAGATTTGCAACTTCTTTGGTTAATTTAGATTCTACACATGTTTGACATTTTTCATGATCATATGAAGTAGACATGTTATTTACCAAACCTAATTATTTCATTCTTTTAATGTAAGAGTAATTAACATGTCCTAATCTATCATACCAAAGATTAATAGAGTCAAGCAAGTAAGCAAAAGAAGATGATGCATTTCCATTCATAACTTCGAGTACATTTAATACAAATAGACCCTGGTTACAATATCCTTTCCCAAAAAATTTTCAGATTTGGTCATGACAACTTTGTTAGACTCAAATGACACTTTCACACCATTTTTTCCAAGCAAGGCCACAGAAATTAGGTTCATACGGATGTCCGGCACCTGTAGCACATCTCCAAGTGAAAGGACTTTTCCAGAAGTTAGTTTTAGATTGACTTTTTCTTTGCCAATCACTGAACAAGACTTTGAGTTGCCCATGAAGACTTGTTCCTCTCCTTCTGGCAGTGGGATATAGAGGCAAATGCATTTCTATTGCCACATATATGACGAGTGGCTCCAGAATCCATCACCCAGTCCTTTGTATGTGCAACAATATTTGCCTCGCTAACAACCGCAGCAATCACATCTTCTCCAACCATCAAGTTAGCCTTTGGTTTGGCTGGAGCATCATTATTTTTTTCTAAACCTGCATTGGGCAACATGGTGTCCTGGTTTCCCACAAACATAGCAAGATCCTTTTTTCTTCTTAAAATTTTGACTTCTTTGAAAATGAGGCTTCTTATCATATTTTTTGTAATGGTTTCTATGTTTGGGCTTATAGGACTTATGTTTATCCTTACTAGATCCATCCTCTATTAGATTAGCCTTACTAGTCATTTCCTTAGCCTTTTCTATCTTTTCTTGGGCTCTGTTTTGCTCTTCAATCCTAATATGCAATAATATCTTCAAGGGACATAGACTTTCTTTTATTCTTTAAATTATTCTTATAATCTTTCCAAGATTCAGTAATTTTTCAATTAGGATCCAGCAATAAAAGCATCAGGAAGAATAATATTATCATTTTTAAGGTCATCTATTAGAACATGGAAAGCATGGATCTGAGATGACACATCCTTATCTTCTGACATGGTAAAGTTAAAATGGTTTCCTATAGCAAATTTCTGAGAACCGGCATCTTCAAGAATATATTTTCTTCTAAGGCTTTCCCAAATTTCAGAGGCTGATTTAATAGGATAATAAATATCAAATAGTTCATTGGATAGAGTACTAAGAATAGTATGCCTACATATTCTGTTAGCCTTTTCCCATGTTAGAAGGTCCTCCTCTTTCTCAGGTTTAGGATCAGTCAAAACAGATGCTATATTATAAACATCTAATATTGAAAATAATTTCTCTTGCCAACGTTTATAATGGGAACCAGTAAATTGCTCAATCTTGGATGTATCGGGAAAGGACTTAGTAGCAGCAACCATAATAGAGTCCATATCTACTCTTAAGATTGTTGGATAAGTTTGAGGAAAGATAGTACCCGGGAAGATCTTATCTATTTAAGAAGTTGAGAAGATGCTGTGGCGTGCAAGGCACTGTCCTTAAGAGTAGATTCGTGCCTCTCAGAGATAACATCTTGGTGCAGAAGATCAGAGCATGACTATCCTCCAGGATACAACAGCAACGAGTCTTCTAATAAGCGTGCACACACCAAAGTCAGAAGAGGATGAATAGCCGAATGAGTTCCTTCTCTTTGGATAAGAACGGAGCAAAGCAAAAGAATGAATCTCTGGACTGGATAAGGATGAGGGAATGGATCTCCGGATAATGATGAAAGAGCAAGATTTGAATTGAATTTTTTTTCACCGGAAGGCATTGCTTCGAATATTTATAAGATAGCAAGCACCGGTTGAAAGTAGCGAGTCAATCCAATGGGAATGACGATTCAGTCTAAAGGTCGATCAGCGTCCAACAGTTGGTCAAACAAAATAAAAGACTTATCAAGACTTATCATGAATGTAGAGACATATAAGTCAAAAGACTGGTCAAAAAGAAAAATAAAAGGACTTATCCTACCGGTTGAAATAAAAAGACTTATCCTACCGGTTGAGAACGACGTATCAGATAAAATGGCTTATCAAATCAAAAGGCTTTTGAATATTGAAATACATTAGATTTCCAACACTCTCAGCCAAGTGGAGTCGGCGAAACAAAACGGGAGAGGAAAAAGCGGAAAGAAAAAATGGGACTTCGTTCTGGAAAATATATCAAAAATAATGCGTTTAATATATTCTTTTGTTGCAATTAATCATGTTCAAAGTTAGCCGCCATTCACAAATAATCAAATTATCTCCATCATTACTCCACCATAAGCTTGGATGAGTTGAGTTGAGTTGAGTCGAGTCTTACCCCTCCATAAGCCATTAAACTACTTTCATTATTCTTAAAAATAAGATTTATTATATTTATGATTTGATATATATATATATATTCTATTTTTTTCATAATAATATTATTTCACTCGATTTTTGGTTAAAAGCATTGATAAATGACTTATTAACCCTTTACATTAATATCCTAAAAAAATTATACGAAAATATGTAATTTTCAGCGCTTTAGGTTGCTAGGTAGAAGATTGAATTAAAATTATTGAAATAACTTTATAGTGAAATTACGTGCAACGTTGTTAATTAGAAGAATTTGATATATTAGTTTTTTTTTTCTTTTTTATCAAACAAATCTCAATATGATTATGAATTTTATAGAAAGATATTTATGATTCAACTTATTTATAATTTAAATACAAAAATTTTATTATCCAATCAATAACTATCTTTAAATTTATTATCCACTTAATAATCTTTAGTTCAGAATTAAAATGGAGCAAGTCTCCTTTAATCTCCTTACTTCCACTTTAACCTCTTAAATATTTTTTTTTAAAAACAAAAAGTAAATAAAAAATTTAGATAGAATTGTGTGCGCTAAGAATAGTTTATAATAAATCATTCTTTTTTAGGTATTAGGTTTAAGTTTCTTTTAAAAAAAACCCTGTAACACACTTAATAAATTTCAACTCCCAAAGTATCCAAAAAAAAAAAAATCCTAAGTGCATTTTAAAGCTAAATAGAGATACTTTATAAATTTAGTCTGCTACTAACTTTTCAACGTATTATTTTTGCATGAAAAATAAAATAAATTTATTTTTTAAAATAAAAATATTTTTTATAGAGCATATTTTTAAATCATAACATAGTTATATTTTAAAATGAAGTACGACATTGATTAGGTCCTTACCATCCATTTTGTACCTAAATTCATTAGCAAAATTGTTGGTGAATCCAATATATATATCATTATATAAAAATAAAAAATTCTTATAAAATTAATAGTTAGATAGATTCTTTTGCAAAATTTATTATATTTGTATAATTTATTTTAAATAATAATAAATTAACCCATTTAGTCCCATCTAACTTTGTTTAAAATTTAAATGATATATCATGTTATTATAAACTTTCATCAAATTTATAGTTGACAACCTTTGCCATGAAAATTACTAGTTCAAACTTCTAATCCTAAAATAATAATCATATCATAATGAAAATAACACTCAATAGCAAGGAAGTATTTTTTTTAATGGATAAAACTATTATGTTTTGACCACATTATAGTCATTTTGTTCTAATTTACTAACATATGCAATTTAAAAATAAATATTTATTTAAAAAGGGTACTGTAGAAATAACGACTATAACAATAATGGGTTATTATAATACTAAATTATGTACTATGGCAGTTATTATTATTTTTTCGTTTATTATTAGTGAGGTGAAAACTATTATGATGGTTGCTAAGGCCCAACTATGACGCAAAACTATAGCTATAGCTGATCAAAATCTTAGGCTTATGTAAAGTCTTTAATAAATAATTTATTACATAAAATCAAATATAAAATACTTAATAGTAGATAGACTTGAATTTGATAGACTTGAATCTGATTGAGTTTTAATAGCCTTTTCTTTAAAAAATAACTAGTTTCTCTCTCTTAACCTTATTTCTTTCGTAGCAAATAACTAAATGAATTTTTTAAATGACTAACCTGATCAGGTAGAGAGAGGACCAATTATTTATATAGATAACTTTTAATTGGTATTTTCATCGAATACCAAATTAATGGCTTAAAATTAATTCCATCAAATACCAAAATTAATGGCTTAAAGTTAATGGCTTAAACTTTCGGACACATGAAAGGATTGTGCCCTGCGCTTGTTGGAAAAAAGGGCAACTCTTCGTAAAGTATATATTAATCTAACATTCGATAATTTATTACATTAATATTTAATAGTGTAAACATTAGGTATGCAAAATTAAATTTCTTAATGCATTCTTTTATCATGCTTGACTTTAGCATAATAAATTGCATAATAAGAGTGTTGGTCTAGATAGCAACCCAAGAGGGGGGGTGAATTGGGTTTTTCAAAAATTAAACTCTTTTGAATAGATAACCCCCGGTGGAAATAAAAACTTAGATTCATAGATTTAAGACTAAGCAACTATAAATGAAGAGTTGAAGATAAAGAGACAATCACGGCAAACACAATAGATTTTATAGTGGTTCGGTGTACCTACACCTACGTCCACTCCCAAGTACCTCTTGGGTTCACACTAATCAAACTGATTACAGCAGAGTTGTTTTGCAAGCTCACAACTCAAACTTGTTGTTTTTCGGGCGCACAACGATCCTAGCTGGTTTTCAAGGCTCACCAGCACAAAACCTAAAACCACAAGCTAACGCTTGCACAAGGCTAACAGCCTCAGCTTGAATCAATCACCAGATTGACCCAGCAAATAGTATTTTAAATTTTACAAAAGCAAACTGCTCCTTCAATGAGCAAATATACAATAATGAAACAATAAATAGAGATTAAGAACCAAAGCCTGATTCGAAGATCTTGGTGGCTTCTTCCTTCTCTTCTTTGAATGGATCTTCCTTTGAATATGCTCTTGAGGTTCAGAAGATTGGAAAAACTAGGGCTTCTTCATTCTTTTGAGATTTCTTCTAAGTAGAATAGCAAAGGCTTGAATCTCTTTCTCTTCTCTTGGGGAATGAGTATGATCTTTCCTTACAGGTTTTCCCTCTTTTCTTTTCTGATGGATCTCAAGGATTTTCTCTATTCTTTTCTTTTTGCCTCTTTCTTGTCTTTTTCTCTCTTTTCATTTGGGATGCAATCACCCCTCTTCTTATAGATTCAATTAATCCATAAATAGTGCAAAGCTATCCGTTAGAAGCAAGTGAAAAAGGATTAGATCCATAAATAACAATAGCCATTAGGATTAAAATCGATAAAGTAAAAGTTTAGAGTCGTTCTAACAGTTCTGGAGCCGTGTCTGACATTCTGGAGTCGGCTCTGGCTTTTCTGGAGTTGGCTCTAACTCGAAATAATTTAATCCGCTCGATCTGGAGTCATCTCTGACTTTTCTGGGGTCGACACAAAATTCTTCTGGAGTCGACTCTAACAGTCCGGGAGTCGACTCTAAGTCGTGGCCTGAAAATCCAACGTTCTATTGTTTCTGATAGAGTCGGCTCTCACAGTCCCGAAGTCGACTCTAAGTCTGTGCCATTTTTGGAGTCGGCTCTGCGATTCCATGTGTCGACTCTAATGTCTGCAGTCTTACCTTGACATTAGATTCAAACCATAACTTGATTTTCCTTCTTGATTTTGATCATTAATTAGACTTATAAACTGAAAGACTTAATCAAAATCATTAGTAACATCAAATGTTATACTCAAATAGTTTTGTTAATCATCAAAATCCTCAATTGGGTCAACAATCTCCCCCTTTTTGATGATGACAAAAACTTTGAGTATATGCATTAAAGAAATTCATTTGAATTGAGAATTTAAAGCTTAGAGACTTTGTAATAGAGAATTTGATGCCAATGAATAAAGATAAACAAAACATGACATCAATCAAAATGATTCAACTTTTATATGGAGAAATTTATTAAGCTCCCTCTGCATTGAATAACTCCCCCTATGTAGATAGACTAAATTTTTTCAAGAAAAAGTCTCTCATTCTTTCTATTCTCAGAATTGTTCTTCATTTTCTTTCTCTTCATTGTCTTTTTCCTTTTTATGCATTATACACTCTTAAAAATTCTCTTTTTTCTTTTTATGCATACACTCTTAAAAATTCTCTTTTTCCTTTTTATGCGTTATACACTCATCTCTCCCCCTTTTTGTTATCAACAATAAGGTGAGTTTTAAAAGCAAATAAGGAATGTTATCAAAGCGAGGATGTTGGTTCGAATAGACATAAAGATAGGAAATTCATTCATTGACATTCAATCAAAGATAAATTTGTAATAAAAGTGTAATATTCATTCAACCATTTGTACTCCAAAGCAAGATCTATTACATGTATTCAAAAAAAAATAGATTTAAGTATTTAAGTCCTATATACATGCTAAGAAAGAAAACAAGAAATCCTAAGATACAACCTAGGATTGAATATCAAATATGCTTGTACACTATTTTCTTTAGATGTCCGATCATCTCCATAACATCATCTTTTGGGTTTTCTTAAAGCTTTCAAGACATGCTTCAATCTGAGAAACGGCAAGGTCAATATCTTTCTTTAGTTGACTTGTAGCATGAAGATACTTTCCAGAACCGTCAGCAATGCCTTCCATCCTTTCAAAAATACTATGAAGATCAGTGCTAAAGGATTCGACGGAATTGCTAAGTGAAAAAGAAATCATGTCGAGTCTTGAATTAATCTCATCCTTTAATTGATTGAACTCCTCTCTTAATTTACACATATCATTTGTTCTTACACTGTCATACTCAGCAAGTAAAGCCCTGAGCTGACCAATTTGCTCCTCAGAAAATCTTTCTGATGCCATTGCTGACTGATGTGGAAGTTGAGAGCTTGGTCCAGCTTCTGAGGGTCCAGCAGGTGGTCCAGCAGAAGGTCCAGCAGAAGATCCAGCAGATGGTTCAGGAATGTCTTCTCCTCTGACTTCCTCAACTCTAACCTCCTCAGCTCTGGCCTCATGTCCTCTTTTAATCCAGTTTCCATTTTCTTTTCTAAAGCCCATTCGGTGAATAGTAGAGACACTATAATAATCTGTATGTCTTAACTTTCTTAGTGGCTCATTGTCCATTATAAGAACACCTTGGCTTCTGAAAACTAAAGTTAAAACCATACCATATGGCAATGTAGATCTCTTCTTAGTAGCTGCCTCCGCCATATAGCCTATCAGCAAGATTTAAGGGTCTACCAGTGAGTATGCAATCCATTAATAAAATGTCTCGCTCCAAGACATACTCAAACCTTCCGATTTTAGGAAAAAGAATCCTCCCACAGATATTGTGAAGTAGTCTGAGTTCCAAATTAAGTTGATTTGCTAAAATTTCCTCAAACTCAGAAACTTCTCTTCCTAACATCCTTGATAGTGCTCCTCCTCTATCTTCATGATGATATTCAATAAGTCCAACAGTAGGCATTTCCAATAAATTACCAAGAGATTCGGCTGTGATGACTACCTTTGTTTCTCTTACAACACTTACTAATCCTCCCTCTCCTGTACTTAAATCATTATAAAACTCTCTTACTAGGGCAGGGTAGGTAGGAATATCCAAAGAGCAGACCTTCTCCCATCCCATTTCTTGCAACAATCGCCCAATAGCAAAGCCTTCGGAAATAAAGAAGTTGAAATTGACTTTCCTTCCGGTTGTAATGGCCTTACCAGCTAATTGATTGACTTTTGGAGAAGATGGTGAGGGTGGAGAGTCATCTTGAGTGGCAGATGAAGAAGATGACGAAGGTTGCCTCCGATTTGAACGACGCTTCATCGGAACAGTCGAACCACCAATGGTAGCATGCCTTTTGGGAGCCATTGGATTCGATTGGACTAAGTAATTAAAGGTTTTGAGGGATTTGGAGGGTTTGGAATCAGTTTGGAACAGTTTGAAAATGGTTTAGGAGACGATAGAAATCATTTGGGGTCGACTCCGCCCTTTTTATTTTGACCTAGTTCCACTTAGAGTCGACTCCCGAAAACGAGGTGTCGGCTCCGAACCAGAGAATCTGTCAGTGCCCGAATTAGAGTCGGCTCTACAGAAGCCAGAGTCGGCTCTAATTGCCCAGACAGAACATCAAAATAAGAAGGTGTCGACTCCACAAACTGAAGGTGTCGACTCCACAATAGTTTCAGAGAAAAATCAGATTTTCAAGGATCTGAAACTGATCAAATTAATCATCAAACTCTAGATAAGTGTTCCTTAACAATTGGGGAAACAATAAATCAACTTTTTAGATAAATTTCCTTATTGAACATAGAGGATTTTCAAGAAATTATAGAATTCTAGATAGTTGTTGTCCTTAGGAGTTTTAGAAAATTATTCTAAAGGATCACAAACTCCTAATTCTCCTCTAAGATAACAAAATCTCTCCTCACTCAAAGGTTTGGTAAATATATCAGCTAATTGATCATTCGTATTAACATATTCAAGACAAACATCTTTGTTAGTTACATGTTCTCTAATAAAGTGATGTCTAATTTCAATGTGTTTAGTTCTTGAATGTTGAATTGGATTTTTAGTTAGATTGATAGCACTAGTATTATCACATTTAATAGGTATTTTATCAAGTGTGATACCATAATCTTCAAGTTGTTGCTTAATCCAAAGGATTTGAGCACAGCAACTTCCAGCTGCAACATACTCTGCCTCAGTGGTGGATAATGCAACCGAATTTTGCTTCTTGCTAAACCAAGAGATTAAGTTACTTCCTAAAAGTTGGCATACCCCACTTGTACTCTTTCTATCTAACTTACAACCAGCATAGTCAGAATCAGAATAAGTAATCAATTTTAAGGTTGAGTCTCTAGAATACCATAATCCTATATTTTTAGTTCCATTTAAGTATCTAAAGATTCTTTTAACAGCAAGTAAATGTGATTCTTTAGGATTAGATTGATATCTTGCACATAAGCAGACAGAAAACATGATATCTGGCCTACTTGCAGTTAGATAAAGAAGTGATCCAATCATACCTCTGTAATGCTTCTGATCTACTTTCTTACCTACTTCATCCTTGTCCAGCTTGCATGAGGGACTCATTGGCGTACCAAGAGGTTTAGCAGATTCCATACCAAATTTCTTGAGTATTTCCTTTGTATATTTTGTTTGGTTAATAAAAATTCCCGCTTTCTCTTGTTTGATTTGAAGTCCAAGGAAGAAGTTTAGTTCTCCCATCATGCTCATCTCGAATTCTCCCTGCATTAGCTTAGCAAATTCTTGACAAAAGAGATTGTTAGTAGCACCAAATATAATGTCATCAACATAAATTTGAACGATTAATAAATCCTTTTCTTTTCTTTTAAAAACAATGTTTTATCAATATTTCCTCTAGAAAAGTCATTTTCAATTAAAAATTTACTTAATCTATCATACCAAGCTCTAGGTGCTTGCTTTAAACCATAAAGTGCTTTGTGTAATTTGAAAACATGGTTTGGAAATTCATGATCTTTAAAACCAGGAGGTTGTTCAACATAAACTTCTTCATTTATAAAACCATTTAGAAATGCACTTTTAACATCCATTTGAAATAAGTTGAAATTCATATGACATGCAAATGCAAGTAGTAGCCTAATGGCTTCTAATCTAGCAACAGGTGCAAAAGTTTCATCGAAATCTATACCTTCTTCTTGATTATATTCTTTTGCAACTAGTCTAGCTTTGTTTCTAATTACTATGCCATTTTTATCTAATTTATTTCTAAATACCCATTTATCCTATTATAGGGTAATTTTTAGGTCTTTCAACTAGGGTCCAGACTTGATTTCTAGTGAATTGGTTTAACTCTTCCTGCATTGCTATCATCCTATAACTATCTTTTTCGGCTTCCTCTATAGTCTTAGGTTCTATATGAGATACAAATGCAAGATGATTATTGATATCTTTCATTGATGATCTAGTCCTTACACCTTGAGATGGATCACCTATGATTAGGTCCTTAGGATGACCATAAGCATATCTCTAATCTCTAGGTAGATCTTGATCATTTTGAACAGTATCAATACCATCTTCCTTAGGTGAGTCATTATCCTTAACTTCAGGTTCTTGATCTGAAGATACATTTAATTTTTCAATATCTCTTTCAATCAAAGATGTATCTTCCTCATCATCAATTTTATCTGAACTTGATGCTAAAGACTCATCAAACACTATATGAATGGATTCTTCTACAACTAAGCTTTTCTTATTAAATACTCTATATGCTTTGCTAGATGTAGAATATCCTAGGAAGATACCTTCATCAGACTTTGCGTCAAACTTCCCAAGATTATCCTTACCATTGTTATGAATAAAACATCTACAACCAAATGCATGAAAATAACTTAAATTTGGTTTCCTATTGATCCAAAGTTCATAGGAAGTTTTCTTAAGGATAGGTCTAATTAGGGCTCTATTTAGAATGTAACAAGCTGTGTTTTAGCTTCCACCCAAAAATATTTTGGAAGTTGGCTTTCACATAGCATGGTACGGGCCATGTCTTCTAAAGTCCTATTCTTCCTTTCTACAACTCCATTTTGTTGTGGTGTTCTAGGTGCAGAGAAGTTATGATGTATGCCTTTTTCAAAACAGAATTTTTCAAATAAGTGATTTTCAAATTCAGTTCCATGATCACTTCTAATAGACACTATGGTAGTATTTTTCTCATTTGTGACTTTCTTAACAAATTTGATGAATATTGAGAAAGTCTCATCTTTGTGAGCCAAAAACATTACCCAAGTGAATCTAGAGTAATCATTTACTATCACTAGACCATATTTCTTTCCTCCTAGACTTATGGTTCTAGTAGGTCCAAAAAGGTCCATGTGTAGTAGCTCTAATGGCCTAGTAGTTGAAACAACATTCTTAGATTTAAAAGAAGTTCTTGTTTGTTTTTCAAATTGACATGCATCACATATTCGATTATTTTCAAAATTTAGACTAGGAATACCTTTAACTAAATCCATTTTCAATAATTTGGAAATTAGGTGTGTGCTTGCATGACCTAATCTACGATGCCATAGCCAACCAATCTTATTTATTTTAGCATTATCAGCAACTAAGCAATGATTACTTGGAGATAAATTACTCAAATCAATTAAGTACACATTGCCATAGCGTTTACCAATAAGAATAATGCTATTATCAATGGGATTAGTAACAATGCAAACAGAAGCTTCAAAGGAAACCTTGAAACCTTTGTCACACAGTTGGCTAATACTTATTAGATTATGTTTAAGTCCATCAACATATAAAACATTATCAATATAAGTAGATGGAGTAATTTGAATCTTACCAATGCCCATGATATGGCCTTGACCATTATCACCAAAAGTAACTACTCCACCTCTTTTTGATTCAAGGGTGATGAATTGATCTTTGTCACCCGTCATGTGTCTTGAGCAATCACTGTCCAAGTACCATTTTCTTTTCAGTCTGATGGCTGCAAGACACTCCTGCAAAACATTTATGTCTTAATTTTAGGTACCCAAGCCTTCTTGGGTCCTTCATGGTTAGAAGCATTAAAAATTATTCCTTTGGAAACCCAAATCATCTTTTTCTTTCTATGTGAAGATTTACACATATATGATTTATGTCCTTTGTCTCCACATTTAAAACAAGTAATGTTTAATGATTTTTCAGCATGTACAAAAATGTTTTTCAATGATTTTTGCTTTTTAAGTGGATTATATCCTAATCCAGCTTTATCAAAAATAACCTTTTGATTTTCCAAAATCATATTAAGTTTGATAGAGCTTAGTGTAAATTTATCAACTATAGGCTTAAGTCTATCAACTTCATTTTTCAAACTTTCTTTTTCTTTTATTAAAAGTTCTTTATCAATAACATGCTTTTCATTTTCTAATGATAGTTTTTGCATTTGAGTTTTCAAATCTTTGTTCTTTGAACTTAGGTTTGCAAAATTATCCATTAATTCATAAAAAGCACTATGTAATTCATCAAAAGTGAAGTCATCAAGAAAACTCGGACTTACCTCATCATTGTCCGCCATGAAGCATAGATTGGCCATTTCACTCTTATCTTCTTCTTCGGAACTTGTACTTTCGAATCGCTCCATGTGGCCATCATTGCCTTCTTTTTGAACCTTCGGGTGCCTTTCTTTAGTTGAGGGCATTCAGATTTAAAGTGACCCGGCTTCTTGCATTCAAAACAAATAACTTCCTTTTCTTTGCCCTTGTCCTCATCTTTTCTTGCAAAGGGCTTTTTCTTTTCAAACTTCTTCTTCTTCATGAATCTTTTAAATTTTCTTGTGATGAGTGCCATGTCCTCATCATCACTTTCATCCTCGGATTCATGAGGCTCTTCCATATATTCAGAAATCTTAAGAGCCATATTTTTCTTCTTCTTTGACTCATCATCATCAACATGTTGCTTGATTTGAAGCTCATGAGTCATTAAGGATCCCAACAATTCTTCTAGGGGTAGTGTACTTAGATCCTTTGCTTCTTGTATTGCCGTCACCTTAGCTTTCCAAGTCCTAGGCAAGGAATGCAAGACCTTTCTCACAAGATCAGAATTATCATAAGATTTACCAAGACTTTTTAAACCATTAACTATGTCAGTAAATCTTGTAAACATATCAGCAATAGATTCACATGCATCCATTTTAAACAATTTATATTTATGAACTAGCATGTTAATCTTGGATTCCTTGACTTGATTTGTTCCCTCATGGGTAACTTCAAGTCTATCCCAGATTTCCTTAGCAGAAATGCAAATAGATATGCGATTGAATTCATTTGCATCTAATGAGCAGTATAAGACATTCATTGCTTTGGCATTGAGTTGTGCCAATTTTCTATCATGTTCATCCCATTCCATTTCCGGTTTAGGAATCTCCATGCCATTAACTCTAGCAGTGGGTGTGTGTGGTCCATTGACTATAATACTCCATAGATCATAGTCAAGTGCTTGAATGAATATTTTCATTCTAGCTTTCCAATAACCATAGTTAGAACCATTAAATAAGGGTGGTCTATTAGTAGATTGACCTTCGAAAAAAGATGAACCAACTTGAGTTGCCATGTGGATCTTTGACTCTTGATCGTTAGATCAAATCAAATGAGCACTAGCTCTGATACCAATTGTTGGTCCAGATAGCAACCCAAGAGGGGGGGTGAATTGGGTTTTTCAAAAATTAAACTCTTTTGAATAGATAACCCCCAGTGGAAATAAAAACTTAGATTCAAAGATTTAAGACTAAGCAACTATAAATGAAGAGTTGAAGATAAAGAGACAATCACGGCAAACACAATAGATTTTATAGTGGTTCGGTGTATCTACACCTATGTCCACTCCCAAGTACCTCTTGGGTCCATACTATAATCAAACTGATTACAACAGAGTTGTTTTGCAAGCTCACAACTCAAACTTGTTGTTTTTCCGGGTGCACAACTAACCCAGCTGGTTTTCAAGGCTCACCAGCACAAAACCTAAAACCACAAGCTAACGCTTGCACAAGGCTAACAGCCTCAGCTTGAATCAATCACCAGATTGACCCAGCAAATAGTATTTTGAATTTTACAAAAGCAAACTGCTCCTTCAATGAGCAAATATACAATAATGAAACAATAAATAGAGATTAGGAACCAAAGCATGATTCGAAGATCTTGGTGGCTTCTTCCTTCTCTTCCTTTGAATGGATCTTCCTTTGAATATACTCTTGAGGTTCAAAAGATTGGAAAAACTAGGGCTTCTTCCTTCTTTTGAGATTTCTTCTAAGTAGAACAGCAAAGGCTTGGAATCTCTTTCTCTTCTCTTGGGGAATGAGTATGATCTTTCCTTACAGGTTTTCCCTCTTTTCTTTTTGATGGATCTCAAGGATTTTCTCTATTCTTTTCTTTTTTCCTCTTTCTTGTCTTTTTCTCTCTTTTCATTTGGGATGCAATCATCCCTCTTCTTATAGATTCGATTAATCCATAAATAGTGCAAAACTATCCGTTAGAAGCAAGTGAAAAAGGATTAGATCCATAAATAACAATAGCCGTTGGGATTAAAATTGATAAAGTAAAAGTTTAGAGTCGTTCTGACAGTTCTGGAGCCATGTCTGACATTCTGGAGTCGGCTCTAGCTTTTCTGGAGTCGGCTCTAACTCGAAATAATTTAATCCGCTCGATCTGGAGTCGTCTCTGACTCTTTTGGGGTCGACACAAAATTCTTCTGGAGTCGACTCTAACAGTCCGGGAGTCGACTCTAAGTCGTGGCCTAAAAATTCAACGTTCTGTTGTTTCTGATAGAGTCGGCTCTCACAGTCCCGGAGTCGACTCTAAGTCTATGCCGTTTTCCGGAGTCGGCTCTGCGATTCCATGTGTCGACTATAATGTCTGCAGTCTTACCTTGACATTAGATTCAAACCAGAACTTGATTTTCCTTCTTGATTTTGATCATTAATTAGACTTATAAACTGAAAGACTTAATCAAAATCATTAGTAACATCAAATGTTATACTCAAATAGTTTTGTTAATCATCAAAATCCTCAATTGGGTCAACAAAGAGTTATGACAGTAATACTTCCTTCCATATCACATAATTTATATATAAATAACTTAATTATCTTAAAAGACATATTAATTTTTATGTTCAAAATATTAAGCATTAGGAACAAAAAAAACGTATAATATTAATGAGCTTAAGAGTGTCAGCATCATAATCAATCTTTAAAGTTCTTTGGTTTTAAACCTTTAGTTAAAGGATCTGCAATCATAATATCCATTCTAATATGTTCAATGCACACAATCTATTTGTCAGCACTCTTACTAACTTCACCATTCATGTGGATTATATACTCATACTTATGTTGAACAACCCCAAAATGCAGGTGTCTTAAACTAGGTTTTCTTCCAGTCCATAACTCAAAAGGAGTTTTAGAAATGGCCTTAGTAGGAATCCTATTTAGTAAATATATTGCAGTTCTAAGGGCATTTATCCACAAAGATTTTGATAATGAGAAATTACTTATCATACTCCTAACCATATCCATTAATGTTCTATTTCACCTTTCTGCCACACCATTTTGTTGAGGTATGCCTGGCATGGTATACTGTACACATATGCCATGTCTTTCAAGGAACTTTGCAAATGAACCTGGATTTTGTCTTTCATAATACTCACCATCTCTATCAGATCTTACTATTTTTACTTTTTTGTCTAGTTGCCTTTCAACCTTCTTAGTAAATACCTCAAGGGCATTTACAGCTTGAGATTTTTCTTTAAGAAAATAGATATATCCATAACGTGAAAAATCATCTATAAAGGTGATAAAGAACTTTTCTCCACCAAAAGATGGAGTATCAAAAGGTCCATATATATCGGTGAGTATAATTTCAAGAAGCTAAACACTTCTTGTAGCTCCTTTCTTGTTTTGTTGGTTTGCTTTCTCTTAATGCAATCCACACATAAACCAAGATAAGTAAAATCTAGGTTTGATAGAACCTAATTCTTTACGTAGCTTTTCTTTGAATACATGACCCAAACATTTATGCCACAAGCAAGCAGAGTTTTCATTTTCCATACTACGTTTAATTCTAATATTTTGATGAACACACATCAAGGATGCAGAAAATTTATCATCAAGTTTTAATTTATATAAATCATCCATAAGAATTTCAAAACCAATAAAGGAACCATCTTTATTAAATAAACTGAAACATCCTTTTTCAATCTTAAAACTAAACCCATTAACATCAAGTTTCAAAACAGAAACCAAAATTTTAAAAGTGAAGGGACATAGAGAGTTTGTAGTAGATTCAGGTGATGCCCGGTATCTAAAGTAAAACAATAAGTCCCTATGCCTTCAATTGGGGCCTTCTCCGATTTTCCATGAATAAGAAGTTTTCATTTTGGTTTATGATCTAGATTGTAAGAAATTCATGCATTACATTAGAAATATGAGTAATGGCGCCAAAATTCAACCACCAAGTGTTAGAAGGAACTTCAGATAAGTTATTAAAAAATTAGAGAAGCATAATGAAAGATACTTTTCTTTTCGAACCAAGCTTTTCGTTTCAGATAATCTTTTCGATAACGTCCTTCTTTCTTACAAAAGTGACATTTATCTTTCTTCCTTTCCTTCTTATCATTATCAGTAACCTTATTACTTTAGTGGATGTTTTTTTCTTAAATTTCTTGGATTTTGGTTTGATAACTTTACCAGCTCCTTGACCCACTAGGTTTATTGAATGAACCCCTTGCGCTTTTAATCTTGTTTCCTCTTGAGTAAGCTTATTGCCCAATTCATTAACATCCCACTTATCCTTAATAGTGTTATAGTTAATTTGAAAAGGCCCATAATTTGAGTTCATAATGAATTATATGAGAAAGGAGTTATCCACAGTCATTTCGAGGGTCTTAAGTCTTGCTGAAATATTATTCATATCAAGGACATGTTGCTGTATACTTTGCGACCCATCATATTTCATGGTTGTAAGTTCAGCCATTAGTGTCCCTATAAGTGACTTATCAACGGAACGAAAGCACTTTTTCACAAACTTAAGATATTCTTTAGTAACTATACTTTTTGGAAGAGTAGACTTAATGTTGTTGGCAATTGTCATTCGCATGAAACTAAGACATAATCTATTAGATCTATCTCATGCTTTTTGTTTTAACTTCTCTGCCTCATTGCAGGTATCAGTAATGTTAGTAGGCTTTTCTTCTAATAGTGCAAAGTCAAGATCCAAGATACCTAAATGGAAATTGACTTTCTCATGCCATTCAGAAAAGTTTAAACCTTTAAAGATATTAACAACAGAAGCATGTGAATGTAGATAAACAGTTGTAAAACATAAATGCTCAAATTCAGATAATTAAACATAAAATATACTGTAGAATTTCTTTGGGTAAATACAATATATATATACACACACATCATTATCGTAATTAGAATACTATTTAAACCTTAAGATAATTAATAAACGTTATCATATATATATATATATATAGTATTTTTGGATATCCATATATATTATATTTGACAAGAGAATATTAGATTTCTTCTTTTATTAGTTATAGAATATCAATCCACCTTTGAGCAAATTCTTAAATTCTAACAACCAACAAATCCTTATGATTAAAACAACAACATTCTATAAAATTTTATAAATTATATGACTGAATATAAACTTGTTTAGCCATTTTGATGACTAACTAACTAATTTAATCTTAATGCCATATAACTAAGCAATAATAGTAATATCAATAATACTAATATTATTAAAAATCTCTTTATAGACTTGTACAACCGTATATTTGATTGCTAAGAAAATGGATAACCCAATCTGGTTGACGACATGGATCCTCATAAATTAAAGAGAGTTCCGACAATGCCAAAGCTGGAGGTGAAGGACATAAGTTTAAGAGAGGGCCCATGCTCCAAAAACACTCTCTCTTTCCTTGGATAAAATTCTTAATCACCATTTTTCTAATCCACTTACGTGTTCTTGCTGGTGTTTTTTGAAGCTTGGAATCTAGGTTGCAGAAATTAAATTTCACCATCCCTTCCTTACAAGGGCTCGGATATGGATGTGAGATTGTTGGACAGATTGATGTAGAAAAAAAAAAAAAAATTTATGGCCAACAATATAAACAGTCAAAACTTGAAAGTTCATCGTTAATTCACTTTGATGCAAAAAATTAATCAGTCATAATATATGAATAGATTATTTATTTTAAAATTTTACTCTGATACCATTTGTAAAAAATAATTTGTTATATAAAATGGAATATAATATACTTAATGCGTAACTCATCATAATAGTAGATAGACTTGAATTTGATTAGGTTTTGATAGCTTTTTCGGTAAAAAAATAACTAGTTTTTTTTCTCTTAACCTTATTTTTTCGTAGCAGATAATTTGATAAATTTTTTAAATATATAAATAACTTTTAATTAATTATTTTTTATCAAATATTAAATTAATAATTTAAATTAATAATATTAAATATTATAATTAATGACTTAAAGTTAATAACTTAAATTTTTAAAATCATTAATATTCGATTAGAAGAAAGGATCATCTTTTGTATACGGAATAAATGGTGGCCTTTCCCTTTTGTATATGAGATAGTGGCCTTCGCCTTTTGGATATGAGGCGCCGGTTGAAGAAAGAAGCGGCTCTTTCTTTGGCACGTGAAGTATAGGTTAATCTAGTAGCTTCAACAACTGATGTTGCGAGCTGGGCAGAAGTGGGCTCATTTTTTCGTTTCCCGAAGAATAAATGGCGGGCAGGGAGCGACCGGGGACACTGCCAGAGGAGCGGCCGTCTCCGCGGCAAAGGTGGACGGCAATGCCAACAGAGGATCCGATGCCACATATGAGCGAACCAATTCGTCGCTTGCATCTCATGAGAGTGAAATGCCATTGGCTTTGTCAATGTCATAGCTCATACTAATGGGATCATCAACACCTTCTAGCAAGAAACCTGTGATTGCACTGCATGCCAAAGGCTAACATATTAGTGTTATCATCGGTACTGGACCTTCAAATGCTGTTGGAAATGAGGAATGCAGCCCCAATCAAACTATATGGTTCAAGAGTTACCATCTGAATTGCTGCATCTGAGGGGCATTATGTACTTCTCTAGAGTAAGAATTTCCTGTTTGATATAAGCAACTTCCACAGAACAATTGCTTTTCTTGCATCCAGAAATCCCCTCCAGAATATGTAAGTTGGAAGATATTCTTTCAATCCACTTTATTGACTAAAATGCATTCGGTGCAAGTGGTTCTATCATTATCTTCATGTTGGGACTTGAAAGGTCCAAACAGATGATCTGGACTGGAACACATCCGTTCTCACAAACGGTTCTTTCATTGGCATGCATCTTGAGTTGATTTTCACAGAAGGTCAAGATCACGAAGCCATCCATTTTGGTACATGCAAGTTTAACATGCACTAATGAGGCACAGCACATCCTTTACATATCCATAGGCATTAGTTGGAGGATCATGGCCTCCCTCCTGCATTGAGTACATCTTGAGCCTTAGATAGTATTTGTTAGAAAAAATATTATCTATGGATAAGTGTACGAAATCGAGTTTATCCTCTGGCTATCCCTAGAGATATCACTTGGCTATCCCATTGATCATATCAAATGCACAAAGATAATTCCATAGGATAACTTTTTTTTGTTTGATAGAAAAAATATTATCCATGGATAAATGTATGGGATAGAGTTTATCCCCTAGCTATCTCTAGGGATATCCCTTGGCTATCCGATTGATCATATCAAAAGCAAAAAGGTAAATCCATAGGATAAATTTTTTTTTTTTACTCTTATTTAAAGGGATAACAAGCTATTCCTACATTTTCTAGGGAATAAATTGAGGGGATAACCTATGGTTAACCATGAATAAATAAGAGTAAAAGAAAGTTATCCATAGGGGATATCCCCTCTTATTCCCTATTTCAAACACCTAAAAAATACAGAAATAGCTGGTTATCCCTTCAAATAAGAGTAAGTATTTGAAATAGGGAATAAGAGGGGATATCCTGGATATCCCCTCTTATTCCCAAAAGCCATAACTACAAGGGATAGCTGGGAATAAAGTTAACCAAAGGGATAATCCATGGTTAACCATGGGTTATCCCCTCAATTTATTCCCTATAAAATGCAGGAATAGCTGGTTATCCTTTCAAATAAGAGTAAAAAAAAGTTATCCTATGGATTTACCTTTTAGGTAGTGTTTGATACCCCAAAAGCTATTCCTGGATAAATGTACAGGATAGCATTTATCTAGAGGATAGCTGAGGGAATAAGCACCTTTTTAAAATTTTAAGTCTGCATCAAGGGATAACTTTAGTTGTTCCTGGATTCCCTAGGGAATAAGTTCAGGGAATAACCCATGGTTAAACGTGGGTTATCCCCTCTGGTTAAACTTTTTCAGACCTATCCCCTCTAGCTATAGCATTTGGTAATAAGGAGGAATATCCAGGGGATATCCCCCCTTATCCCCCATATCAAACATTACCTTAGCATTTGATATGATCAATGGGATAGCCATGGGATATCCCTAGGGATAGCCAAAGGGTAAACTCTATCCCGTACACTTATCCATGGATAATATTTTTTTCTATCAAATACTACTAGGGAATAAATTAAAGGGATAACCTATGGTTAACCATGGATTATCCTTTTGATTAACTTTATTTCTAGCTATCCGTTATAGTTATGACTTTTAGGTAGTATTTGATAGCCCAAAAGCTATTCTTAGATAAATGTACAGGATAGCATTTATCCAGGGAATAGATGAGGAAATAAGCATCTTTTTAAAATTACAAGTCTGCCATCAAGGGATAATTTTAGTTGTTCCTGGGTTCCTTAGGGAATAAGTTCAGGGGCCATCAAGGGATAATTTTAGTTGTTCCTGGGTTCCTTAGGGAATAAGTTCAGGGGATAACCCATGGTTAAACATGAGTTATCCCCTCTGGTTAAACTTTTTCAGACCTATCCTCTTTAGCTATAGCATTTGGGAATAAGGGGGATATCCCCTGGGGATATTCAGGGGATATCCTCTCTTATTCCCCATATCAAACACTACCTTAGGAATAAAAAGGGATATCTTAGAGATAGCGTGATAATAATAAGCTATGATAATCTCTTGCAAACACATCCCCTATCATATATTTGAAGTGTTTGTTGCCACCTGCTTTCACTAACTCGGAGTGTTAAAATTTGCGATCGGTAGTTACTATCATCTCGACCATCCAACTCTTCCATCCTTTTTACCAACTTCAACCACCTATTTTTCTCTCTTTCTTTGTCCATACGCATTCTCTCCCACAGCCGTGCCACTTCAACCATCCTCAATGCTCTCCAACGCACAACACATCTACTTAGCATGAGTTTATGTATAAATCGCACCACATGTTAGAGAAAGCATGGACATTACAGCTCTCTATGTAATTAGAGTTACTTCTTTTACTATCTTGATCTGTATCTCTACTTCATATACTGTTCTTTCTCTTCGTATAAAATTAAAAATAAGCGATCATTCGGTGTACACTAATGATCGACCGTAAATCTCACGTCAAGCAGCAAAGCCTTCAACGCTTCAATATGATATGCGATGGATTGACCTGCAACTAATTTGATGACAGATCCTTTTGGAATCTAAACCTCTCTTTCATAGTATCCAAATTCCACTCTTTCTGGTGCCACCATTCTTCTAAATCCTTCAAGGAGTGCAAGATTCCAACCTTTTTTTTAAACTATAACTTAACCTGTAATACAATTTGAGTTGCTTCAACTGCAACACAAAGGGTCCGGCAAGAAAGATTGTGAATATGCGGCACCTCAGCCCATCACATGAAATCATTCACCGAGGTATAATTTGGCAAGAGACTTAGTGACATATGGTCTATCCTGCAGAAGGTTGATAGTGCCTAGATCCATCATATCTATTGCAAAGTCAATTTAGTGGCTAACTAGATGGCGGCTTCAGTGGCTTAGCATGCTGGATCATGGATTTGGAGGCCGGATGACTCCTGTCCTTTTGTTCTGCAGCAAATTTTGTATTCTGATATATTTGAATTAATTCGTATTAGACTAGTATGATCGCTCGTTTGTAAAAAAAAAAAAATGGCAAGAGACGGTGTAGAGACGAATAGCGTTATCATCCAGTTTAGCCATATTGGTCCGTCTGGTTCCCCTTCAAATAGGGTCCGGCGGTACTCAACTCACCCAGCATGCAAGGTGCCACCGCTCCTTCAAACAGGGTCCGGCGGCACTCAACTCACCAAGCATACAAGGTGCCACCGCACGCACGAGCGTAACACCAAACCCCAGAGGATCCCGACGGCTCGGCGCTCCCCCCGAAACCAGCAGGCCGCCGCTGGTTTTGGGTCTCCGCATAAACTGCTATCCTGCGCCTTCTCGCTCCGCCTCCGCCACGCGTCGCTCCCTTGCCGACCCCTGACGCCACCCTTTGCTTAACCAAGACAGGAAAGTAGAGACATAAAGAGAAAATGATGAAAATAAAGGAAACTCGGATAAATTTTTTAAATTTTTTTTAAGAAAAAGTTAAATCAGACTAAATGGGTACATATTGAAAGTAAGCAAATTTTAGAGATTAAATAACATACCAAAAAAGTTTTTTTCTAGAAAAAGAAAATTATAAAATTAGTATTCATATGTTTATTTAATTAAAAATAATTTTTATTAATATAAATATATTTTATATTAAAATAATTGATCGATGGTTCAACTGGTGATCCGATGGTTGAACCAGTGACCCGATGACCCAAGCCCTTAGCCGGGTCAATGTCCGGGTCGGGGCTAAAAACTATGATCATAGTTGTTAGAATTGGACCGGACCGGCCAGTTGAACCGGTTGAACCCGGAGGTCAAGCCGATCCAATTCTAGCATAAAACCAGATATGTAAGAGACCCAGAATAACTCGGTCAACCCGTCCGGTTCACTCGTGAACCAGTCAACTCGGTCTGAACCGGGTCATGGGTTTATCGATGCTGTTTCAAATTTTCTGGCCTTTGGCGTTTCAAATTCTTGAGGTTGTGTTTGGTGCATTGCCAGCAATCCTAAATGGTAATGTAGATTACCTATAAGATAGATTACTACTGGATGAATTGCCAATAATGTTGATTACTGTGTTTGGTATGCATAGGTAATGTTACAGTAATATTGATTACTATGTTTGGTATGACAAACGGATTACCAGTCATATAACATCAAATTCCCAAAATATCCCTAAATTAAACAAATAAATTAAATCAAATCCCGAAAAAATTTAAATTAAAAAAACAAAAGAAATAAACCAAATAAACTAAATAAGATAAAAATATAAAATAAGAGAAATAAAAGAAAGACAAAAAAAATTAAACTTTAAATTAAAATTTTAAAAATAATTTAAAAAAAAAATTTTAAATTAAGAAATAAAAGATTAAAAGAAAAAAGAATAAATAAATTTTATTTTTAATTAAAATTAATTAATTAATTAATTAAAAAAAAAAAATTAAAAATTAATTTTTTTAAATAAAATTTGAAATTTAAAAATTAATTTAAAAAATTTAAAAAATTAATTTAAAAATTAAAAAATAATTTAAAAAATTTAAAATTGAATTACGAAAAAAAAAAAAATTAATTATTTAATTAATTAATTTATATTTAAAAAAGTTAAATTAAAAAAAAAAATAAAATTAAAAAAAAAAAAATTAATAATTAAAATATTTAAAAAAATAAAATTTGAAATTTAAAAAAAAAAATTAAAAATTAATTTTTAAAATTAATTTTTTATATTAATTAAAAAAAAAAAAAAATTAATTTTTAAAATTAATTTACAAAATTAAAAATTAATTTATAAATTAATTTACAAAAATTAAAAAATTAATTTTTAAAATTAATTTACAAAAATTAAAAAATTAATTTTTAAATTTTATTTAAAAAATTTGAAAATTAATTTTTACATATATTGAAAAATTAAAAAATTAAATTAATGAAAAAAATAAAAATTTAATTAATTTTTTTAATTGAATTAATTTAGTTCGTTATTTTAAAAGGAAAATTAAAAATTAATTTTTAAAAAATTAATTTAAAAAAAATAATTATTTTTTAAAATTATTTAAATTAAATTAAATTAAATAATTTAATATTTAAATAAATTAAAAATTAATTTAATTAATTTAAAAATAAATAAATTATTTTTAAATTAAATTAAAAATTAAAAATTTAATTTTAAAAATTAAATTAAGATTAAAATATTAATTTTTTAAAATTAATTTAAATTTTTTATTTAATTTTTTTAATTAATTTAATTGTTTGGAGTGAGGGATTTTTTTTTACAAAAGAGGAAGGGATAATTTTGTCAAAAGAAAAACTTATTAGATTGCCATTCAAAATACATACCAAACATGGTTATCCGGTGGGGCCCTTTTAAATTACCGGTAATCTAGATAGATTACCTCTTACCAAATGCCCCTTGAGAGTTTATAGCAACTTTTTCTCGATTAGGATGCTTCCAAGTTTTATGGAAAAAGAAAAAGAAGATCATGCAAAAGAAGATTGAAGTCATTGATGAGAGGAGAATTAAAAAAAGGGAAAAAAAGGTGAAAATATAAAAATTTTATGGGAATCAAGACGGGAAAGTAGAGACATAAAGAGAAAATGATGAAAATAAAGGAAACTCGAATAATTTTTTTAAATTTTTTTTTTAGAAAAAGTTAAATCAGACTAAATGGGTACGCAGATTGAAAGTAAGCAAATTTTAGAGATTAAATAAGATACCAAAAAAGTTTTTTTTTTTTTCTAGAAAAATAAAATTATAAAATTAGTATTCATATGTATATTTAATTAGAAATAATTTTTATTAATATAAATATATTTTATATTAAAATAATTAATTGATGGTTCAACTGGTGATCCGATGGTTGAACCAGTGACCCGATGACCCAAGCCCTTAGCCGGATCAATGTCCGGGTCGGGGCTGACAACTATGATCATAGTTGTTAGAATCGGACCGGACCGGCTGGTTGAACCGGAGGTCAAGCCGATTCAATTCTAGCATAAAACCAGATATGTAAGAGACCCGGAATAACTCGGTCAACCCGTTCGGTTCACTCGTGAACCAGTCAACTCGGTCTGAACCGGGTCATGGGTTTATCGATGATGTTTCAAATTTTCTGGCCTTTGGCATTTCAAATTCCTAAGGTTGTATTTGGTGCATTGCCAGCAATCCTAAATGGTAATGTAGATTACCTATAAGATAGATTACTACTAGATGAATTGCCAGTAATATTGATTACTGTGTTTGGTATGCACAGGTAATGTTACAGTAATATTGATTACTGTGTTTGGTATGACAAACGGATTACCAGTCATATAACATCAAATTCCTAAAATACCCTTAAATTAAATTTATATATTAAATCAAATCTCTTAAAAA